>CM076575.1:1590361809-1590733880 GCA_034641835.2 Pinus albicaulis | reverse complement strand
TAGGTGAGAGCTAATTTATAAGAAAAATATAAATATATATTTAATATAGATTTGTTTGATTTTTTTGTTTAAATATAAATATAGAAATTGAAGTCCCAAATATTTATAAAGAAACTTATTTATAGCATTAATGTGATGAGCTATCTCAGTGAAGTATAATTTCAATTGTTCATGTTCTCTTTCTAAGTATTCCATAAACTTATATGTGTTCTAAATTTGAATGTTATAACAGAAATATTACTGCAAAATTTGTTTAAATTATTACACTCTACTTTTAATTGTTATGCATTTATATGTTTTCTTCTGATATCCGGTTTAGAGAATTCTTAATTGCCCTCTGATCCCGATTGACCCCTTGATCCTTCTTCATTATCTCGTTTATGGAATTCTTAATTGCTCCTTGATCCCGATTGAAAAATCACTTCACCATTTAGCCTTGAGATCTGATATTGCTCACCTATCTTGCCATGTAACACTTTCCTTATATTTTGATTCAGTTTTGTTTCAAAGCACATTGACTCCATAGCCCAATGGAAAGCTCATAAGAACCTATTCATCTAAATCATTAATTCCACCAACCAACCAAAATCAATCAAAAACCAACCCAACCAAACATACATAACAAGCCTAAAATCAATTAAAACAAACAAAGTTAAGTCATTAAGAGAGAGCCCTCTTTGAGTTTAGGAAGGCTAGATCCTAAGCTCCAAAATTGGATAGTAGTTACCTCTGATATTTATTTTTAACACAAGAACAACCTTTGAAAATTTCAAAGTGATAACACCTTCATTGTACTGAGAATTGTATGAATATTTATATGCATGAGTAGGTGTTCCTTGTACGTTCAACAATCTTTCCTCCTCCATTCTAGTCATGAAAACAGTGATGCATGGCACTTTTATTATTTCAACCTTTCCCTCAAACATATCGATGGACTATCCTTGCTAGTGAATGTGAACAAGAGACAAAAATTTTATTCATGGTTTTGGAAGGTAGAGTACATCATGCAGAAGAAAGGGAGGAAGTCCAGGTAGTTTAAGCTTGATGGTGCCAAATCCACATGGCTTGAGAGTTGACTTATCTACAAAGAAAACAACTTTATCTACATTTTCACTAAGGTATTAAAACAAGTCTTTACGAATGGTCATATGATAGGTTTCACCTGTATCAAGTATCCATGCATATTTCTAAGAATCAAATGAAGTATGAAACAAATATTTGGTTACTCCAATATTGAAATGGGAAATAATGTAATGTGCAGATTCAAGTGCTTTACCCTTGGGTGGATCCAATGTTTTAACCTTTTCTTCTTTGTGTTCTTTCTTGATTCTCTCCTATGGGATTATGCATTTGGATGCATCATTCACATATCTATTATATCTAATCCAACGAATATTTGACCTTTCCCCTTGATGTTGTGTGACCCCCGACCTCTGTGACATTTTCTTCCATGTTATCTTCTACTATCTCTTCCTTTAGGAGAATCTTTTGATTGATTCTTCTCTTTCTTTTCAAGCTACTTATTTAGGGGACTAGGAATTTGTCTTCCTCTTCCCAAAATATATCTCCACAGGAGTGTAAAACATTTCTCAGGAGTGTCAAAAGTAATGCCCTTGAGCTGGGAACTAGCTTTTAAGGATTCACTATAGTGAGAGTTTATAGAATAGAGGGCCTTAACAAAGGCTGAGATATGGGTGTCCATTTTAACTCCAATGGCTTCTACATTAAGAATTATGGCTCTAATATTTTAGGATTGGGGCAAGGGGTCATCGTCCTACAACTCCAAGTTGAAGAGCTTAGTCATCATTTGAACTACTTCCAATTTTGAGTATGATTCGTATTAATCTCTCAAATTCTTTAATGCATCATAAGAAATTGTAATTGGAATAATATGCTGACTCAAATATTCACTTACATAAGTAGTAATGAGTTCATAAGCTTTATTATCTTTATTCTTCCAGATGGCTATCTCTTTATCAAGTGTGGGCTTGGCAGGGGCACTGTCACCTTCTCCTTCATAGATACCTTTCCATAAGTCATTAAAGAGGGTGTGCTTGATATTTATGGACCATTCTTGGTATTTTTCCTTGTCAGCACCATGCCAACAATGAAGATAAGAGAATGCATCTTAAACATATAAAATCCTCTATGAAATCATTATACCAAAGCAGAGAGGTTAAGTCGGGAGTCCATAATGAAATCAAAACCCAATGATGAACTTTGATGAAAATGAAAATGAAACTGTGAACTACTATAAGTGATGGTATTGAAGTTGATTCCAAGAAATAACTAAGTCATAGTACAAAATCGAAAGAAAAGGTGTTGGGTATTTTCCATTGGGGACGAAAAGAGACCACATTTTGTGTACATCCTCATATAGGAAGATCTCACATTATCATATAAAATATTAATTCTCAGACTTTTATTATGATCGTCATGGAATTTCAGTCTATTTATGCTTCTCCACACCTTCCCAAATGACAATATAGTTTTTGAAACAAATACATCCAAAGGTTAATCACATAATCCAACAAAAAGAGATCTCAGATTCTCGAAGAAAAATTGATCTCGGATTCTCAAACACGTTTCTTCTCAAAACTAACACACTAGTTCATCACATTCATCATTTAATGTTTATTTGTATGTGCCAATGGTAATACCACATAATCGATGGTATTTCTCAAATGATTAAGGTCAAATACCATAATCCTGTATGGCTAGTAGATGTAGCCATTCTTTCAGCCCTTGCATATTCTAACTTTCATTTATGCTTCCTTTCATTGTAGCAGTTTAATCATTTATCCATGTGCAAAAATGCATCAAAGTGTATAGAATTTCAAACTGGTAGCAGAGATATGTAAGAAACTTGATGCAAATAAATGAAATATAGACTTATAAAAGATTCTATATTCCATTCTTTGAAACAATTTGAAGCCATAGTGGGAGGCATTCACTAGTTTCTTTGTTATGGTTGCATCGCTATTAGTGTAGTGATTGAGCCCTCATTTTCGAGTACATATAAATTTGAAATACATTAAAGGTTCTAAATGTAATATATTTCCATGGGTTCTTGCATGTGCAGTGATACCATAACATTTTCATATCAACACGAGAACTGGAGCATTAGGGAAGATCCATTACATCATAGGCAGTGGAGCATTAAGGAAGACTTATTATAGCACAAACATTGAAGTGTTACAATTTCAGACTCTAGTATCGGAGTGTTAGGGCTTTAAACACTAGCAATGGAGTGTTAGGGAAGCCTTAGGAGTGGTAGAAGAGAAGCAAGTGGGTTTGCAACCTAGGCAAGGAGAGGAAAAATAATTAAGTTTGGAACATATAGTTCAGATACCATGTTAAGCCAGGAAAGTAATCCCAATTTTATTTTGTGCCAATCTATTGCAATATTGATTCTTTATTTTTCTGAAATTAAAAAGAGAAAACAAAAATGACAAAAATAAATAAAAATAGAAATATTTTCTTATGGTCGTGAAAATCAGTTTACTGGCATAATCACATAAGGATCAACTTGAAAACCAACATGCTGGCAGGAAGATCAAATTTCAATAAAATGGGAATGTTTCTTGATCTTTATATGTGCTAAGTGTCACCAAGAAGAAGCAGGTTTTCAGTGCAAGAATGGAGTCCTTATCCACGTTTGGGACAGATGACACATAAATTTTTATGCAAGCAATGCTTAATTCCTGTGCATTTATTTTGGATCTAGCACTATTAAGGCTGATTTTCGAGGTAAAATTTTGCCCTTTTTCTCTTCCCATGTCGTAAATTTCCCTCTATTTTTCTTCATATATCATATTGCAGGATTTGATGTGAACTCACAGGTCAGATCGAGAGGCGTACATTAATACCAAACACTGGCGAATAAAACCTCCTTTGTACATTCAGCAAATCTTTCAAATCGAGCCTATGAATTATATTTTATCAAAACATTTTTTTCCCTCTCTCTTTTCTAATACGCTAAAATATCCATGGTACAAGAATATGTGTTCAGTGTAGGCATTTTTAGTGCAGGCATGTTCAGTGCAGGAATCCGCACTGATGAGTGCACCCGAGTACGAAAACACATGTTCTAGTGTAGGAACAATGGTCTTCAGTGCAAAAATGTTTGATATAATGTAGGAATAGCTGGTGCAAGAATGCGTAGTTGAAAATCTCACTTTGTTTTATAAAATTCTTGTACAAGTAGGATGACTGCACCACCTTTAGACTATGGCATTCAATAATTTTGATTATGGTTAAAAAAATTTTATCATTTACTAAAGTAGGAGAGAAATATTTTAAGTACAAATTTGTTTAGGTTATGAAATCCTATTTTTAATAAGTACCATATGCACCTTGTGTGAAACCATGAAGTGATTGTGGGATGTGTACGATTTACCCATAATCAAATACTTACCTTTTTGAAAAAAACTTATCACCTGTTAATGATGACATGACCCGTTACCATACCTCGCATGACTGTTACATTGAATCACCACCATAAATGTCACCCTTCACCAATGATCATTGTTGCTTGCACTTGAGCCAATCTATATCACATCCATCCCAAGGTTGTGATTTTAATGATAGAGTGTGACCATTAGAAGGTGGCCGATATAATAGCAGATGGATAGCTCAGCTATCAGAAAATATTTTCGACAAAGCCTCTAAATTCTTATTGTGTGATCCTTCTAAAGTTTTAGACAAAGATTGAGAGAATTTAAATAGAGGATGATTACTGTGAGGGTCGAATGTTGGTCTGTGAAAGAGGTAGAGCAGAAAAATGAGTACAGGAACAGTCTTGCAATATTATAGGAATCCAGGTTCCTCCCGTTTCTGGTAAAATTCGATGGATTTGACTCAGCTGTGACACTAGAATTTTCTCAGAATTTTTATGGGAGCCGAGCCAAGGTGGGATTGCTAGAATTTTAATTCATGGAGGAGTCCATATCACAGGCCATGGTATTAGGATCAGTAGGAGAGAAATGGTTTAAAAAGGAAAATCTTGAGAAGAAAT
The DNA here is from genome assembly GCA_034641835.2 of Pinus albicaulis. Taxonomy (NCBI): domain Eukaryota; kingdom Viridiplantae; phylum Streptophyta; class Pinopsida; order Pinales; family Pinaceae; genus Pinus; species Pinus albicaulis. The sequence goes on along the minus strand of CM076575.1, from coordinate 1,590,728,863 downwards.
TGTGGCGCTGGTTCATGGTTGACAAAAAACAAAATGTGGATTGGAAAAAAGGACTACAACGTAACACCATGCTAGGGAAATGGAAGGACTTGTTGTATGTATTAAAAAAATTCCTCACTTGCAAGGGTCGTTATTCACTGAACTTTCTATACCATATTCGATTACTACTACATTTTGAGTCGAGTAAGCTTATCAACTTCCCCTATTATCTGCTAAGGAGCTTAGAGAAAATGTCGAAAGGCATTCAGAAAGGTATGACGAGCCAAATTTCATGCAAATTATACCATCATGGGTTGATTGAAATTTTAATTAAAAAGGATTTAGAGGTCAAGAATATGACCTAGGAAGGATTTTTGAAGGAATTTCAAGAACGAGGCACAGTGAAATTGTCAAAAAAGAAGAGTGGAAGCAAGAAAGGAAAGCCTGAAACCCTAACCTTGTGCCCTACCAAGACTAAGAGCAGAGAAAAGTTAGTGCAGGCAGAGGAGTAGAGACCCATCATTGAACCCTATCCATATCAAAGAGAACAACCTGGAGTTCAGCCATGAAGATGACTTCCTCTTCAAAGGAAGGTCACATTCAGTGGACCTCTCCGATACAATTGGAAAATTCACTGCCTAATTCACCAGGTGACAACTACCTTTTGATCCTTGTAGAGGTTGTATCCCACATAGTGGTCAACGAAGTATATTTGGAGGAATAAGTTGACACACCCTTGTCTATCTTCCTTGGAAAGGTGAAGAAAAAGAAAACGATGCCGACACCCAGTGAAAGTGCAAGAAAAGACTCGGCAATGGGTTGAATGGTCGCTGAAGTGCAGATTAATGAAACCCTTGGTGATATTGAAGTGCAGGGTATTGGAACCATTTGTGACATTTAAGTGTACGGTATTGGAACCCCTGAAGATATTGAAATGCAGGAAATTGGTGGCCAGGGTAATCTCGACCATGATGATGTCAACACATGTCTAGAATCAACTGCCGAGAAACTTCCTGCACAAGAAGAATTGGGAGAATAAAATTCCACCCTCCACCTTAACAGTCAGATAGAAGATCTCAAAAAGCGCATCTATTGATTAGAGATATTAAAACAAAACATGAAAGAGCAGGGGACAGTGTAGAAACAAAAAAATAAAGAGCTAGCAGAGGAAGAGAAAGAGCAGAAATGGTAGCTGAAGATATGAAAATTCTAAGCCTCAAAGTGCTACGGGTATCTTAGAAAGGTTACCAATAAACTCAAGAAGGCTTGAGGCAAGAAGATGAAGACAGTGAAAGTCAATATTAGCATACAAGTTCAAGACTGAAGGAAGGGTTCCTTGTTTTGTTTTTTGCAGTAGGTAAAGGTTCTGTGAGGACACACAACAACATAGGGATGGGAGGATGTTGGTAGGCTAAATTTCTTCATTTTTAACCTTTATCCTACTCTAAACACATAACTTAGAACATGTGTTTCAACCTTGGAACCCCTTCATTCCTGCATTATTTCCAAAATCGTGCCCATTCCTACACTCCCTTTATATTTTCATATTTAAGGCTTGTCATGTACTTATATATTTATTTATATATTTTATACCTTTAAATTATCTTTGCAACTAATATTTATTCTTTCCTAATGTATTTGATGAGAAATGTATTAATCATTGTGGTAGAATGGTCGAGTGTAGGTAGGATTCCTACACCAGCTAGCAGTTCCTGCACTCTCGTGACAACTCGCTATCTACGCGGATATCTCCTTAAGGATCATTTTATCTCGAGTTGGGCTCAGAGCAGGAGAAAAATAAGAGGATATTAAAGACTAGGACTCTAGAAAAATGCCTTATATTAGTATTTTGTAATATCCAAAAGGCTTATTTTGAAACGTTGTTATATTTTTGTTATGGCCGCAGGCCTAAGGATTGTATATAATGTAGAATTATGATAGGAAGTACTTAGCGATGCTACTATAATTTTAGTGAATTATAATTTTGTTGGTATCGCCCTCTTTCTGGGATGGATTCAAACTCATGATGTAAATTTTATTATTCGATATATAATACAAATGACAGTGCCATGTTGTCTTATTTTTGCATTTCAATCTTATGGTGATGTGTTGCTAAGAGGCTGAGTTTCTAGGTTTCTTAAACAGGGAAACGACCTAGTTGGCTAGGGCCCAACCAACCCAGCTCGTTATTGTTAAGGTCCCGTGATTTGGCAGATTGGCTAACCAAATGACAGGGTAACATCAGACCAGTCTTTGGAGTCCTAATACCTAGCCTTCATGGACTCAGAGATGGCTCTCTCTATTGTGCGAAGGATGTGAGCTTGTTCGCTTTGTATAATTGATTTTAGGCTAGTTGTTAAATGTACGTTTGTTTGTTTGTTTTGGGTTGGGGTAAGATGATCAAGTGGGATAGGTGGAATGAGAGAATATCAAATCAATAAGGCTATGGGGTCATATGAAGTCAAGGGTGTCTAAATGATGAAACAGAGTGTATTGCAGGGCCGATTTAACAAGGTGAGTGGATCCATAAAGTGATGTATGATGGTGTAATGAACATTAAGTTTTGTGAAAGGACTAAGAGGTCTTATACATCTATAATTTGAAGCAATAACTTATGAGGTAGGGACAACCATTAATCTCTATGAAAAATACTCAAACTGATAAACATACAAGATGAACAATCAAGTGGTACATAGAAGCATTAGAGCTCCTAACTTTATAAATCCACCATCAGATTTTTGAGAAAACACATAAGATAAACAAACAATTCAATATATGGAGAGGGAATTCCTAAACAACATATATCAAACTATCGGGAACTCTGAAACAAGTTGATGAGCATGGGCAAAGGGCAAGATCAAAACAAGACCTCTTTGTATTAACCTAATCAATCAATATTTTATATAAAAGCTTCGCAATAAGTTTTTGAAAAATTTAAATAAGTAGGGCATACCATGAATCATATTTATAAGCTAACATACTAATGATTCATGAACCAAAGAAAACATTTTAGTGGGCCTAAGGAGCAATCAAGAATTCCTTAAGATGAACTAAAAGAAGAAAAAATCAAAACTATAGCAAACAGGAGGTTTGAGGTGCTTCCATGAGCATATCTCAACCTATACTTTTCTGATCTATAGAAAACAAGCAGACTAAAACACAATGAGGAGAAGAAAACACTAAGAAGTTAGAAAAACATCACCATTCACCAAGCTATGGAATCCTGCAAGCAAGCCTCTCCAACATCAAGCCACACAAGCCATTCATTCACTTCATAAAACCAAATATATTATCCAAGCTCATAAACCATGTATTTCTCTATAAAAAATCAAGTCCCAACTCATTACAATGAATACTCATGTCTTATATAACAAATGAGGAGAAGAGAACCTACTAGAGCATCTAGAAGCCTATTGGCCAAAGAGAAATATCCTGACTTGTCCTTGAGGCTTTGCAAAGCCCAAGGCACAAAAATATCTAAATAAAATATATTTTCCGACTATAAGAGGAAATAAAATTTAATTTTAGGCTTGACATGCCTAATAAAACTTTCCAAACGCACATTTTTTCCACTTAGTTACAGGAGCACAGCGCACTGTGTGGAAATCTGAAATTCTACCAGGAGCGCAACACCAAAATAGGCCTTTTTGTAGCGGTGTTTTGGAGGCCTTGCCGATGTCAGAAAAGGATCTGGGATGGCTCGTTGGAAAGCTATGGAAGTCTACTTTCCAGATATTCCTTTAATTCTTCAATATGAGCTCTTCAATTTTCCCAAAAGGTGGAAAATCCCAAGACTTCCAGGAGCGCAGCACATGCTTAGAAAAGTGGGCAGAAAGGTGAAAAATGAGTGTTTTTGACCCTTTTGGGGGGTCAAAACAACTCCAATTGAGCTGAAATTTGGTGAGCACACTCCTCTAGTGATAGGGAATCCAAAAATATAAACCTATCCTCATGAATATTCCTTGAGAAAAAGCGCAGCACATGGGGTGTTGTGCTCCTAGGGGTCAAAATTTGGAAAAAACAAAAAGCTGTCCAAATTGTTTCAAATTTGGTAGGTAGGTGCCTCATGGGTCATTGGAGACCTACAAATAAAATTGGGCCAAAATACCAGGCCTTTCTTGGTCCTTTTCATATTTTGGTGTCAGGTCCTCATTTTGGGCAGTGTTAAGCTTTTTCCTTGCAAAGTGATTTGTCCATTTATAATGCTCAGTTATTCTTCTTTGCAAGCTCAAGTCTTTGTTGGTCTTCTCTAGTTTGGCCTTTAGATGTAGGTTGGCCCTCTCAAGCCATGCTTCTCTGTTATGCTCAATTTCCATTGCAAGGAGTTCGGTGAGGGGAAATTGTTATGCTTGGGCTAATTCTTCCTCTCTTTGCTTGGCCAATGCTTTTCTTAGACCCATGGTCCTAGGTCTCTTTCTAGTTTAACCCGCTTTATCCTCACTTTCTTCATAGGTTCCCATGTATTCCTTCAATTATACTTGTGACATTTGAGCCTCTTTTTTATACTTCAGCACCCTTGCTTCATATATGGTCAGTTGGCCACTCATTTTCTTGTTTTGCATCTGTAAAAAGTGAATGAGATCCTTAGACCTCTCTAACTCAAATTTCAAGTTTTTGATATGTGCATTCCAGTCCTGTACAAGAGAGTTCACTATTCTTGTCTCACTTTCATCCTCATTGTCTATGTGAATGACCTTAAATTCTATTTCTTCTTCATGATTGTCCTCTTCCTCTTCCACTTGTTGTTTGCCTTTGTTTTTCATTGGATTTGAGGAGGAGCGCATGGCCCCTTTATCTTTGGAAGTAGCAAACACATGCCTCTCTCCTCTTTGATAGGAAAAGGTGAAAGTGGCAACAAGTTTTACTTGAAAAGCTTGATCACTAGTGAGCTTAGGACTGCTTTGCTCCTCATGGATGATCTCTATGTGTACATCTCCCTTACCTTGTTCTTGGCTGCCCTTTTGACAAGCATCCTCACTATCCTTTATGCCATCATCACTATCAACATCCTTAGGACTGTCCCCTTGTATTTTTGCAATATTATAGGCGCCTTGATCTTTTTTGGGCACATCTTCACTTCCATGATTATCATTTGTTTGTTGACTGTCACTAGGCTGATTGTTTTGGTCTTTTTGTAGCTCACAGTTTTCCCCTTGAGAGGAAGCCTCTCCTTGGTCATCATCACTCTGATTTTCTTCTTCTTTAAACTCTGTTTATGTCCCATAGTCTTCATCATTTTCATCACTTTCATTATCTTTGTCATGCTTTGCATTTGTAACACTATTTTCTGCTTCATCCTCTTCACCTCCTTCCATGCTATCATCACCCTCTATGTCTTCCTTACTATTGTTTGTTTGTTCTTCATGGTCACTGCCTTGGGTAACTTCATTTCTTGGCCCTTTTTCATCATTTTCTTGTCTATGGAAAACAACTTTAAACTCTTTTTCTTGACCGTTTTTTCCATTCTTGTCACCTTCATTTTTGTTTTCCTCGTTGCTTTCATAAGCCTCCTCACTACTGCTTTCTTTGTGATCTTCCTCTCCCTCAGTATGTTCTTCATTTGCATCATATGCCTCGTCACCATTTTCTTCATATGTATTCTTGTCACTGTTATTTTCTTCATCATAAGACCCATTGTTCTGGCCTTTTTTCTCATTATCGGGCTCATTAGTTTCAACTCTGTTTTCTTGCTTATCAACATAGTCATCTTTGTCATTTCCTTTGTTAATTTCTTCTTGGCTATCTCCCTCTCTTCCACCTTCCTCTTCTTCACTTTTCCCTCCATTTTCATCATCCTCTCCTTCACTATTTTATTCCTTTTCATGACTACTTTCTTCTTGGCCATTACTTCTTTCTTCTTGGCCCTCACTATTTTCTTCATTTTTATTATCCTTTTTTCCATCTTCCTCTTCTTCACTTTTTTCTCCATTTTCATCATCTTATTCCTCACTTCTTTCTGCTTGGCCATCACCGCTTTCTTCTTATCCCTCACTGCTTTCATCATTTTCTAATTTCTTAGGGGAAGGTGGATGAGGAATGTCTATTTGAGGAAATGATTCATGGGAAGAAGATGAACCAAGGTTAGTGGAAGGTGATGGAGGTGCGTGGGGAGGATTTTGGGATGATGATGGTAGACTTTGCAGAGGATTGGGCTGTGGATTTGTGAAATCATCGTGGACGATGAAAACCTCTGAGGGGATGCCTTGTTGTTATATTTCGTGTGAGACAATCACTTTGATGAGGGAATGATGGAAAAGGATTGACATTTGTTGGGATGGAGGCCTTTTCTGCATGATGGAAGACATTTTCTCAATACTTTTGCACAGATGGTAGGGCATGTGTAGTAGCTTGGTTTTGGTGAAGTGCATGAGGAGCCTTATGTGGTATGAATAGACTCTGGAGAACCTACCCTCACAGGTGAAGTACTTCATGATGATCCTCATCAGGAGAGCATACCTGCATAATAGATGAGAGAAGGGGAACATGGTTTTACAGTCAGCTTGACAACTTGGTTTCAAGAATGGGTGATAGTGACTCAGGTCTAGATACTTTTGTTTGAACCACCTTTCTCCTATGCAAGGCATTCCAGTTGCCCTAGAGATAGCATATGGAGTCAACTCAAATTTTACCCTGGCTAGGCATACTTGATTTTTATGAAGGTTTAGGGAAAAGAGCTTGGTCAACTAAGGGTGAATTTGAAACTTTTGTACCTTTTTACATAATTCATAGCAGCCCAACTCTTGAAAAGAGGTAAAAATAGTAGGGGAGGTTATCAACTCTTCAGTGTTTATAGTCTCAAACCTATTTGGAATCCCTCCCTTCTTTGGCTTCTTTTTAGGCCTTTGGCTTGACTCATCAATGTTAACATTCTCCTCTTCAAACATTTTGATTTTTTACCCCTGCCTCACAATATTTAAAAGGGATGACTCTACTAGTGAAATTATGTGGAAAAGGATCTAAAGAAGATGATGAATTTTCCTAGCTAGGTTAAGGCATCAATGGTGTGTAGGCCAAGGGCTTCTTTAAGATTTTAATGCTCTTTCCTAAACTGACTTTCAAATTTCTAAATTGCCTTATCTCTTAAGAAGACATGTATAGGGAGGAAAGAGTTGAAAATACCTCTTGAAGCGCAACACAGTAGAGAAAATGGCTTAAGAAACTTGTGGGCAAGCTCGAGTTAGTCTAAATTTGAATTCGGGGAAAAAATACAAAATAGTGCCAAGAGCACAACGCCATGGCAGGAACAAAAAACTATGGCAGGAGCATAGCGCTGTGGCAGGAGCGCAGCACCGAGGGAGTCGGGTGCCTAAACGCACTGTCGTTCAATGTTTGTAGCAGTGGCAGGAGTGCAGCGCTGCTAGGTGGCTAAACAGAGTGTCATGCAGAAGGCTGAAGTAGTGGCAGGAGCACAACACTACCGGGTGGTTGAACAGAGTGTCGTGCAGAAGGATGGAGTAGTGGTAGGAGCACAACGCTATCGGGTGGGCGGCTTGGGCAATGGCAGGAGCGCAGTGCTACCGGGTGCCTGCATGGGGTTTCATGCCCATCTTCTGCATGGTGGGCAGATCTTCTAGGAGCGCAGCGCTCAATGGAGAAATACACTGGCAGAGGCTACAGGCACGCAGCACACTACTATAGGAGCGCAGCGCCTGAATTTTTTTTGCTAAGGATTCTGTTGAAAATTACGAAAACCCTCACTTGTCTGCAAAACTTCAAATGATACAGGGAAGATGCTTTTTGAGCTTGTTTTACACCTTTTTATAAAAATTAAAGTGAAAACCCACTTTAATAAGGTTTTTTTCCCATTCTAATTCTCTCACTGTCTTTCTCCTTTGTGGTCTTGCAGGTTGCATATTTAAAACATTGCTCCTCTTTCCAATTGCCAGAGGCCTCTTAAGGCTCTTTTAAATTTGACAACCTCTTTGAAAACACCAAGCCTATGCCTCTCAGCCCTTTTTGGAGAAAGAAATTATTTTAGACTTTTATCACCTATACACAACAAATTAGTCATTTTGCCAATTCTTCCCTTTATCATTGTTTCCTTTGAGCTTGGACAACTTATTCTATCAACAGGGAACTTGTGATAATCACAATTACTTCCTGGAGAAATTTTAACTCATGTTTTCCCTCTTTGATGATTTGAATCTTCTTCTGAGTGTTGTTATGAGAAATCAGACCTTTGAACTGACAATTTTCATCCTTTTGCCGATATAATATATCCTATGTCCTTCTCTGTTACAATGGATTTAATGCCCTTGTTTGCTAGACACTAGAAAGGCATTCTGAGAACCTTTTAAGCCCTCTATTGTGATGAAGGAGGTTTTCTTTGTCATTATGTGACCATATTTTTTCATTTTTCCAAATTCCTAGATGTTGGGGCTGCTTAGGGAAAAGGTAGACAATGTTGTCTCCTAAGTTCTCAGAAACCTCTCAAAAATCATTAATTGCTTCTAAAGTCGTTCCCTGTGCACTTGAAGGAGTAGGGGAGGCCTTTTCCCTTGTAACCGAGGTTTTTCTCTATTTTCTTGGTCAAAATAGTCACACATTTTGATTCCTATTAGGCACACACCTGTTGCTTCCCTATTGCTATGAATGGTCCTCTTGTGATGATGTCTCCTTTGTGATAATGCCTCCTCTTTTAATGATGTTTCCTCTTTTAATGATGCCTATCCTGATGGCTAATCTTATTTCTTTTTTGGTATTGTTTGCAGGAATGAAGCAAAGGGAAGCTGTCCCTCTACAAATTTCATGCTTGAAACCAAACAACCTTTTAAATGATATTTTTGAATTGAGGTACAAGGTTTCTTATGTGCCACTGTCTTTTATGACCTACATGGACCCTTTGATGGGTAGCACTTCATTACACTCCCTGATGAGATCATGTTTCTTCCTTGTAAACTTTAAGCCTGTTTGTATCTTACCACCTGTTATGGACACCTTTATAAGCCTTTTAGGTCTCCTTCATTGCCTTTGTTCCTTTTTTATCATTTACAAAACATTTATGCAGAAATTATTTGACATGGTAAATTGCTCCTTTGTAGGCTTACTGCTTGATGAAGAGGATACCTTTAGAGGTCTTTGATGTTCTTTGACCAATTATAGGCCTCATATTTGTGTTCACTTGATTTCACCTTTGGATACCTGTGGAAATATTGAATTTAGAAACATGATAGCGCATAACCTAGGTGACCCTATTTGACTTATTGTAATGCTTTGGAATAGTTTTTTGACTTAAAACTTGAATCATGGTTTGGATGAGGAAACAGGTCTTTTGACACTCTATTATGCACTACCATCCTAGACCACTAGAAAACCTCGTTTCTACTTCAAACAGCTTTTAGACAGGGAGTTTTGACAACACCAATGCTCGAGGAACTTGGTGAGCAAGGAGAAACGTTTGGTTTACTTGGCGAAACAAGGTGTGAAAGTGGAGGGCTTCAGTAGACAGAGACAGAGTGTTATAGGCAGGGATGGAAAACATAGTGAGAGTGAGGGACAATTAGTCTTGTCTAGGTGATAGATTGGCCATGCTTTGACAAGGAGGTGGGATAATGAAAAGAAATTTCTCTTTGAGGGGATTTCTAGAACTCACATGATTCTTTAATTATGTTTTTAGAAATCTTGGACAAAGCATTTAGTCATCTAAAACAGGTGAAAATTACTGATGACTAACAATGGCTCCACTTGGGGAGGGCAACTCCTTTTCAGGAGGTGTCCAGAATTTCAGATCTCTTGGTTTGTGAAGATCAGTGCTTCATCCATTGGGTGGATTTTTCTCTTTTCTTTTGCTGATGTTTTCTCTAAAGTAGTAATTTCGAAAATTTGAAAGCATGATTAGCTCAAATTCACTTTTACCTACCCAACCTATTTGCCTAACCTTTTTTCTTCCTTGGGTGCACTTGAACTGGCAAACCCATTGACATTTTTATTTTGAAAATGAAAACAAACTATCTACTTCTACACTTATCTCTTTTGGGAGTTCAAATTAAGCTATTGAACTCCTTTGATTCTCTACCTGTTCTACTCAATTGTCAAGGTTAAACTATTTGACAGGATTTATTTACTAAGCTAAAAACATGAAATTGAAAACATGACTAAATCAGGATTAGACAATCTGATTTGTCATGGGTTTGTGGCATAAAAAAAATCTGCACACAAATGTTATTTTTGTACAAAATAAGATTAGAAAAATCAAGGCTAAGATTGCATAGTTTTCTATTCATCCCTTTTTTTCTCCATGGTTCTATTTTGAGCATGTGGAACCATTATCTTCTCTCCTAATCTATTTTCTTCGACAAGTCAAGGTTGAGTAATTTGACCAACATTCTTTTCACTAACTTATCAGCAACAAATTTAAAACATCTTCAACCATGATTAGGCTAGATGACTGAACAAGACATTCTTTTGCACCAGTAGTGGCATTTAGGCTTGCACACTTTCAGTATCGCTGTTTTTCGGGTATGGGGCTGTACCTTGTTTTGAATCTGCCCTATTTTCCATTTTTTCTATGTTTTTATGTTTTCTCTCTTTTTGACACTTTTTTTTCTTCAAACCATGGTATGTACAATGAGTAAAAAAAAAAAAAAATTAAAGCTAGGAATCTTTGTAGTAGTGGTACTTGAGCATCCTATCTTCAAAAGGATCTCCTAACACTTTTTGTCCATTCATTTTTGTGGAATAAAGATGATAGTTATCTTCATTTGCAAACATGGTGTAAGGATTTTTCCAAGATTTTTCAAACAACTCATGTTCTCCTTGATGCTTCTCCTTTGACTCTTGATTCCCATACCTGTTTTTGTTACAGATTTTATTTAGGTAAAAAAGGTACTCTTTATCATTTTAAAACAAATGATGATGTCATCAAGGTATACCATAGTGAAGAAATTGAAAACTGGAAACATAGTTCTTCGGAATGTGTCTCCAGTGTCTTTCAACTCGGGAGGTATTTGTTTAAGTATGCAACTGTCCCATGGAAATTTGAAAAAATATTTGAGCTGATTGATCTGAAGTGGTATCATCTATTGGTAACCTGACAAACTATCATGCCATGAGATTCGGTTAGAAAACCCTACCCTATGTAAAGTATGATCTTTTTTGGTAAAAAGATATTTGTTCCTTTGGAAGGGTTGGTCTTGGTACCTAAAATCTATACAAAGCATAAGTCCTTTTGCCTTCTTTCTAAGTGAACTCCACTGCTCAAAATTTTTCTGATTCTTTTTCAAAGGAAGGCTTTTTAAACCAATGGCTATGTTACAAGGATTTAGACTAGCCTGCCTACACACATAAGTATTCTGAATTTTTTTGCACAATCTTGTATTCCTTTGTTTTGTGTGTAGTGATAAAATTTTAGACAACTTAATTATTTTAGGCTCCTTAAGTTTACCCATGCTATCCTCCTCTATAACAACTTTAGAAAAAATTTCTTTGGGATTTGTAGCAATATTTGTGAAAATTGGTAATTGTTCTGAAAAGGAAAATTTCTTGGATGATGAAGTATCTAGGTAAGGTAGAAACATCAGACTGTCTTGTTCCAGATTCCCAAAGATTTGTGTTTTGTGGGAGTGTTTCATTTTTTTCAGATGAGAAAAAGGAAGAGGTTGTGTTCTTGTGATTTGTTTTTATTTTGAGCAACCTATTCCATTTTCTAAACTAATTTTTGCTTCTGACATCTCATTTTCAATTTGCAAGAAATCAATTTCAGTTTTATTGTCTTGTGGTGTTTCAGGATCGTGATAGTTTTGGCTGTCAAACTCATCGTAGAGGAAGTGATCTGATTTTTGTAATGTGCCTAGATCTTCACAATATTCATTTACTTGCTCATCAAGGTCATTTTCATTATACAAGATGAATGAGTCCAAGTCTAAATGAATGGAATAGATAGGGGTGTCATTAGGTCTATCTAGGCTACTTACCATATACTTCATGTGAGATTCCTAGTATAGTATTCTTGTTTGGTTAAAAATTGGGATGGTAGCATAAGACATTTCAAGTTGGAGGTTTCCCAGAAGTTTAGCTCCCCAAGATCGGGACAAGAGCATGCCATATTTGGGGGGAATGTCAGCCACGACTATATCCATGACTAGGCTCTTAGCAGGTATTTGTGCCAGATTGACACATAAGTCCTTGATCAGGCCCAAGCATTTAAGTCTGCTTGAATCGAAGGAGTACAGATCTTTGTAAGGCATGGTTATTTCTAGGCCCAATATTTCCATCACTACCTTCAGCATGAGGTTGTAAGAGGCACCAGAGTCTAGCATGGCATTATGAAGGATTTAGTCGTGTATGTTTAGGCTAACATAGAATGGGGGAATGGCTCCTTCCTGGTATTTTCCATCTACTTCAGGTCCAAACAACAACTTTGGTTTATCATCTGTCAAATTCAAAGTGTTGGTATCATTTCCTATCTTCAAGACTTTCAAGATTTGGGAGCGGTACATATCCTAATTTACCAGTTTAGTGAGAGGGATGGTTATTTTGATTTTAGTGATCTCTCCTTCAAAACTGAAAGGTACTTGATTTTTAGAGATATTTACATCAGTTTCTCAGCCATAAATTTTTCTACATTTTTAATTTGTTGATTTTGATTCGAGGCTTTGGTAGTTAGAGTTTTCTCAGAGCCACTAGCAGAGGTGCTAGGACAACTTGCGTCAACTCCTAGCTGGCTAATTTTATTCTTGTTGGGATCAGTTTTCTTAGCCATGGTGTTGTTATTTTCTATTATTCTTTTAAGAATGTTCTCAAATTTTTTCTTAACAAAAGTATTTGAGTTGTTTTTTCTGGATTTGTCTTGGTTTTTCTTACTCCTAAGATCATATTGTCTATGGACCTCCATTATGTCATTTTATAATCCCAATTTGTGGTCTTCAGAATCTTCATAGCCTGTTTCATCTTGGTTTGAGGAGAAAAAGCCTTGTTCTTCTTCTGTGAGAAAAACCTCACCCTCACTATCAGAGCCTATTAAGTTTAGACGATTCTCATCTGGTTGTTCAATGTCTCTTTCCCCTTCATCAACATAGTTATCTTGGAAGGGTGGCCTCATTTGTTGATCATTTTCCCTTGGTCTATTTTGGGGTGGGTCTCTTTTAAAATTTTGATTCTGGTTTCTTTTTTGGGGATTTTTTTGGTTGTCCCTAGGGGGTGTTCTTTCATTTATGCTTATTCTTTCCATCATTATTTCCATAGTCCTAAGAAGGTTGTCCCTCTTGGAATCAGATGAGGAGGTGGAGGGCATGGTGTCATCTTTGTATGTTACCCTCTTTTATGATCTTAGCCTAGCTCTTTTTTCAATTAAGTTGGCCTCCACACTTATAGCTCCTTTTAGCATGTCTTCTAGAGTTAGGGGCTCTCTTTCTCTTAGTTGATAAGCCATGTCAGGGTCAAAACCCTTCGGGAATTTAGCTAAGGCTAAGCCTAATGGGGGTTTCATGTTTGGCAGTAGCACACTGTAAACACTATTGAACCTAGTGCAATAGTCTTGGACACTTTCCCCTATGTTTCTTTTTAGGTTGCTATATTCTGAGAGGATTTGAAGAGGGTTTTTCTTGATTTCCCATTTGTTTATGAAAGTTTGGTAAAGGGAAGGGAGATCATGTATGCTATTGGGAGTTAGGCTTTTGAACCATTTCTTAGCTTCTCCTCCTAGGCTTTGGGCAAACATTCTCATTTTCATGGTTTCCTCTTCTAATTCCATGCAGTCAAAAGCATCATTCATTCTATCTACATGTTGCAGGGCAGTAGTGGATTCAACCCCTGTGAAGTGTGGGATTCTAGATTGGTAATCATTTGGCAAAGGTACCAAAGGTTGTGGTAACACAAGGGGTGCATACCATGCAGCCATGGTGGGAGCTAATGGTGGATTTACAAGCGGAGGATTTGTGCTATGAGATGGAGTGGTTTGCACAGTGGTGGTATGACTGGGTGTGGCAGAAGTCCTTGGACTAGTAAATTGGTTCTGACCAGACTTGGAGTGAAAAGAGTCGAAGTGATGGAGAAGTTTTAGATCATGTGGTGTGGAAGGAGAAGCTTCTCTACTAGGACTTTGTTGCAAGACTATGGGCTCAAGATTGGTATGGTCAATTTTACTTTGTGACTTGGTTCTAAAAAGGTTTCTAGTATGGTGCAAGTCAAACTAGGGGTCTTGCAATGCTGTAATATGTTCAGGTACAAAGCTTTCTCTATGAATGGTCCTATAAGTAGCTAAGTTTCCAGTTTCAGAATTTTGCCACAAAATCCTTTCTGGGTTGTCAACTATAGTAGGAGGGTTGGGTCCTGGATGAGATATGGTATTGATTCTTCACGGAGCCAGTTTTCAAATTCAAAATTTAGAGAGGCTGAAAGTTTATGACTGCATTTGAAAGACTGACCTCTCTAGGCGTTATCAAACTTGCACTGTGTGTGACTAAGGTTCTAGATTTCCTAAGGTTGTTTTGATGCAGTCCTACAGGAGTCTATAGATACTTAGCAAAATTTAGAAGGCCTACTAGAGGCTAGTGGAGTCTCCAGGTGGATATTTTTGGTTGTTTTGAAGATATATCGTCTATGGTCCACCACCAATATTGAAAAAATGCTAATATAGAAATTTTTTGGGGTTTTTCTGAATTTCTATATGTAGCCCGAAGGTTTGTAAGAGTGTCCTATAGCTAAGTCATCATTTTTCTAGGATGGTGAGAAAGCTAGATTATACTCTTAGGCTATCAGCTAAGTTATCTATGATTTGACAAAGGTTTCTGAAGTCCTAAGGGATACTTAGTTTGTCACTGACATCAGAGGTTGCATCATAATCACCATTTTTTTAGTGATAGTGATGAGGTGACTATAAATCATAGGATACTGTTTGATGAAGGGATTCTGGATTCCTATGTGGTATTTAGATTGTTATGAACTCAGAAGGTCCCCCCGTGATCGCCATTATGTTAGGGTCACGTGATTTGGCAGATTGGCTAACAAAATGACAGGGTAACATCAGACCAGTCTTTGGAGTCCTAGGACCTAGCCTTCCTAGACTCAGAGAGGGCTCTCTCTATTGTGTGAAGGATGTGAGCTTGTTCACTTTGGATAATTGATTTTAGGCTAGTTGTTAAATGTAGGTTTGTTTGTTTTTTTTGGTTGGGGTAAGATGATTAAGTAGGATAGGTGGAATGAGATAATATCAAATCAATAGGGCTATGGGGTCAGATGAAGTCAAGGGTGTCTAAATGATGAAACAGAGTGTATTGCATGGCCGATTTAACAGGGTGAGTGGATCCTTAAAGTGATGTATGATGGTGTAACAAACATTAAGTTTTGTGAAAAGAATAAGAGGTCTTATACATCTATAATTTGAAGCAATAAATCATGAGGTATGGAAAACCATTAATCTCCATGAAAAATACTCAAACTGATTAACATACAAGATGAAAAATCCAATGGTACATAGAAGCATTAGAACTCCTAACTTTATAAATCCACCTTTAGCTTTTTGAGAAAACACATAAGATTAAAAAACAATTCAATATATGGAGAGGGAACTCCTAAACAACATATATCAAGCTATCGGGAACTCTGAAACATGTTGATGAGCATGGGAAAAGGGCAAGATTGAATCAAGACCTCTTTGTATTAACCTAATCAATCAATATTCCATAGAAAATCTTCACAATAAGTTTTTGAAAACTTTAAATAAGCAGGGCATACCATGAATCATATTTATAAGCTAACATACTAATCATTCATGAAACAAAGAACAAGTTTTAGTGGGCCTAAGGAGCAGTCAAGAATTCCTTAAGATGAACTAAAAGAAGAAAACATCAAAACTATAGCAAACAAGAGGTTTGAGGTGCTTCCATGAGCATATCTCAACCTATACTTTTTTGAACTATAGAAAACAAGCAGAATGAAACACAATGAGGACAAGAAAAACTAGCAAGTTAGAAAAACATCACCATTCACCAAGCTATGGAATCCTGCAAGCACACCTCTCCAATATTAAGCCACACAAGCCATTAATTCACTTCGTAAAACCAAATATCTTCTCTAAGCTCATAAACCATGTATTTCTCTATAACACATCAAGTCCCAACTCATTACAATGAATCCTCATGTCTTATATAACAAATGAGGAGAATATAGCCTACTAGAGAATCTAGAAGCCTATTGGCCAAAGAGAAATATCCTAACTTGTCGTTGAGGCTTTGCAAAGACCAAGGCACAAAAATATCTAAATAAAATATCTTTTTCGACTATAAAAGGAAATAAAATTGACTTTTAGGCCTGACATGCCTAAAAAAACTTGCCAAACACACATTTTGTCCACTCAGTTATAGGAGCGCAACACACTATGTGGAACTCTGAAATTTTTCCAAGAGCACAACACCAAAATAGGCCTTTTTGCAACAGTGTTTTGGAGGCTTTCCCGATGTCGGCAAAGGCTGTGTGATGGTTCGTTGGAAATCTATGGAAGTATAATTTCTAGATATACCTTTACTTCTTCAATTTGACCTCTTCAAGTTTCCCAAAAAGTGGAAAAAGCCAAGACTGCCAGGAGCGCATCACATGCTCAGAAAAGTGGGCAGAAAGGTGAAAAAATGAGTGTTTTTTACTCTTTTTGGGGGTCAAAACAACTCCAATTGAGTTGCAATTTGGTGAGCATACTCCTCTAGTGATAGGGAACCCAAAAATTTAAACCTCTACTCATGAATATGCCCCGAGAAAAGGCTCAACATAGGGGGTGCTGCGGTCCTAGGGGTCAAAATTTGGAAAAAAACAAAAAGTTGTCCAAATTGCCTCAAATTTGGTAGGTAGGTGCCTCATGGGTCATTGGAGACCTGTAGAGAAACGTGGGCCAAAATACCAAGCCTAGCTTGGTCCTTTTCATCTTTTGGTGTCGGGCCCACATTTTGGGCAGTTTTGAGCTTTTTCCTTGCAAAGTGATTTCTCTGTTTATAATGCTCAGTCATTCTTCTTTGCAAGCTCAAGTCTTTGTTGACCTTCTCTAGTTTGGCCTCTAGATGTAGGTTGGCCCTCTCAAGCCATGCTTCTTTGTTATGCTCAATTTACATGGCAAGGAGTTCAGTGAGGGGAAATTGTTGTGCTTGGGCTGATTCTTCCTCTCTTTGCTTGGCCAATGATTTTCTTAGCCTCCATGGTCCTAGGTCTCTTTCTAGTTTGACCTTCTTTATCCTCACTTTCTTCATAGGCACCCATGTATTCCTTCAACTAAAATTGTGACCTTTGAGCCTCTTTTTGATACTTGAGCACCCTTGCTTCATAGATGGCCAGTTGGCCACTCATTTTCCTATTCTGCATCTGTAAAAAGTGAATGAGATCCCCAGATCTCTCTAACTCAAATTTCAAGTCTTTTATCTGTGCGTTCTGGTATTGTAGAAAATATTTCACTATTATTGTCTCATTTTCATCCTCACTGTCTATGTGAATGAGCTCAAATTCTTTTTCTTCTTCATGATTGTCCTCTTCCTCTTCCCCTTGTTGTTTTCCTGTGTTTTTCATTAGATTTGAGGAGGAGCTCATGGCCCCTTGCTCTTTGGAAGCAGCAAACACATGCCTCTCTCATCTTTGATAGGTAAAGGTAAATGGGCAACAAGTTTTACTTGCAAAGCTTGATCACTAGTGAGCTTAGGACTATTTTTTTCCTCATGGATGATCACTATGTGTACATCTCCCTTACCTTGTTCTTGGCTGCCCTATTGACAAGCATCCTCACTATCCTTTATGCCATCATCACTATCAACATCCTTAGGAATGTCCCCTTCTATTTTTGCAATATTAGAGGCGCCTTGATATTTTTTGGGCACATCTTCACTTCCATGACTGTCATTTGTTTGTTGACTGTCACTAGGCTGACTGTTTTGGTCTTTTTGTAGCTCATGGTTTTCCCCTTGAGAGGCAGCCTCTCCTTGGTCATCATCACTCTTCTTTTCTTCTTCTTTAAACTCTGTTTCTATCCCATAGTCTTCATCATTTTCAAGACTTTCATTATCTTTGTCATGCTTTGCATTTGTAACATTTTTTTCTGCTTCATCCTCTTCACCTCCTTCCATGCTATCATCACTCTCTTTGTCTTCCTTACTGCTTTTTGTTTGTTCTTCATGGTCACTGCCTTGGGTACCTTCATTGGTTGGCCCTTTGTCATCATTTTCTTGTATATGGAAAACAACTTTAAACTCTATTTCTTGACTCTCTTTGCCATTCTTGTCACCTTCATTTATGTTTTCGTCATTGCTTTCATAGGCCTCCTCACTGTTGCTTTCATTGTTATCTTCCTCTCCCTCACTATGTTCTTCATTTGCATCATATGCCTCCTCACCACTGTCTTCATATGTATTCTTGTCATTGTTATTTTCTTCATCATAAGACCCATTGTTTCAGCCTTTTTTCTCATTATGGGGCTCATTAGTTTCAAATTGGTTTTCTTCCTTATCAACACAATCATCTTTGTCATTGCCTTTGTTAATTTATTCTCGGCTATCTCCATATCTGCCACCTTCCTCTTCTTCACTTTTCCTTTGATTTTAATCATCCTCTACTTCACTATTTTCTTCCTTTTCATCACTGCTTTCTTCTTGGCCCTCACTATTTTCTTCATTTTTATTATCCTTTTTTCCATTTCCTCTTCTTCACTTTTTTCTTCATTTTCATCATCTTCTTCCTCACTGCTTTCTTCTTGGCCATCACTACTTTCTTCTTGGCCTTGAATACTTTCATCATTTTCTGATTTCTTAGGGGAAGGTGGATGAGGAAGGTCTATTTGAGGAAATGATTCATGGGAAGAAGATGAACCAAGGTCAGTGGAAGGTGATGGAGGTGTGTGGGGAGGATTGTGGGGAGGATTTTGGGATGATGATCGCAGAATTTGCAGAGGATTGGGTTGTGGATTTGTGAAATTTTCATGGGCGGTGAAAACCTCCCAGGGGATGCCTTGTTGTTCTAGTGGGTGTGATACAATCACTTTGATGAGGGAATGATAAAAAAGGCTTGACATTTGTTGGGATGGAGGCCTTTTTTGCATGATGGAAGACATTTTCTCAATAATTTTTCACAGATAGTAGGGCATGTTTAGTAGCATGGTTTTGGTGAAGTGCATGAGGAGCCTTATGTGGTATGAATAGACTCTGGAGAACCTACCCTCACAAGTTAAGTACTTCATGATGATCCTCATCGGGAGAGCATACCTGTCTAATAGATGAGAGAAGGGGAACATGGTGTTACAGTCAGCTTGACAAACTGGTTTCAAGAATGGGTGATAGTGACTCAGGTATAGATACTTTTGTTTGAACAAAGTTTCTCCTATGCAATGCATTCCAGTGGCCCTAGAGATAGCATCTGGAGTCAACTCAAATTTTACCCCGGCTAGGCATACTTGATGTTTATGAAGGTTTAGGGCAAAGAGCTTGGTCAACTAAGGGTGACTTTGGAACTTTTGTACCTTTTTACAGAAGTCATAGCAACCCAAATCTTGAAAACAGGTCAAAATAGTAGGGGAGGTTATCAACTCTTCAGTGTTTATAGGCTCAAACCTATTTGGCATCCCTCCCTTCTTTGGCTACTTTTTAGGCCTTTGGCTTGACTCATTAATGTTAACATTCTCCTCTTCAGACATTTTTCTTTTTTACCCCTGCCTCACAATATTTGAAAGGGATGACTCTACTAGTGAAATGATGTGGAAAAGGATCTAAAGAAGATGATGAATTTTCCTAGCTAGGTCAAGGCATCAATGGTGTGTAGGCCAAGGGCTTCTTTAAGATTTCACTACTCTGTCCTAAACCAACTTTCAAATTTCTGAATTGCCTTATCTCTTAGGAAGACATGTATAGGGAGGAAAGAGTTGAAAATACCTCTTAAGGTGTAGCACAATAGAGAAAATGGCTTAAGAAGTTTGTGGGCAAGCTCGGGTTAGTGTAAATTTGAATTCGGGCAAAACCTACAAAATAGTGCCAGGAGCGCAGCACTGAGGGAGTTGGGTGCCTGAACGCGCTGTCGTTCAGCGTTTGGAGCAGTGGCAGGTGCGCAGCACTACCGGGTGGCTAAATGGAGTGTCTTGCAGAAGGCCAGAGTAGTGGCAGGAGCGCAGTGCTGCCGAGTGGCTGAACGAAGTGTTGTGTAGAAGGCCGGAGTAGTGGCAGGAGCGCAGCACTATCGGGCAGGCGGCTCGGGCAATGGCAGGAGCTCAGCGATGCCGAGTGCCTGCATGGGGTATTGTGCCCATCTTCTACATGGTGGGCAAATCTTCTAGGAGCACAGCACCGCTCTACAGGCACATAACACTCAATGGAGAAATACACTAGCAGAAGCTACAGAGCGCACTACTACAGGAGCGCAACGCCCACATTTTTTTGCCAAGGATTCTGCTAAAAATTCTGAAAACCCTCATTTGTCTGCAAAACTCCAAATGATAAATGGAATATTCTTTGTTGATCTTGGTTTATACTTTTTGATAAAAATTAAAGTGAAACCCCACTTTAATAAGGTTTGTTTCCCATTCTAATTCTCTCACTATTTTTTTCCTTTGTGGTCTTGCAAGTGGCATATTTAAAACATTACTCCTCTTTCTAACTGCCAGAGGCCTCTTAAGGCTCTTTTAAATTTGACAACCTCTTTGAAAATACCAAGCCTATGCCTCTCAGCCCTTTTTGGAGAAAGAACATGTTTTAGACTTTTATCACCTATACACAGCAAATTTGTCATTTTTCCAATTCTTCCCTTTATCACTGTCTCCTTTGAGCTTGGAAAACTTATTTTATCAACATGGAACTTGTGCTAATAACAATTAATTCATGGGGAAATTTTAACTCATTTTTTCCCTCTTTGATGATTTGAATCTGCTTCTGAGTGTTGTTTTGAGAAATCAGACCTTTGAACTGACAATTTTCATCCTTTTGCTGATACAATACATCCTATGTCCTTCTCTGTTACAGTGGAGTTAATGCCCTTGTTTGCTAGACCCTAGAAAGGCATGCTAAGAATATTTTAAGACCTTTTTTGTGATTAAGGAGGCTTTATTTTTCATTATGTGACCATCTTTGTTCATTTTGCTAAATTCCTAAGTTTTGGGGCTGCTTAGGGAAAAGGTAGACAGTGTTGTCTCCTAAGTTCTCAAAAACCTCTCAAAACTCATTAATTGCTCCTGAAGTCCGTCCTTGTGCACTTGAAGGAGTAGGGGAGGAATTTTCCCTTGTAACCCTAGTTTTTATCTATTTTCTTGGTGATCCAGATTTTATGCAGGAACGCAACAGAATACAGATATAACCATAGATACAGAGATGCAGCGGAAATAATGCTTCATTTTATTAATAAAAGAATGACTGCAATAAGCTTACAAACATAATGGAAATAAGCTAGGGCGCTGGTAGCGTATCTCTGAGAAGAGATGTAGCGTACGCAGTCCTCTAAACTGTGTTACATTGAGGCTCGCAGGCCTATTACAGACATAATGGAAATAAAAGAGCTATGGTACTGGCAGCATATCCCTGAGAAGAGATGTGGCGGCTACCAGCCCTTGAACTGTGTTAATATGCAGACATGATGGAGATGTGGTGAGCTAGGGTACTGGTAGCGCTTATCTCTGAGAAGAGATGTATCGGCTCCCAGCCCCCTGAACTGTCTTACAATGAGGCTCGAGGGCCTATTTATTGTTGAGAAACAATGTAGAATCCGAAACGTCCAAAACCCTAACCGTAGGAGATGAAGCGCCAAAACTGTGGGCCCCGTTTGGGTAAATTGGTGGTTCAACTTCCCGGGGACGTAACTTTGGCATCCGATCTCCGTTTGACGCGTTCAATAGCTCGTTAGAAAGATCTATCCGAGGACTACAGCTGTCGGGACGAATTTTATCAGAAAATTCGCTGGCGCTTTCATACCCAAAAAACGTCGTTTAGGGCCTCAAAACGGCTCCGGAAGTTCAGGACCCGAAAAACTGCTAAAAATAGTAAGTTGTGCCGAAACTTACAAACTGAAATAACTGATGGTGGGGGTTCAAATGGACTCGATGGGTGGCCACCAATATCCACCTGGATTATTAATGCCCCAAAATGGCTCCGGGTGTGCAGGACCCGAAAACCTGCTATAAATAGTAAGCTGTGCTGAAGCTGGAAAACTGAAAGAATTGATGCTGCGGGTCCAAATGGAATAGGTGGGAGGCCACCGATATCCACCCGGATCATACCTCCCTCCTTAGGAAGCAATGGTCTCCATTGCGTTAAGTTCCTCCATGGGGGGGGGGGCTCCACTAACTCTGGTGTTGCTCTTGCTCCGGATGTAGATGTGCCACCGGTGGGCAGCCATTGAAGGATCTGAAAAAAAAAAAATTGTCCATCATCGCCTTCCTCTGTTTCTCGAGGGCATCCTCGAGAAAGATTTTGATAGGATCTCCTGCTCCCTCGTCTTTCTTTCTTTCCGCCATGGGGGGTCGTCGGGGTTGCGAGGTTGAACTCCTTATACCCTGGCCGCGTTGGGGACATGAAGAGAAAAACAGAGAAAGAGCAGACCCGCTCTGATACCACTAATCCGGATTTTATGCAGGAACGCAACAGAATACATATATAACCATAGATACAGAGATGCAGCAGA
Source organism: Pinus albicaulis (assembly GCA_034641835.2). NCBI lineage: Eukaryota > Viridiplantae > Streptophyta > Pinopsida > Pinales > Pinaceae > Pinus > Pinus albicaulis. The sequence continues at coordinate 1,590,706,324 of CM076575.1, read as the reverse complement.
AATAATGCTTCATTTTATTAATAAAAGAATGACTGCAATAAGCTTACAAACATAATGGAAATAAGCTAGGGCGCTGGTAGCGTATCTCTGAGAAGAGATGTAGCGTACGCAGGCCTCTGAACTGTGTTACATTGAGGCTCGCAGGCCTATTATAGACATAATGGAAAAAGATGAGCTAGGGTACTGGCATCGTATCCCTGAGAAGAGATGTGGCAGCTACCAGCCCCTGAACTGTGTTACAATGCAGACATGATGGAGATGTGGTGAGCTCGGGCACTAGTAGCGCTTATCTCTGAGAAGAGATGTATCGGCTCCCAGCCCCCTGAACTGTGTTACAATGAGGCTCGAGGGCCTATTTATTGTTGAGAAACAATGTAGAATCCAAACGTCCAAAACCCTAACCGTAGGAGATGAAGCGCCAAACTCAGGCCCCGTTTGGGTAAATTGGTGGTTCAACTTCCCGGGGGCATAACTGTACCCGATCTCCATTTGACGCGTTCAATAGCTCGTTAGAAAGACCATCCGAGACTACAGCCTATCGGACGAATTTTATCGTGTACCCGCCTGGCGCTTTTCATACCCAAAAAACATCGTTTAGGGCCTCAAAACGGCTCCGGAAGTTCAGGACCCGAAAAACTACTAAAAATAGTAAGTTTTGTTGCAACTTCAAAACTGAAAGAAATGATGACGGGGGTTCAAATGGAATAGGTGGATGGCCACCAATATCCACCTGGATCATTAATGCCCCAAAACGGCTCCGGGTGTGTAGGACCCGAAAACCTCATAAATAGTGTCGCGTCAAGTCGAAAAACTGAAAGAATTGATGTTGCGGGTCCAAATGGAATAGGTGGGAGGCCACCGATATCCACCTGGATCACTTGGTCAATATAGTCACACATTTTGATTCCTATTAGGCACATACCTGTTGCTTACCTCTTACTATGAATGGTCCTCTTGTGATGATGACTCTTTTTTTATGATGCCTCCTCTTTTAATGATGTTTCCTCTTTTAATGATGCCTATCCTCATGGATAATATGATTTCTTTTTTGGTCTTGTTTGCAAGAATTAAGCAAAGGGAAACTGTCCCTCTACAAATTTCATGCTTGAAACCACACAGCCTTTTAAATGATCCTTTTGATTTGAGGTACAAGTTTGCTTATGTGCCACTGTCTTTTATTACTTGCATGGACCCTTTGATGGGTAGCACTTCATTACACTCCCCGATGAGATCATGTTTCTTCCTTGTAAACTTTAATCCTATTTGTATCTTACCACCTGCTATGGATGCCTTTATAAGCCTTTTGGGTCTCCTTCTTTGCCTTTGTTCTTTTTTGATCATTTACAAAACATTTCTGCAGAAATGCTTTGACATGGTAAATTGCTCCTTTGCAGGCTTACTGCTTGATGAAGAGGATACCTTTAGAGTTATTTGATGTTCTTTGACCAATGATATGGCCCCATCTTTGTGTTCACTTGATTTCACCTTTGGATACCTGTGGAAATATTGAATTTAGAAACATGATAGCACATAACCTAGGTGACCCTATTTGACTTATCGTAATGTTTTGGAATAGGTTTTTGACTAAAAACTTGAATAAGGGTTTGGATGAGGAAGCATGGATTTTGACACTCTATTATGCACTACCATCCTACACCACTAGAAAGCATTTCTTCTACTTCAAAGAGCTTTTAGGCAAGGAGTTTTGACAACACCATTGCTCGAGGCACTTGGTGAGCAAGTAGAATAGTTTGGTTTACTTGGTGAAACAAGGTGTGAAAGTGGAGGGCTTAAGCAAACAGAGATAGAGTGTTATAGGCAGGGATGGAAAGCATGGTGAGAGTGAGGGACAATTAGTCTTGTCTGGGCGATAGATTGGCCATGCTTTGACAAGGAGGTGGGATAATGGAAAGACAATTCTCTTTGAGGGGATTTCTACAACTCACATGATTCTTGAATTCTATTTTTAGAAATATTGGACAAAGCATTTAGTCATCTAAAATAGGTGAAAATTACTGATGACTAACATTTATCACTTTCATTAAAGGTGTATTAATTCAATTCAAATTCAAAGTGTGAATTAAATAATTATTTTGATTCTTTCACAAGTACAGGTTCGATTTCATTACAATTGTTGTGTGATGGATCCTTGGTGTGCAGGCTTAGTTAAGTTTAATTTTTACTTGCAAAAATTTTCCTTTTTTATGCTTAGTTTATTTCTGTGAGAATCATGCAAGTATGTTGCCTGTACTAGTGCATTATAAATTCCACAAGTTGACTTATTTGGTTCATTTCCACAGGAATTTTTTCTTTTATTCCTTTATAAGATCTTGATGCATTTTTTTAAGTGAGAGTTTATTTCTAAAACAGAGGCATTCTTAATATCAGGAGTTTAAACTTAAGAGTTAATTGTGCTTTGATGAATACGGAGTAAACAATGTCATAACATAAGTATTTGTGCCTGCACTTACCACTTTTGAGGAAAATATTGAATATTATATTAAATCATAAAATGAACCTTTTGAGTCAAAAAATTGAAAAGCATATATGATTCATATGAACAACCATCACAGGAACAAGCCTGCTGTCACAATCAAATGATTTCTTTAATTTCATGAAAGAGTTTCTTATTTTAAGAAGGGTTTACTTTGACTTTTGAAGTTATTTCTTGTTTCAAGATTAAGTTTGGTTGAAGAATTTTTCTGCTTGTGAAAGTTATTTTTAGAGTTATGTTCACCTTTGCAATTTATTTTCCTAGTTAATACTCTTTTTATTTTTTAAAAGTAATATGAAAACTTAGTGCAGGAACCTCTGTTCCGGTATAAGAATCAATACCTTGGTATAGGAACAGAGTGCTCTAGTTCGGAGACTTACATCTCCTACATGAAGATTAAAATATTCAGTATAAGTACAGAATGTACTTCAAGCATATAAACTTCATTCCAGTATAGGCAGAATGTTCTCGTACAAGAACATTGCTGAAGTACAGGAAAGACAATTTAGTGCAGGAAGAAATATATTTAAAGGAGACAAACACCTTTAATAGTCCAACTATCAATCAGTCATATAAATATACTGAAGATAATCATAAATATTCATTTCATCAATTAATATTGTTCACAAAAACCTAAGAGTTTCCTTTATTTATTTCCTTGCAAAGTACTTTCTTTCATATTCCAGCACTAGAATTTCTTTGGTATTATTTATTGTGTGATCATTCTTTTTTATTATGCAATATTGTGATTGAAGAAGTAGCAAGAGAACTAGGAAAGTTTCATATAATTTCTGGCATTTCATGTGCTTCACCTATAAGTTTTACGAAACCCCTAGGTTGACTATTAAGTGTTGAAGGAGTCTGTTGAACCGCAATTCCTGCACCCAACACCACTTGCCTTGGTTCAGGAGCTGGGTGGATTTGAGAACCTGATACAACTAAATCTTCTTTCGACAAGCATTATTAATTTTTGTGTCCATGATACCATAATTTGTGTCCTATTCAATTCAATCTAGGTTGATTTATGTTGGTCTCAGCTGCTCAACAATGTATGATGTGTCCAACAATGGTGGAATCTATGGTAAAAGGCAGTCCACATTGAAAATTGGTTGTAGACTAAGGAATGAGGGGATACTTATCTCAAAATAATTCTCACCCATAGCCTTAGTGATGGTGTAAGGGTCGTATAAGAGTGGATGAAGCTTTTAATGGGTTATGTGATCCGGATTTATGCAGGAACACAACAGAATAAACATATAACCATAAATACAGAGATGCAGCGGAAATAACACTTCATTTCATTAATATCAAAGAACTGAAATTTGCTTACAGACAGAATGGAAATAAAACTAGCTAGGGCGCTGGTAGCTATCTCTGAGAAGAGATGTGGCGGCTACAGGCCTCCGAACTGAGTTACAATGAGGCTCGAGGGCCTATTTATCATTTAGAAACAATGGGAAATCCTAAACAGCCAAAACCCTAACCCTAGGAGATGAAGCGCCTAAACTATGGGCCCCGTTTGGGTAAATTGGTGTTTCAACTTCCCAGGGGCGTAACTTTGGCATACGATCTCCGTTTGACGCGTACCATACCTCGTTAGAAAGATCTATCCAAGGACTACAAATTTGGAACGAGAAACATCGGTCCATGGACCCATGTTGCTCTCATTTTTCCCAAAAAACGTCGTTTAGGGCCTCAAAACGGCTCCGGAAGTTTAGGACCCGAAAAACTGCTAAAAATAGTAAATTGTGCCGAAACTAAAAAACTGAAATAGACAATGGTGGAGCCCCAAGTGGAATAGGCGGGTGACCACCAATATCCACCTGGATCATTCCTCCCCCTTTAGGAAGCAATGGTCCCCATTGCGTTAAGTTACTCCATGAGATGAGGAAATTTCTGCTGAACTTGGTCCCTGGTGAACCACTTTCCTTGGTGCAGGAGTTGGCCAGCTTTGACAACTCGATATAGTTGGATCTTCTGATGGTGAGTGTTCTTGATTTGCATGTCCATGATATAATGTGTGGTGGCCTGTTCCATGCAATTTGGTTTTAATTCTGTTGGTGTGAGTTGTTCTGCAATGTCCGAGGTGTCCAGTAGAGGTGGGAAGTAAGGACGAAGGCGATCCACATTGAATACTGGGTGCAGACCAAGGAATGGTGGAATACTGAGCTCGAAGGCATTGTTCCCTACAGCCTTGGTGATGGTGTACGGCCCGTATCGGAGCGGGCGAAGCTTGCGGTGGGGTCCAGTGAGGCGCTCCTTCTGCAAATGTAGCCATACTTTGTCACCCACCTGGAAGTTGTGTGGCACCCGGTGTTGATCATGGCGTTGCTTGTACTTGGCATTGGCTCTGTCCAATATATCATGAACCTGTTGGTGGATGTGTTGAATGCACTCGATGAAGCTACTTGCTTTGTCAACTTCAGACTGGACATGATCTGAATTGGCCTGAGCAGCTGCAAATGGCATGGCTACGTTAATGGGACATAGTGGCTGGAATCCCAAGCCCACCTGAAAGGGGCTATGGCCGATTGAACTGTGGAGAGCCCGATTATAAATATGTTGTACATAGGGGAGGCTCTCGTCCCATGTGCGTGGATGCTTTGAATTGTACATGCGCAGAATGTGTACAATCATTCTGTTGACGACCTCTGTCTGGCCATCCGTTTGGGGATGGAAAGCTGTGGACTTGGTGAGCTTGGTATCCAACATCGACCAGAGGCTGGACCAAAATGTGCTGAGGAACCTGCTATCCCGATCTGATATGATAGACTGTGGGATCCCAAAGTGCACCCACACTCGTTCAAAGAAGAGTTTAGCAGTGGCTTCTACTGTGATATTCTTCTTGTAGGCCGCCATAATGGCCATCTTCGAGAATCTGTCGACGACCACAAAAACACAGTCATTTCCCTGCTTAGTAGAAGGCAGGCCCGACATGTAATCCATGGAGATGGATTCCCAAGGTCGACTAGGGGTAGGTAGAGGAGTATATAGGCCTTGCTTCTTGATGATTGGTTTGGCAATGGCACAAGCAGTGCAGGATCCGATGTGCTTCTCGACATCCTTTCGAAGGTTCGGCCAATAGAAATACTTCTGCAGGATTGCTACTGTTTTTTCGACCCCGAAATGCCTAGCGACTCGACTGTAGTGTGCTTCCCATATCATCTTGGCACGCTCGCTTGAAGGAACACAAAGGTGTCCCATGTGACATAAAAGTGCATCTCGGAGGTGAAAATTTGGAACTTGCGCACCCCCCAAGAGTGCTTTATAAGTTTGGCTGAATTCTGGGTCACTCTCATAGAGAAGTGGCCAATCAGAAGTCTCGTTCCCACAAGAGTTGAGCACAGTGGTGAGCGCCACGATCGGTGGTCGGTTGAGGCAGTCTGCAACATGATTGGTGCTACCCTTCTTGTACCTGATGTTCAAATGAAACTGTTGCAGATATGTGGACCACTTCTGATGGCGATCATTCTACAACTTCCCTTGTGTCTGTATGAACTGCAAGGGCCTGTGGTCTGTGTGGATGATTGTTTCCTTCCCCAAAATGTAATGTTTCCATTGTCGACAAGCTTGCACAATGGAGTACATTTCTTTGTCATATGTGGGGTACTTGCGAACTGTGTCAGACAATGTCTCACTGTGAAATGCCACTGGATGTCCCCGTTGAGTAAGAACTGCCCCAATAGCATAGTCAGAGGCATCTGTCTCGATCTCAAATGGCTGTTGCAAGTCTGGTAAAGTGAGCACTGGGGCAGAACAGAGGCGGTTTTTCAGTTCTGTGAACGCCTTCTGTTGAGGTTCCGACCAAAAAAATTTTGCTCTCGCTCCTCCCTTGGTGACTTGACTCAAGGCCAAGTGATATGAGAGAATCCCAACACGAACCTCCGATAGAAATTAGCAAGACCCAGAAAGCTGCGAAGCTCTGTTATAGTGGTTGGGGCTGGCCAATCCCGAATGACTTGGATCTTGGCTGGATCCACATGCACCCCCCTTTCATCAATAATGTATCCCAGATATTGAACCCGGGTCATGCCAAAAGTGCACTTCTCCAAATTGGCACATAACTTGTGTTGCCGCAGTGTTTGGAGGACTTGTCGGATGTGGTGAAGGTGCTCTTCCCAAGTCTGGCTGAAGATCAGAATGTAATCCAAGTACACCACTACAAATGAGTTGGTGAATGGTCACCAGATGTCATCCATCATCCTCATGAAGGTGGCGGGAGCATTCGTCAACCCGAAAGGCATGACTAGCCATTCGAAAAGACCTTCCTTGGCTTTGAAGGCAGTCTTCCACACATCGGAGGGTTCAATTGGTACCTGGTGATACCCAGACTTCAGGTCGATCTTGTTGAAATATTTTGCACCTTTGAGATGGTCCAGAAGGTCATGAATCCGTGGGATTGGGTACCTATTCCGGACAGTGATCTTGTTCAGCGCCCGATAGTCAATACAGAGTCTCCATGTCCCATCCTTCTTCTGTACCAACACGATCGGGCTCCCACAGGGCGATGAACTTGGTCTGGTGTGACCTTTCCGCAACAGCTCCTGAATCTGTCTCTTGATTTCATCATTCTCCAGAACAGAGCGCCGATAGATCGGTCCATTAGGTAGCGGCGCACCTGGGGTCAGATCAATCGGGTGCTTGACCTGACAGTGCAGAGGAACCCCTGTGGGTGAGGTGAATATGTCTCCGTACTCCTCCACAACCTTATCCATTTGTTGTTGTTGTGCAGAGGAGCCCTGTCTGGAGGATGTGGCCACAATATTCTTCTTGCCCTGGGGGCGGATCATCAGGAAAACGAATTTCCTAGTTTGGGAAATGAGCTTACTGCATTGTTTTGCAGTAACCAAAGAGATAGCCGCAGGAGGTGGTACCTCTGGTATCCTGTACAACTTATTTCCCAAAGTAACAATAACAGCACGAGGTTGAGACTCATACACAACATGACGCTTCCACAAGTATGGTTGTCCTAATAATACATCAGAAACATCAATAGGAGCAACGTCACATAATACCTCATCCGTGAAGGGCTTGATGCTATAGGGAAGGCGACACTGCCGGCTGACGCGGAGATCTCGTCCTTGGTGAAGCCACCCGATGGTGTATGGATGTGGGTGAGCCGTGGTCGGCAAGCCCAACCGCTTCACGGCGTCTGCTGAAATGAGGTTCTTTTGGCTCCCATTGTCGACAATGAACTGTACCGGGGAGCCCTTTACCCACATCTGGGAGTGGAAGAGACGTTCCTCCTCCTCTGGATCTTCCGGTTCCTCCTTTTGGATCTTTGTAGTGGCAACAATGGCATTAGGCTCCGCATCAATAATTTGTTTCCCTTTTTCATTCGCCTTTTCAGGTTCTGATTCGGAGTCAGAGCATGCATCTGACTGAGAAGCCCTCATCTCGGCCATTAGCGACTGCTTGGCCCGACACTCACTTGTGTTGTGAGTGGAGCTCTTATGGAACTCACACCACTTTCCCGTGTCCTTCTTTGGCTTTGCAGTGCTGTTCTTTTCTTGTGGGTTCGATGAGTTGTCTTTAGCCGCCATGCCTTGGCTCTGTCCTTTGTTCTACGGTTTGGAAGCACCTTTCCCTTGATTTTGACTCGTAGATCCAAAGTCTCGCTTCTTCTGCTTGAATTTCTGCTCAATCTTGGCAGTATACCGGTATGTCGTACCAAGTGAGGAGATGTCGAGGAACTCCATTTCCTCCTGAATGTATCTGTGCAGACAGCTGCGATACTTTAGCACCAGATGTTTCTCTGAATCTTTGATACCCAAATTTGTGCGCAGGGTATGGAACAGATTCGCCAGCTCATGCACATCTTGATCCCTTTGTTGTCGCAGCGCGGTCCATTGTATGTACTTGTCCTCATAGCTCCCCACGGGATAGTACTGTTCCTTGACGGCGTCTCGGAAAGAATTCCAAGTTGGTACGGCCGAGAACAGAGAGGGTTGTGTCTGGTCCTTGTTCTCACAGTAGGTTTCCCACCAGTCCTTAACATGGGGGGTAGCTTTGAGGAGTGCAAAAATAATCTTCTCCCGGTCCGAAAAGTCATGAACCGAGAAATATCCTTCTAACAGATTCAACCATCTATCTACGGCATCTGCATCTATTTGACCCTCAAATATGGGAATTTCAAAATTTACTTGTACCTTAAAAGGAGTCGCGCCTCCAGAGTGGCTGCTGGATGCAGATGCGCCGTCGGTGGGCAGCCGTTGAAGGATCTGAGCAAAGTTATCCATCATCGCGTTCCTTTGTTTTTCGAGGGCCTCCTCGAGCAATATTTTGATAGGATCTCCTGCTCCCTCATCTTTCTTTTCGTCCCCCATGGGCGTCCGTCAAGGTTTGCGAGGCTGATCTTGCAAAGGTTCCACCAGATCGAGCCCTAGCTCCTTATACCCCGACCTCGTTGGGGACATGCAAAGAAGGATCGAGAAAAAAGCAGACCGCTCTGATACCACTGATCTGGATTTATGCAGGAACGCAACAGAATAAACATATAACCATAAATACAGAGATGCAGCGGAAATAACACTTCATTTCATTAATATCAAAGAACTGAAATTTGCTTACAGACAGAATGGAAATAAAACTAGCTAGGCGCTGGTAGCTATCTCTGAGAAGAGATGTGGCGGCTACAGGCCTCTGAACTGAGTTACAATGAGGCTCGAGGGCCTATTTATTATTTAGAAACAATGGGAAATCCCAAACAGCCAAAACCCTAACCCTAGGAGATGAAGCGCCAAAACTATGGGCCCCGTTTGGGTAAATTGGTGTTTCAACTTCCCAGGGGCGTAACTTTGGCATGCGATCTTCGTTTGACGCGTACCATACCTCGTTAGAAATATCTATCCGAGGACTACAAATTTGGAATGAGAAACATCGGTCCATGGACCCATGTTGCTCTCATTTTTCCCAAAAAACATCGTTTAGGGCCTCAAAACGGCTCCGGAAGTTTAGGACCCGAAAAACTGCTAAAAATAGTAAACTGTGCCGAAACTGAAAAACTGAAATAGACAATGGTGGAGCCCCAAGTGGAATAGGCAGGTGACCACCAATATCCACCTGGATCATTATGGCAAGGCGTTCCTTCTACAAATACAACCAAACCTTGTAACCCACTTGAAATTTATGTTGCACCCAATGTTGATCATGACATTGTTTGTACTTAGTATTGGATTTATCTAGGATATCATGAAACTAATGGTGGATGTCGTAAATGCGTTGAATAAACTTGATGGGCTTAGTATCATTGATTTGAACATGTGAAAATTGTGTCTATGTAGTTATAAGAGGCATTGTAACATTAATGGGACACAATAAATTGAAATCTCAGGCCCACCTAAAATGGGTTATGGCTAGTTGAGATATGGAGATATTTTTATAGTTGTATTGTGCATAGGGGAGACTCTCATCCCATGTTCATGGATTCTTATATTTGTACATGTGTTATATGTGCACTATCATCTTGTTGATGACCTTTGTCTAACCATTAGTTTGGGGGTGGAATGATTTTGACTTGGTGATTTTTTTGACCAACAATGATCAGAGCCTTTAATAGAATGTGCTTAGGAACCTTCTATCCTGGTATAATATAATGGTCTACAGGATCCCAAAATTTACCCATACTCATTTGAAGAAGAGCTTGGCAAAGGATTTTCTTGCAATACTCTTCTTGTAAGCATGCAACATGGCCGTCTTAGAAAATATATCAATGACCACAAACACATAGTCATTACCATGTTTGGTAGAAGGAATTCCATAAATATAGTTCATGGAGATGGATTCTAAAGGACGGTTAGGAGTAGGAAGAGGAGTTTACATACGTTTCTTATTAATATTTTTCTTAGCAATGGCATTATTAATCAATGCAAGATATGATATATTTTCCAACATCCCGTCGAAGTTTTGGACAATTAAAATACTTCTGCAGTACTTCCATTGTCTTCTCCACACCAAAGTGTTTTGAAACCCGGTTGTAATTTTCCTCCAAAATCAGCATAGCACACTCACTTGAAGGAACACAAAGATGTCATAAATAGCACAATATTCCATCCTAAAGGTGGAAGTCTTGAACTGGCTTTCCAACCATCAAAACCTTGTAGGTGGTAACGAGTTATGAGTCATTTTCATATAGATATGGCCATCCATAGGTATCATGTAAATAAGGGTTGAGAAATGTGCTCAGTGCCACAATCGGGGGATAATTGAGGTAGTATATTATGTGATTGATGCTACCTTTCTTGTAGTTAATGTTCAAATAGAATTTTTGTAGGTATGTGGGCCATTTATGATGGCGATTGTTCTACAACTTCCCTTGCGTCTACATAAATTAAAGAGGCCTGTGATTTGTGGAGAATCATCTCCTTCCCCATAATATAAAGTTTCCATTGCTGGAAGGCCTGGATAATAGAATATATTTCCTTATCATAGGTGGGGTACCTTCAAATAGTATGATAGAGCATCTCTCTGTGATAAGCCATTGGATTCCCTTATTGAGTGAGTATTGCAACAATATCATACTTGGAGGAATATGTCTCAATATCACATGGTTGTTACAGGTTTGGCAAGGTAAGGACTAGTGTATAGCAAAGGCATTGCTTCAATTCAATGAATGCATTGTGTTGTGACTCAGACCAGAAAAAAATTTCTTTTGCTCCACCCTTAGCAACTTGACTCAGGGTCCAAGTGATATGAGAGAATCCCAACATGAATCTATGATAGAAAATAGCAAGGTCCAAGAAGTTGAGAATCCATGTTAGAGTCATCTAGCTTAACCCATCCTAAATGACTCAAATCTCATTTGGATCCACATGCATGCTTGCTCATCAATTTTGTTGATCTGGATTTATGTAGGAACACAATGAAATACAAAAATACACATGAGCATAGAGATGCATCAAAAATAAAACTTTATTTCATTAATAACAAATAACTAAAATATGCTTACAGACAGAATGGAAATAAAATAGCTAGGGCACTCGTAGCTTATCTATAAGAAGAGATGTGGCTGCTACAGGCCTCTGAACTTTGTTATAATGAGGCTTGAATGCCTATTTATTATTTAGAAACAATGGAAAACCATAAAAAGCTAAATACCTAACCCTAAGAGATGAAACTCCGAAACTATGGGCCCTGTTTGGCTAAATTGGTATATCAACTTCCCAGGACGTAACTTTGGCATGTGATCTTCATTTGATGCGATCAATAACTCGTTAGAAAGATCTATCTAAGGACTACAACTTTTGATGTGAGAAACATCAAAGGAAATTCCATGTTGTTCCTGGGTTGCCCAAAAATTTCATTTAGGGCCTCAAAACGGATATGGAAGTTCAGGGCCCTAAAAACTGCTAAAAATAGTAAATTGTGCTATAATTAAGGAAAATGAAAAATTGAAATAAACAATGGTGGGGGTCCAAGTGGAATATGTAGGTGGCCATCAATATCCACCTGGATCATTCCTCCCCCCTAGGAAGCAATGGTCCCCATTGCGTTGAGTTCCTCCATGAGATGAGGAAACTTCTACTGAACTTGGTCCCTGGTGAGCCATTTGCCTTGGTGAAGGAGTTTTCCTGCTTTGACAACTTGATATAGCGGGATCATTTGTTGTTGGGTGTTCTTGATCTTTATATCCATGATATGATCAGTTGTGTCTTGTTCCATGTATACTGCGTTTAACTTTGTTGGTGTGAGTTGTTCTATCATGTTGGATGTCTCTAGTAGAGGGAGAAAATAGGGCCAAAGGGAGTCCACAATGAACACTGGGTGCAAACCAAGGAATGGTGGAATACTAAGCTTAAAGGAATTGTCCCCTATAGCCTTGGTGATGGTGTATGGACCATATCAAAGCAGGCGAAGCTTGCGGTGGGGTCCAGTGAGGAGCTCCTTCTGCAAATGTAGCCACACTTTTTTGCCCACCTCAGAGTTGAGTGGCACTTGATGTTGATCATGTCGTTGCTTGTACTTAGCAATGCCTCTATCCAATATGTCATGAACCTATTGGAGGATGTGTTGAATGCACTTAATGAAGTTGTTTTCCTTGTTAGCTTTAGACTGGACATGAGATGAATCTGCCTAAGTAGTCGCAAATGGAATGGCTACATCAATGGGACATAGTGGCTGGAATCCCAAGCCCACCTAAAAGGGGTTGTGGCAGGTTGAGCTATGGAGAGCCCATTTATAACTGTGTTGTACATAGGGGAGGCTCTCATCCCATGTATGTGGATTCTTTGAGTTGTACATGTGTAGAATGTGTACGATCATTCAATTGATGACCTCTGTTTCACCATGAGTTTGCGGATGGAAAGTTGTGGACTTGGTGAGCTTGGTGTCTAGCATCAATTAGAGGCTTGACCAAAATGTACTGAGGAAATTGCTATCCCGATCTAAAATAACAGACTGTGGGATCCCAAAGTGTACCCACACTCTTTCAAAGAAAAGTATAGCAGTGGCTTCTACTGTGATATGCTTCTTGCAGGTCATCATAATGGCCATTTTCAAGAATCTGTCGAAGACCACAAAAACACAATCATTTTCATGCTTAGTGGAAGAAAGGTCCGACATGTAATCCATGGAGATGGATTCCCAAGGTCAACTAGGGGTAGGCAATGGAGTATAGATTCCTTGCTTATTTATGATCAATTTGGAAATGGCGCAGGTAGTGTAGGACTTGATGTACTTCCCGACATCCTTTCAAAGGTTTTGCCAATAGAAATTTTTTTGCAGTACTACCACATTTTTCTCGACCCTGAAATGCCCAGTGACCCGACTATAGTATGCTTCCCAAATAATATTGGCAAGCTCACTTGAAGGAAAAAAAAGGTGTCCCAGGTGACATAGTAGGGCATCCTGGAGGTGAAAATATGGAACTTGCTTACCCTCCAAGAGCATATTGTATGTGTGGCCAAATTTTGGATCGCTTTGGTAGAGAAGTGGCCAATTGGAAGTACCGTGCCCACAAGAGTTGAGCATAGTGGTTAGTACCATGATCAATGGTCGGTTGAGGCAGTATGAAACATTATTGGTGCTGCCCTTCTTGTACTTGATGTTCAAATGAAATTTTTTTTAGGTATGTGGACCACTTCTGATGGTGATTGTTCTGAAATTTCCCTTGTGTCTATATCAATTACAGGGGTCAGTGGCTTGTGTGGATGACCATTTCCTTTCCCAAAATGTAATGCTTCCATTGTTGGCAATCCTGCACAATTGAATACATCTCTTTTTCATAAGTGGGATACTTACAAACTGTATCAGAAAGTGTCTCACTGTGATATGCCACTGGATGCCCCTGTTGAGTAAGGACTGCCCCAATAGCATAGTCAGAGGCATCTGTCTTGATCTCAAATGGTTGTTGCAAGTATGGTAATGTGAGCACTGGTGTAGAGCAGAGACGATGCTTCAACTCTACGAATGCCTTCTATTGAGATTCAGACCCAAGAATTTTTCTTTCGCCCCTCCCTTGGTGACTTGACTCAAGGGCCAAGTGATATGAGAGAATCCCAACATGAACTTGTTGTAGAAATTGGCAAGACCCAAAAAGATGCGAAGCTTTATTAGAGTGGTTGGGGCTGGCCAATCCCAAATGACTCACTAGTAGAAAATGATGAAATTAATGATAAGGTGACTAAAAAAGTTAGTCACCACTATTATTTCAATTTAATCACTGCTAAATTTGAGCAATTTTAAGTGACCGAACCACAAATTACTAATTTATTCTATGAATAAAATATACGACCACATAATAAGTAACTAAAATAAAAACAACTAACTTAAATGAGTAATTTAGTCTAGGGATAAAATATATGACTAGATAATAAGTGACTAAACTAAAAGAGACTAACTTAAATGACTATTTTAGTCTAGGATTACAATATATGACTAGATAATAAGTGACATAAATTAATAATGATTAATTAATGTAAATGACTATTACATTTCAAGATAAAAACATGACCAAATAAAAAGTACAACAATTATATGAATTAGTCATTTATGTTAGTAATTTTAATTGTGTCACTCCATAAATGAAAAAATGCAATTTTGATACCGAAGTGTTACATTTTGTTAAATTGGAATTATCTTAATTATTTTAATTCATCGTTATTTTTTTTTTTATCATGCAGTATGAGTTTATTAGAGATTACATCAGACTTGACCTATGGCTTGAGAAACCACAGCCTAGGGGCATCTAAGCTATCAAAATCACCAGGGGATCACACTCGGCCTAGGTCACACCAACCGTCAACATGATGATTTTTTTCCCACGAAGTTTAAAACTTGTAACCTTCACATCACAAAGTGGCTTAACAATAAACCCCATCACCATCTATTCTATGCCTCATTGGCACTTTATTGTTATTATTAAAAATATATTTATATTATATTTTATTTGTTAGTTTATATTAATAATTAGCATCCATTATAGTCTCAATGGAATTGACACACAACATTGATTATATTTAATTTAACATTGACAGACACCATATACATAGTTTAGTGCTATGCAACCCAAAATTCCACACATCCATCAACAATATATATGCTTAGCCCTTGGATGACACCCACATCCATCAACCATATATATGCTTAGCCCTAGGATGACACAACTACTTTCAAGATTTAGTATACTCTCTCAGGAAGAAACCAAGGATAGAATCACGTTGCAGTTTGAAAAAGTTAGAGGTCCACTAGAAAATTTATCTGAAAAACAAAACAAAACCACAGTGCAGTTTCAACAAAAAGTTGGAGGTCCTAGAAATTCTATCTAAAAAAGGAACCAAGGACAAAACAACAGTGTAGTTTCAAAAAAAATTTGGAGAAAAAGTTGGAGGTCACTAGAAACTCTATAGAACCTATTTTTGAACCGTCCATGGAAAAATTGGTTATTATTACTTTGAGTTACCACAAAACTGACTCTTTGGTGCTATGAGTTACCATGAAACTGACTCTTTGGTGCCATTTTTTTTCCTTTGGCGGGAGAGTTTTGGTTAGTTATAAGAGATTTGAGACAAATTTGTGATGTGGTAACTTTGGGTTTATATATTTTCTATTTATGCATTTTTACATTTATTCATATATTTATGGTAGAGTAAGAGACAATGTCTTTCTTGGTGAAAGTTTCTCTGCAGTGCCAGAGTATTTAGAAATATGCAATAGGCGCAGATATACAAAAACATCGGAATATAACTCTGGATCTTCTTTGTATTTTTCCATTTTTTTTATAAACAATTTGCGTGAGTTAATACATGGCATTAGTTCTAAATTTTTGGTAAAACATCCCCTAGATCATGATGTCCAACCGCATTTATAGTTACAGACGGGGAATGATATGAAAACTCTAGCTAAATATAGATAATGGCATGATTAAAAGCATTTGAGGGTTTTCTTGTAATTAAGTGAAGTTGAATTTGGAGTTTCTGGCTTAGTGAGAGCAATGGAATCAGTGCAGGCTAGAGGAACTGAGAATGGATCAGAGAATTTAAAGGGCAAGAAAAGGCCTAGGTCGTGGCCACCGAGAATGGAACTCTTACCCCATGATAAAAATCACAACCCTAAAGTGTTGAAGGCTTGGGCTAAGAGGAACGAATTTAGAAGTAATCTCTTTGGCGAGACTGTTAGCACATTTGGTGATTTCGAGATAAGTAATGTGGATGCAGGAACCAGCAGCACTGTGCCCAAGCCATCGCTTCCTCCTCCTATGCCTTCGGCCTGTCGAGTGGTGGATCTAGAAACAGGAGTTGTGAATGTTAATGGGGTTATTAAGGCAATTGAGAAGGCAAGAGCTGCGCCGCTAGTGGCAGAGAATGAGAGTGTTGCTAATGCTAGCCCAGTTGTTCCATTCCCCCTTGGTTCGATACTCAGAGTTAAGAAAGGAGTTGATATGGATGCTGTGAAGCCTACGGAAACCTCTTGACATCATGAGGTTCCTAAAGTGCATAGAGAAATAGAGTTTGATGTTATGTCACAGTCGCAAGATGTTGATGATGCTATGCTAGCCAAGCAGCCACATATGAAATACAAGCTAAGGGAAACCCCTAGACTGGGTAGGTAGTTCTCTCTCTATTTACTGTTGTATACTTTCGGTTGTATGGAGGTTTAAACACTTTCTCATTTAAATCTCAGACTCCATTGTACCGATTTAAACCTTTTTTTTTTGTCAGATTTCTCTCGATTTATCTCAATTAAACCGAAAGTCAAGTATAAAACATATGTCAAAGAACATTGGTGGAAAGTATGCTACAGAGTAGATGTACTCAATCCCCAATTCTCTGACACCAATTGTAATGTTTCATAAGCCCAAAATAGCATATTTTATCTAAGTATGCTAAAAATAAACGGGGATCAGGAATTCCAAATAGAATGATGATAATGCAATTTATTCCCAAAGAAAACCTGTCAGGTAACCCAAGGGATGCATGACATCTCTAGTAAACCTGTTGGTGTAGCGTGTAGATTAGTTCATTTAGCATGGATATTTGAACTGGGTACCTTCTGAAAGGGAACTAGAATAATGACGATGCATCATACAGCAAATTCTAAGAAACAAGAGAGTATCTCCTATATATACTAATCTCACAATCATTCCTTGTGTAGGTTTCGTTCCAGGCTGATGTACCATTTAATTTCACAAATGATCCTTTACATTGGCTAGAGGGTCATAACATTTTATCAATGCTTACTCATTCTAGAATTTAACAAATGATAGCATCGAGCTACCATTATATATTGTGAATTCTAATTAGTATATAAATTTCAAGGTGTTGCTTCATACTTCATTGACCTGTTATGTAGAAGATCACCTATGCTACAGAGTGAATTTAACTGCCCTACAGCTGCTATATAGATGATTATGCATTCTATGTTGTCACTAGAGAACGATTGTAACTATATTATTCCACATTCCAAACAATGTTATGAGAGGATGTTTCACGTTGCATACTACAAGTTGCAACTATATTGAATACCATAGTCCAGATAATGTAATGAGAGGATGCATGGGATTGTTACATAGATGGTCGTACATTCATCGATTATATGAGTCCATCAAATTATTCGGCAACCTCTACCGTATCTAGCTTCCCCGACTCCCATGGTTTCTAAAGCCCCTGCATTGACACTACAATTTACCGGTTTGATTTGCTTCGGAGGATTCTCTTCAATTATATCCTTGGTATTACTTTCACATTAGATTCAATAAATCCTTTTGTTAAAGCTTTTAACCAGGGTGGCATGATATCGGTGCCCAGTTTGAACCAGGATGGTTTTTGAGAAATGCTGCACAACACGGATGCACAGAGTGACACTAATGATAACTATTAAAAAATCTATGCAGTCTCATGTGAAGAGGAATGAAAAGAATTGGTTCCTTGGATACCAATTGCCAACTCAATACCACTCTAATTTTGGTAAATGACACACTCATCACAAGCGGAGGCAATTTGGAAGTCTTACCTTAAGTTTCTTTTAGCTGCCCCATTTTGGGGTGCTTAATATCTATTAATTTCAAGTAAAATGTCCATAAAGTCTTTTGCCTTGCCATCACTGTCATCAGTTCTTTCCTCTCATATCTATTAATTTCAAGTAAAATGTCCAAAAATTCTTTTGCCTTGCCACTGCTCTTATCAGTTCTGCCCTCTCTTCTACTCTGGATGTGAGCCTCTACAGATTGATCCAACGACCCAAATATAATATCCATATTCTTGGTTATATCGCAGCTCACGCCCTGATGGTCCAAAATTCGTAGAAAAGGAAAGTAGTCAACCAGGTTCGGTGTTCCCCTAATTAACATCAATTTGGTGACTGTTTCTTTGAATTATTCAATGACCGGAGAGTCTCGTCCTAAAATATTTTTAGAAAAATTCAAGTTGCCTGACAGATTCAGACTTGTAAGAAAGATAGTGTGCCCAATATTCAACCCCTTCGCCTTTATAGAATCATCAAACTGGAGTGAATGGTGGAAAAGACCCAATTTCTTCTGAGACAAGGCCTCCAGTCTCAGACAACAAAAGTCACGAAACCAGATTCATAAGGTTAGTCACGAACCACCATCTTCGAGGAATATTTATTTCAAAAAGAAACAATATGTGGCTCTAAGTGGAGTAATGTTTAGTCAGATATATCATGCAGTTTATGGAAATCATGCCAGTGGATTTGTTGGTGTGATTTTGTTTTTGGGTTTGCTGCCCAGTGCAGTTTCTCTGGTTATTATGTTTCTAGTTCGTCCCACAAAGGATACCATATAAAAAAATGAGCTGAAGCGATTCTACCATTTTCTCTACATATTTTTGGGATTGGCAAGTTTTCTCATGGTTCTCATCATGGTTGAGAATGGCTCAGAGCATCTTTCAGTTGTAGGCTACAGAATCGTACTTGCAATTAATGGTGTTGCGTTATTACCTTCCGTGTAGATTTTCTAGAATGAACATGGTATCAAAACATTTATGGATAGTAACAAGTCGTAACGGTAATTTTAGAAGATAATAAAGGTTCAAGCATGCAATGGACATTTTGGGATAATGCCAGAGACAAATTAAACTCTCTATGAAAGGTTATCCTTTAACAAGCTTGAAATGCACTCTATTAAAAAACAATAGACTTTATGAAACATAGAATGAGGGCTTCAATTGAGAAATTGGGTATTGTGTTCTTCGTTCATAATATTCTGTTTATAATGGTTTCAAGTTCTCTTATCCATTGTTATTTTTTTATTTTATGGAAGATTATGCTAATACTCGTCAACCACAAATAAAAACAAGCGAACTGGGACCTCAGTTGATGATATAAAAAGTATGATCATCAATTTTTTTAATTGACCTGAAAGTTAAAAACTGTGACACAACATGCAGCAATTGCGAATGGAATGGGAGTTGGAATTTCTAGGGCCCACTATATCCAAATTTTCAAATTTCACAAAGGGAAAAAGAAAGTACAATTCACTCAACGATCTATGAGGGTTCCAAACAAAGGCCCCAAAACCCAACATTTGAAATCTAATCAGTAAATAATTTAAAAATTTTGTACCTGAAGCGATAGTCCTGCAAAAGGAAAAAGCACATTCAACTCCAAATTCAAAGCCAATCAGACTTATTACCTTAATGCTAACAACATTATTAACTTACAACGATCTTATTATTTATTAATCAACGAGGGCCTCAAGGAGCACTATGTTGAACTACGAAGTAGGATTTTTGGGACCGTGCTTAAGCCGTAGGCAAGGAAAGTCAGCATTTTGTTTTTTTTGTCTGTCATTTTGTCCCAGCGATATTGCTGGAACATGAAACTATTTATTTTTAATATATATAATTAACCACTTATTGGAAAATATATTTTTGGGTTTGGAAAATACTATTATTATTCAATGGAAGTGTAAATTTCAAATTTTTATAATTAACTAGGAATGGTTTTTAAGCTTGTTGAATTTATTACATTACCAAATTGTTGATTTTGGAATTGGATTTCTAGAATTTTAATTTAATTAGCTAATATTCATTTAAAATATGAACCTATTAAGTATGGAAAAAGGTCAAATCTCATAAGATACAAAGTAAAAAGAGATTTGATCCTTTCTCTACACTAGATAGATTTTCACGAAATCCTGGGGAAAATTTTAGAAATCCAAGTTACAGCTGTGAAGTTTCAGAATTTTAGGTGCTAAAGGGTTTATTGAGGGTGTTGAATCCATTTACAACATTCAAAAAATTATTCAAATACTCCTAATTTCATTATTTTTGGAAACGAAAATAAAAATAAAAATAAAAATCATTGAATTCCTACCAGAAAATCATTGCTTGAGTGAAATTGTCCACTTCTTGGACAATTCCTAAATATAATTATTAATTTTTTTATTAGGAATATGGTTTCCGTGATCCATAAAATGTATATAGAATCTTTCTGTGATAATCACAACTAAGAATTTTTTGTCGACGCATTTAGAACCAGCCAGTGTGGTTCTCGTTTTAAACGCTTCGACAAAATATGCTTACATGTGATTATCACAGATTCTATATACATATTATTTTTTTTGTTTTTTTTGGTTTTTTTTTTGGTTTTTTTTAGTTTTATGTAGTTTAACCAAGTTAAAATGTTTTATGGATAATTATAACTATTGATTGTTTTTATTTATTTATTTTTATTTTTATTAAAACCAACTATAATGTCATGAAAATTATTACATAATACCTGAAACTACTAATTTCCTCCATCACTCAAGTGCTCCCAAGTGCGAAGTCTCATGGCCTCCTGTATGTACAAGGCTAGACATCTCTGGTATGGGTATCGAAAGAAGCTAGATAAGGTCTGGATACCTTTGAACAAGAAATGGAATCTCCCACGAATCTCATAGTAAATGGGCCAGTGGAAGATGAAGTGCTCCTATGACTCAGTCTCTCAGAGGTGGCACAACTGGAAAACCATTTCTAACCATACAATCTGATGGTCAGTCTCAATCCAAAGTTTATGAGAACCTACTCTGATCTGACCCAAGGAAATTCAAAGTGCATGCTTCCAATGGAGAAGCGTGTAATGGGGTCGAACAATGAGTCCATCTCTCAACAACATGAAGTGCTCAGCATAGAAATCCATCCTCGGACGTAACCCATCTTGAGGTTTTATCCAAATAACCTGTACATATTTCTTGTAAATATCCTCTCGGATGATTTTATTCATCTCTTTTTTGGTTGGTAGGAGGTGGCCCGGTGGACACAAAAAATACTTGAATGGAGGGAGTTGTTCTATCTTGATACCAACTGAATCAAGGAGATTTGAGACTCCAACATACCAAAATCACGATCGAGCCGAAGGACTCGCTACTACAATGGACTTTGATGAAAGGTAGGCCAAGTATGGATATTGGTCCCGCCCCTTTGATATACCCAAAAAACCTAGAACACGATGAAGAAGAGAGATGATACCAAACACTATCTCAAGGTGAAAGGGGTGAGATTCAAACTCTATAAGAATGATGGGATGAGGAGCTGTCTGCTTGACAGAATGATGCAACGAAGAAGGGTGATAGACACGCTCTCTACAGAAGACCAATGGAACTCTAGTAATCTAGGACCCCAAACCTCTAAACCATATAGAGCTGTGGGTCAAACAAGATTTTCCATCAATGACATCTTGGCTGATATGTCCTGAAAATGATTCTGAAAACATTGTCTCTCGAGAAGGGCCAAGGATCCATAGCCCTTGTTGATTCAAGGTTGGAGTGCAGGCCGCAAGCTAAAGTGAAGTCTTGTGAATAGTACCCCTAGATAGGTGTATGAGATGGTGATATCAATCTACTCCCCCTTGAAAAAGAAATGGAGGTCATAGAGGAAATTCTTCAACATGTTGAAGATCATAACCTTGGTTTTACCTAGGTTAACCGTCAACTATCGAAGATCACTGAAAAGGGTCATGACATCTAACTTCCTCTACAATCCATCAGGGGATGGGGCTAGAAGGACCATGTCAACTGCAAACAACAAGATAGAAATCAAGACATGATATAGAAGGCAACCATCACCATCCTGGATGTGTTCATGCAAGAAGGACTCCAACTCGTCAATATAGATTCCAAATAGTGTGGGGGACAAGGGAAAACCTTGTTTTACCCCAATAGTGCTCTAGATAAAATCTGATAGCCCATGTACTATGCACAGACAACCAAGGACCGACTCATATAAGCACATGATGGCTGATAAGAGTGTCTCTAAGATGCCAATATCTCCGAGTCTCTATAATAATGCTTCTCTAGGGACCAAGTCAAAATCTTTGTAAAGTATATAAAACAACAATATACTTTTGAAGAGCAATTTCGTGCCTCCTCAATGATGGCCCTAAGTGTAAGGATGTGGTCAATAGTCTGGTGCTCAGGTCGAAATCCAACCTCTCCTCTAGCTCTAAGTTTTTTCCGCTCAAGCTCCTTGGAGATTTGGAGGTGGAGGGATGTAGCATATAGTTTGGAGAATGTGTGGCCCACCATGATAGTCTTATAATTTTTGGGATCTGAGCTGGTGTTAGGTCCCTATATTACTAGTATAATCCCTTATTTTTATTATTGTAACTCCCTAGTAAAGTATACAAAACAACAATATACTTTCGAAGAGAAATTTCGTGCCTCCTCAATGATGGCCCTAAGTGTAAGGATGTGGTCAATAGTCTGGTGCTCAGGTCGAAATCCAACCTCTCCTCTAGCTCTAATTTTTTTCTGCTCAAGCTCCTTGGAGATTTGGAGGTGGAGGGATGTAGCATATGGTTTGGAGAATGTGTGGCCCACCATGATAGTCTTATAATTGTTGGGATCTGAGCTGGTGTTAGGTCCCTATATTACTGGTATAGTCCCTTATTGTTATTATTGTAACCCCCTTATTGTTATTATTGTACCCTTGTAACCCCCATATTGTTATTATTGTGCCCTTAAATTATTATTGTTAGGTCGGCTAGGATTACATTGTGGCCCCATGGACTCCTATATATAGAAAGGAGGTTTTATAATTTGTATCATCCAAGAATTGTTCATTCATGTAATGTATTGGAGGTTGCCCCCTCTAAGTGGCTTATTTCTAAGGCATTGATATCTCTTTTCTTCTCTTTTGGAGTTGGTTTCACAACATTTGGTATCAGAGATTTGGATTATAGGGTTTCTCTGCTCCAAACAGGGCATCGTGGCATTTGCACTATAAATTTTTTTCTATGAAGGTTCAGAAGATGAAATTTTTAGAGTGTGAAGCCAAAATAATGAGGAACATTGGTTCCAAATTTTAGAGCTTGGTTCGCAATATTTTCGGAGATATAATCTGTGGAAGTTAGGTCCTTTTGCAGGGTCCTGAATTTCACTTAAACATGTCATCGCGGAATTTGCACCTATAAATTGTTTTCTACTAAGGGTCAGAAGCTGAAATTTTTAGAGCACGAAGCTAAGATCTTGAGGAACATCGTCCCACAATTTTAGAGCTTGGTTCATAATATTTTTGGAGATATGATCTGTGGAAATTAGGTCTTTTTCAGGCTCCCGAATTTCATCTCAAAGAGGTGATTGTGGGAAAATCTTCATAACTCTCTCTTTGAGAATCCGATTGGAATTTTGCAAAACGTGACTAGAAGTACATGGAAGTTAGTTTCTTTTCTATAAATTTCAGTGCCAAAGGAGAAAACAGTGACACGTGGCAAGTCGTAAAAGTTATCTCTACTAAACTAGTCCATAATTACATCATTGTGGGAGATTGGACATAACTTTACCTTGAAGAATCCAAATCAAGTCAAACCTGTGGAATTTTAAAGAAGCTTCAGTGGAATACTACAGGGCCAAATTTTAGATATTGAGGACATGCAAGTATATAGATAAGTAAATTTCAATATCTAGCTCCTCAAAAGCAAGTAAAAGGTGTGTATTTTTTTTTTCCGAATTGCATAAGTCTTGTTTGAAGAGTCAAGTTGAATTGATTCCAAGGGCATATTATAGAATAGATATCAGTATTGGATTCTCAAATGATACCTAAAAAGAATTCAACACCCATTAAGCCTTTATAAGGCTCTACTATGACTCATGAAGTCAAAGAATGACAACATGACATATCGAAATTACAAGAGAAAGTGCAACAAATTTCACGCTCACAAAGAGCAACAAAAAATGACATGGAAGTTTTGAAGAAAGGCATGGAAACTAAGATGGATGGTTTGAAGAAAGGCATGGAAGCTAAGATGGATGGCATGGAAGCTGGCATGGAATCTAAGATGGATGGCATGGAAGCTAAAATGGAAAACATGAAGAATGATCTAAAAACAGCATTGGAAGGTTTGACAAAGTTGATACAAGAAATTTTTCCTAATGGTGAAAATATAGTAGAGGAAACTCATGATGAAAACAAAATAAATGTTAATCGTGATTTCATAAACTCTAATTTTGGAGGGAAGAACCACCATATTCCAAAAATGGATATGAGGAAGTTTGATGGAAAGGATTCTGTAACATGGATACTACAGATGGAGCAATATTTTGATCTCAATAATGTGCAAAACACACAAAAGGTATGCATTGCGACTTTACATTTAGAACAAAATACATTTGTATGGTATCAATGGCTTTTCTCCCATAAAAAAATTGTGGGAGAATAGCACCACCTCTAACAACATTATTGAAGAAAGATGCATTTTCATGGACTCCTGAAGCAACTAAGGCCTTTGAACATCTTAAAGAGGCAATGTGCCTAGCACCGGTCTTAGCTATGCCAGACTTCACAAAAACCTTTATTATGGAATGTGATGCCTCATAAAATGGAATTAGTGTTGTTTTAATGAAATAAAGAAGACCCATTGCTTTTGAAATTCATTTAATCAAAGGAAAGTATTTACAGAAACCTATTTATGAGATGGAAATGCTAGCAATACTGCATGCACTAAAGAAATGGCGAACTTACCTAATGGGAAGACACTTCAAGGTAAAAACTAATCATGATAGTCTTAAACACTTTTTGGAACAAAGACTATCTTTAGAAGAGTAGAAAAAATGGGTCACAAAGATGTTTGGTTATGAATTTGAAATAATCTACAAAAAAGGGAAGCTAAATGTTGTTGCAGATGAACTCTCATGAAAGAATGAAGAAGTGGAAGCATTGCTTTGTGCCATTTCTATTATCCAACTAGATTGGATAACCAAAGCAAGAGATGAATGATAGAAGGACGAAGAAGTGTGGACACTCATTCAAAAGTTGCAGCAAGATCCTAGTAAATCTGATACATTTAGTTGGAAAAATGATTCCTTATGGTACAAAAATTGCTTATATCTTTGTAAGAATTTCCAACTAAAACAAAATATTCTTTTGGAATTGCACACTTCTCCTTTAGGAGGACGCTCAAGATTTTTAAAAACTTACCACAGGGTGAAGAAAGAATTTTTTTTGGGATGGCCTTAAATCTGATATTCAAATTTTTGTGGCAGAATGTTTGGTTTGCTAGCAGAATAAATTTGAGACAATTAAGACCTCGTGTCTTCTACAACCTTTATCCATTCCAAGTCAACATTGGGAGGAGATTTCAATGGATTTTATCACATGTTTACCTAAGTCTGAAGGAAAGAGTGTCATCATGGTGGTCGTTGATAGACTTACCAAGTATGCACACTTTTGTGCATTATCTCATCCATTCAAAGCAATTACAATTACTACTACATTTATGGGCACAATTCAAAAGCTACATGGGAACCCAAGGGTTATTGTGAGCGACAGAGATCCCATTTTTATTGGAAATTTTTCGACGGAGTTATTTTCTTGTTTGGGTACTCAATTAGCTCATAGCTCATCTTATCATCCTCAATCCAATGGTCAAAATCAGATAGTAAATAAATTTTTGGAAGGATATCTTCGTTGTTTTGTATCTGATAAACAAATACAATAGGTCAAGTGGTTACCTCTCGCTGAATGGTGGTATAGCACTTCCTTCCATACTGCAACAAAAATGACCCCATTTATGACACTTTATGGATATCATCCACCATCCATCACATCATCTTTAAGAGAAAATTCAAAGGTTCAAGTAGTGGAAGATCACATCAAGCATCAAAAAGAAGTTCTCCAACTCTTAAAGGATAACCTGAATTTGGCACAAAATCGAATGAAACAATAGGTAGATCAGCATCGCAACGAGAGAAGTTTTGATGTAGGAGACTGGGTATTTTTATGGCTACAACCATACAAACAAATGTCCCTCAACCAATATAATAAGGATAGTACATTATCGCCAAAGTACTATGGTCCTTACAAGGTGTTGCAAAATATTGGTACTATGGCATACAAATTGGAGCTTCCTGCTTCTTCATGAGTGCATCCAATTTTCCATGCTTCATGCTTAAAGAATGTTATAGGTGAAAATCTTCCTGTTCAAACAATATTACTAGAACATGATGAGGAAGGAAAAATCATATTGGAACCTGAAGAGGTCACGGAAACAAGAACTCGACAGCTATGGAATCGATCAATTTTAGAGTATCTCATCAAGTGGAAGAACTTACCCACTAAAGATTCTACATGGGAGGATGAGAATTTGATACAGAAGCACCCAGAGCTACTCAAGCATTGAGGACAACACTTTTTTGAAGGAGATGGGAATGTTAGCTCCCTATATTACTAGTATAGTCCCTTATTGTTGTTATTGTAACCCCCTTATTGTTATTATTGTACCCCTATAACCTCCATATTGTTATTATTGTGCCCTTAAATTATTATTGTTAGGTCAGCTAGGATTACATTGTGGCCCCATGGACTATATATAGAAAGGAGGTTTTGTAATTTGTATCATCCAAGAATTGTTCATTCATGTAATGTATTGGAGGTTGCCCTCTCGAAGTGGCTTATTTCTAAGGTGTTGATATCTCTTTTCTTCTCTTTTTGGAGCTAGTTTCACAATAGCTGGGCCTTGATTTGTGTATCAGGTGAATGATGTGCTAGGATCATGTCGATGGGAAACCTGTATAGACCACATGGTTGAAGAGATCAACCAAGTAGGGAACCATAGAACGAATAATGTGTTTAAAGAACTCTGCCTGGAAACCATCCTCATCTACTACTTTGTTGTTGTTCATCACTTGAATGGCCTCTTTGGTGTCACTATCATAGAATACGAAACCTGAAGAGGGCAGATAGGTCCCCTGAATCTGGCATTTCCCCTGGATGTCATAGAGGGTGGACACATGGGAGAACATGGACTAGGGGTTAAGGTCAGAGGGGAGGGTAGAGTGGTGGGGGAGGATAGTACACCATAAGTGTCTAGGGGAGTGATAAAGAGAGGTACACAAGTCACGTCTTCTCTGGGAGATAAAGAGATGTTTCTTGCGATGGAGGAGGGGTTGTACTGGACAGCTATATTTTATGGACCCTAATGCCCATGACCTTTCCATTTAACAAATAAAAAAGGCTAAACCAAGGCAAGGGCGCCTCCATTCCACTAAAATTGGGTGTGGCTGACACAATAAACAAAAAATTTAGAGGGGAAATACTCTTGGTTTGTCCTCCCTATTGTTCTTTGATTAAATACCGAAGCAAGACTCCTACTCAAATGAACACTTAGTGTTAGTTACCACATAAAATGACAAGTTGAAATTATGAGTGGTACTCAAATGAACATAGACCGAGTGTCAGTTAACACATGAAATGACAAGTTGAAATTTTTTTCTATATTCATTCATTTGTTTAGGGGGGGGATAAGTTGATTATGAAGAAATGACCACTATATGAGGAAGGACAATCAAATTTTCAAGCTAAATATTCCTCAATCAGAGTTTAAATTTGGGATTTTTCGCAGTTTCAACTCAGATTTGGGATTTTTCAGAGTCATACATGTTTGATGCATATGGCATACAAGTTTAAGCTTGATAAATGATGTGTGATAACCGACAATTTTTATAGCATCATTTATCACTTTTATATATTTGATGACTTATGTATTAGCCTTGGGCAACCTTTTCCTTTCAGACTTGGTCAACTTCTTAAAAACATTATTTTGAATTCCATACATGACTCTGCCCAGAATTTTACGTGTGCAGAGACAAGTTCGCTCATATTGGACCCGCGTATAAAATTTAAAATATTAAAAAAATATAAACTCCCTATTAATTGGGCAGGGTTTATGAGTTTTACCTGAGCACCACCTACACCAGCACGTGGCTAAACTATTTCCCAACTGAAAAAATTATTTGAGGAAGTATAAATACACCTCATTGGGAAGGCCTAAGGGAGGAGAGAGAATTATATTGATACTATGGCATGTTCTAGCCCAGATCAAGTCAAATAGAATGTTATTGATACTATAGCCTATTATAGCCCAGATCAAGTTTGATTATCCCTATGCCTCCTGCACTTCCCAGGTTCAGGAAATCCTTTTTTCCTTGTGATGATCACCCCCTTTATGTGACATCCTTTATGCACTTGAGGCTTGGGCTAGATGGATCTAGAGGATGGTTTCACTTGGAGCCATGGCTGATTTCAGGTGATATTTCCACTTTATTTTTACATACATCAATAAAAAAAGCTTTGTTTCGTTCCTGATGTCATGTTCTCATATGTTTCATATAAATATTAATGATCTTATAATCGTTATTTCATGATTCTTTTATGAGTTTATATGATCTAACATACTGACATTTAGAATATATAATATGTACAACTAGTCTTTGTGCTTTGTCTTGACTGAGTTACAGGTTTCCAAGCACGAAGAGTAGTAGAGGGTTTGCACCCTACGAGATTGACCTCAAATGTAAGACACACAGGTAAGGTCACTTATCCCTAGTTTTCTAGTTCAAGCATTAGGACTTATAATTTGAATGATTCTTGTGATTGCATGCCTTCCGCTCTATTAGGTCCCTCAACCCAAACCTTAGGGTAGATTGATCCATAACCACAACACCTCCATTATGTTATCCTTTTGTTGGACAAGAATTTACTAAAAAGTTTGCTAATAACAAATGATGTGTGATAACCATTGGCACATCCCCATTATGTTCTCCTTCATTGGACATGTATTTACAACCATATTGGTGCATTTTTAGATGCAAGTAGTGCATTTATGCACTTGGAATCCTACAAAATGGTGCAAGCATATTGGATAGAAATGTTATTCTTGGAGTATAGAAGGTTAGCACTGAATGGATTCTCACTTATGTCCATTTTGTGACTTAGTCTCTTCCTTGGAATCCATCTTTCTATAGGAAGAATTATTGGAAGAATTTGTCCATGGGGTATCTAGCACCCATAATGCTTCATCTTGGAGCATGGAAGGTTGACAATAAATAATGTCTTGGCTATTTTATGGCTTAGACTCTTCCTTGGCAAAACTTTTTCTATTGGAAACATTGTACTTTTGGAAGATTTTGTTCATGGGGTATCTAGCACCCGTAATTCTTCGTCCTGGAGCATGGAAGGTCAACAATAAATAACTTCTTGTCTATTTTGTGGCTTAGACTCTTCCTTGGCTGGAATTTTTATATTGGAAAAATTGTTTTGGAGTGTAGAAGGTTGGCATTGAATGAATTCTCACGTATATGCATTTTGTGATTTAGCGTTTGGATATATAGCACCAATAATGCTTCATCCATGGAACATGGAAGCCATTTTGTGACTTAGTGTCTTCCTTGGCAGGCATTTTGCTATGGAAACACTTGTTCATGAGGTTTCTAGCAATCATATTGCTCAGTGCAAGCATATTGGAGAGAAATAGCAAGCATTCCTGTAGTAGGTTGGCACTAAATGGCTTCTCACATATGTGGATTTTGTGACTTAATCTTTTCCTTATATTTCTCAGTGCAAACAAATTGGATACAAATAGAAAGCATTCTTGTAGTAGGTTGGCACTAAATGGATTCTCACATATGTGCATTTTGTGACTTAATCTCTTCCTTGATAGGAATGATTCTATTGGAAACATTTGTTCATGAGGTTTTTAGCACTCATAATGCTTTGTGCAAGCAGATTGGATAGAAATAGCATGCATTATTGGAGTATAACTGGTTGAATTTTCACATATTCTAGCACCAGTAAATTCATAATGCTCAATGAAAGTATATTGAATAGAAATAACATGCATTTTTGGAGTATATTAGGTTAGAACTGAATGGTTTCTCACGTATTTACATTTTCTGACTTAGCCTCTTCCTTGGAATGAATCTTTCTATTGGAATAATTTGTTCATCAGGTATCTGGTGTTGATTGGATAGAAATAGCATAGAAATAGAATGAATTTTTGGAGCATAGCAAGTTGGCGTTGAATTTCTTCTCAGGTATGTGAATTTTGTGATTGTCTCTTCCTTGGTAGGAATATTTCTCTTGGAAGAATGTGTTTATCAGGTATCTGACATTGAATGACACTCAAGTATGTGCATTTTGTGACTTAGCCTCTTCCATAGCATACATAGAGACATGTTCCTATTGGAATCATTTTCATGAGGTGTGTAACACCCATAATGCTTCATCCATGGAAAAGGGAAGGCTGACACTAAATGAATTCTTCTTAGCTATGTGCATTTTGCAGCTTAGTCTCTTTCATTGCATACATGTTTCTATTGGAAACATTTATTCATGGTTTTCTAGCACCCATAATTCTCATAAAACTACAAACATATAAATAGGCCTATAGTATATGTTAAATGCATAGTGATGACATATAAGAAAACCCCATATTTAGTTCATATCAACATTGAATTGACGTTGAACTGAGGCCTATCCATATTAGTTTTTAAACCTTTTTTGTTGGAAAATTCAAGCATCTCATAAAGGTTAAAATTAGCACACCAAAATAATATGTTGAACACTATGAAGAGAAGAAGCATTCCATATGACACAATTCGAAGCCTTGAAGCCAAGGGAGGAGTGGGAAATTGACCTAAAAATATTAGATATCTCAAGCATTTCACCCAGGGAACATTTGGGACTAAGTGACATTCAACCATCTTATTAATTAATGTCCCATGTCCTACTAAGCACGTCTCCTAATTTTCCAGAGAATTTATTATGTGCCATGTCAGATACCCTTGTGAACTCCAAATCGTATCTCCTAATTATTCAGATCCCCTTGTGAACTCCAAAGCACATCTACTAATTATTCATATCCCCTTTTCTTTATGGATCGGAGGATGATAGTCTCACATGGAATCTCGCTTTTTCTATATATACACATGCAACAAATGGTAATGAGTTAAGATCCATACATGGTTCTTTCTGTTGATTTATAAATTTTCCCTAGTCATGCATTCTAGTTGGAATATCTAAAGGCTCCACAATAATCTATAAATATTATGAGCATGAAATAGAACTGGATATTTTTTCCGACCCCAAACCACAACAGTTCCCACTTTTTGTATTACCTTGAGCCAAAATTGGACCAGCAGTCTCAAGCTTGGTGACTTTGAGAGTGTAGAAGAATTTTGTTTTAGTTCAACCGAATTCATGTCGACATCAAGGATGTTGAAGGGAAAGATAAGGAGTTAGACTCCATTTTCATCCTTTTAGTGATCTCACACTAGAATACAAGTGATTTTCTTTTCAAAAGGTCGTGTGATCAACCTTTAGCAGGGATGTTAGTGTATAATATTTACTTAGGTTTGTATTATTATTATTATTATGAATAACAAGACTTTGGTGTGAGCTTTTTGTCCCAACAATTTTCATATTATATTATATATTTAGCCTTGTGCTTATTAATATCCAATATTTCGTGGGATATCAAATTACATAATCATCTTTACAGAAGGCTTATCATGCTGACGAGAATCTCTCATATATTTGGCTTTCTTCTTTAGTGTTTGTATATTGATTTGACTTGACTCTTGTCACTATTCTTACTCGGAGGGGATTTGGTTTAAAACCTATTAGAGATTATTTAGATATATTAATCTATAAGGGAAAGTTTTCAGATGGCGGAAATTTGTTTATTGAGAAATTATTCTAGTGTTTCCAGAGTACACTTTTGGAAGCTACTCAAATAGATAATTTAAAGACGTAAATTGGGATAAGTATTGAATGGTCTTGGGAAGGAATTGGAAGAGGAGATTTTATAGCTGTTGAAGCTATCTCAAGACTCCTCAAGATAGGCATGTATAATTGTTGTAACTGTTACCCCTCATAGCAAAGGTAGCCTTAGTCAAAAACATAATTTCATGTGACAAGTAATGGTCAGCAGTGGCGTAGCCTGCAAGAGCATTGGTCTATTAGCCAGCGTAATGAAAAAGGTAAAAAGGCTCTATCTATAATCCATTTCACAAGTCAGCCAACCAAACACACTTGCTTCAGGAATACTAAGGATATTACAACATAAAAGTCTGATTTGGTAGCAGATTGGAGATTGGATAAAACACTAGTCAATGCAGTGAAGAGGGAAAGTGTTGTTGCCAAGGTTCCACTCAGATTATATGGTGTGGGTTGAAGCTTTCACCACTTCAAAATTTTAACGTACAATTTGAGCGATAAGAGTAACAATACATCTCACATACAATTAATCATAATAGTTGATATATTTGTAAGACCCCAAAAGCAGCTAACCCCTACTATAACATTGAATATTATTTAGTATATCAAGTGACATAAATGCATACAGTAATATCCTATGCTGGATATAGTTTTTATACAGTGTACACAATGATATTATATATATATATATATATATATATATATATATATATATATATATATATTATGATGTTGGAAAATATAAAAATATTCTTTTATTTTTTAGTTTTTTATGTGGTTTTAGAAGTTCTGTGCAGACTGCATCCAATATATAGTCCATATTGATCATACAAAAATGCATATAAGGCTTGTACTAAGTATGGATCCTCTACTCATCTGGGCCAAATGCAGGCTTTGGAATCTGAACCTTACAAATCCAAGGAGGAGAGGAGTTGTATCCGCTAACCAGATATAACCAGATATTTTTCATCACATTGCTACCAGGAAAAT
The DNA here is from genome assembly GCA_034641835.2 of Pinus albicaulis. Lineage (NCBI taxonomy): Eukaryota > Viridiplantae > Streptophyta > Pinopsida > Pinales > Pinaceae > Pinus > Pinus albicaulis. The sequence continues at coordinate 1,590,673,414 of CM076575.1, read as the reverse complement.
ATATAATTGAAATCATGCATCAAGTTAATGAGAAATCCTATAGTTTTGTATGTTTGCAGCGGAAAAAAATGTTGAGAGAATAGAGTGCACAACAACTGTACGAGCAGGAACCAGAACACTTCCAAGTTCCAACAATTGGAAGTATTATTGCATAAACATAGATGATTTTCATGAAATGGAATCCTGAGTCCACATACACAAAGCATTGAAGTTTCCATCAGGGACTGGTTGGGAAAAGTTATATATATTATAAAATATGTCTAGTGTACTGAATACGTACTAAGTACATTTATAGTTTGGGGAGTTAATATGTACTTATTCATTATCCTTCTAGTCCATCAATAATAGCTTTATATTGATTAATGGCATGGAATTAACACACATACACAGTAATAACATGGATTATATTGTTTTTGAATATACATTATTATCCTTAGCACTTTCCTAGATAACATAAATTGTGTTGCAATGCTCATGCTTGATCAAATTTGGTATAGTTTGATATTGGCTAGACATCAAAAACACTAAGTGTATGATTATATTCTAAATTAAATGTAGTTTCTTAAATTCTTTGAATTATATTCGAGGATGCCATAAACTTAGTTCATTTCTATCGTCTAATGTAACCAAATTGGGCCTACATATTACTTGAATACGGTGTCAAACCTATTTATTTTTTATTTTACTTTTTGATAATCCAACACTTAGAAGAGTTCTCAATGAGTCAATACTTAATGTTTGGAATTATATGAAAAATTGGTTCCTTCAGGATGTTGAGCAGGATGTGAAAGAAAAAACTAAAGGAGAAATGGGGGTAGCCAAGACTTTGTGTATGCATTTTGATCAACTGGGACTTCCTGAAGGTCTGATTCTCTACTTCAAACTCTTTAGCTTTTCTATATAACTAACCTAGTGCAGTGATAATATTTTGGATGAAGTGTGTTGATAATCTTAATGGTGAAGTGTAATCCTAACAAGAGAGTAGAAATGAATGAATTGTTCTTGAGTGAAAAATAAAAAGGTTTTAACCTTAATATTTACTTTGATGTTGTTTTTTTTCCCCATATTTTCAAGCTCCCACCCTCTAGTCTGTAGTAAGAATATTTAGTTAACTCGTGATTGACATAGATATTTGAAATAGAATATGCATATTAAATAATTGAATAAATGAATTGAAATATAGTCAAGGAATCCACCAGAAAATTTGTTCCCATCAAAAACGTATTCTTATAAGCGTGCTCGGATCACCATTCATAACCAGAAGCAACTATTTCACTCTCTCTCATTCAACCATATTCTTTGATAGCTATAACAAGTTTGTAAAATTCATGCACTCTAGGAAAGTGTCCTCTATTCAAGTTGTAAACTGATTCAGTGACAAAGAGATAGAGTCTAGGCTCTTAGCATGAAAAATCTCTAGAGTTATTGATCCATAGAGCCTACTAGCATCAATTCCCAATATTATGAGAGACAAACAGTTGCCCATTTCCTAAGGTAAATGACCTTCAAACTAGTTTTTCGATAACCTTATAGCAGTTTCTCTTTTCCATCCACCAAGAGTGGATGGAAGGGATCCTGTTAGAAGATTTTCCTTAACAATAAAACTCTAAATTGACTCCATATTTAAAAAATCATCAGGGAGTGGTCCAGTCTGCGCGTTGAATGACAAATCTAGTACCTGTAATTTCCTACAATTGGAAATTACGTTTGGAATCCTAAAACTTAGTCCATTAATCATAGTCATTAGATACAGAAGGTTGTGAAAAATTTCAATGCTTTTTGGTAATGATCCTTCAAGGTTATTATCTGAGGGGTCAATTTTTCGTATAAGATTTAAGGTCTCCAATTTCTGAGGGAATGTGCCCACTGAACTTACAACCCCAAAAATCTAATATATTGAGCTTAACATGTTTTCCAATTTCAATTGGTATTTCATCACTGAATGAGTTTGATCCTATCCATATACAGACCAAATTTTTCCATGCCCCCAATTTCCTTTGGCAGCAATCCGGATAGTGGATTATAACCGAGATCCAGAGTGACTGAATTAGTAAGATGGCTGAAAAAATTCTCTAGAAAATTAGGAGATATGATTTGGAGTTCACATAATTTGCTTGGAACATCACTCAAAAATAACTTCCTTGTGGGTGGGTTGTCTCCATCCATGTCTACTGCCAACAATCTCCAAAGGTTGCACCTTGATAAAAATGATTTACAAGGATTTATTCCTAAAGAGGTTGGAAAAATGAAGATTTAACAAATTTATCACTTCATGGAAACAGGCTCAGGAAAAATTTCTCCTCAAATTTTTGACTAAGTCAATATTGTGGTTGTTGATTGGGAAGTAATGATTTGTCTGGCACAATTCCAAGAAAGATTGGGCAGTTAGAAATGTTGGATAACCTTCTCCTTTCTCATAACAAGATTTACGGTTCCATTCCAGCTGGAATTTGTGCTGGATCAATCCCCTTTATACTTTGTCACCCATATGGGTGTTTGTTCTTATTTGATTCTTACCATAAGTAAGAAACAAGAACGTGAATATTTGTGTATCAAGAATTTAAGTTGTAAGAAACTCTTATGTTCGTAACAATGGAAATGGTTCTCCATCCACTTAACAGAAGCAGTAGTCGAGTTGTCAACAATGACATGAAATGCTTGTTGTCTAAGAATAAATTCATTTTTAAATGAATCAATAGTGTTTATAAGAATTGATGGACTAAAACGATTCTAAAATACATTTACAACAAATAATATGAGAGAAAGGCATATAAAATTGAGGTAATGACATCCTATTACAGGCTAATGTAAAACTAATGTCAAGAAGGATGCTCCTTCAACAAATGAATCCATATAAGATTATATTGAATTTTTTTGGAATTTTTTCCAAACATTTGGGCTCTTGTAAAAGTCTACTTGTGCTTCCTAGTAGTTTGGAAAAGCTTACATCATTACAAGAAATCCATCTGGGCGAATGTATAAATGCTTCCTAAAAATATGGATAAATTTCATCATTGAGGTTATTGTACTTGTCCATCTTTGAAAGATTAAAATATCTCCCTTATGGCTTGGGAAATTAAGGTCAATATTCTTCAAATTAAAAGGTCCCACAATACAACTGAGTATGGGAGCTGCTCAACAGTATGTGCCTCTAGGAACTAATCAGTTTTTACGGCTTGTGTCTCCAACTATTCCAACACCAACCCCTTTGCAGGGAGCTTCCATGGGAATTCTTGGAGTTGGTACAACAGGTTAGCGACCAAAAATTTCTAGTGATTTGGAAAAGTGCCCAGGTTCAATTATTGATGGACCAACATCCATTGCACCTATTAGCAATGTTTCTGCTGCACAGAGTGTTACAAATTAGGGGGAATGTTCCTTTGTCACCCAAGCAATATGGTCTCAGGCAAGAAATTTTATCTTTTCAAGGAGGGTTAATTCCAGTAGTACCATCAAAACCCCTACTATATAACATAAAGTCCAGCTTGTCTGCAGGACGAAGTGATTTTAAATGCATGTCTACTAATAGAAATGGTTTTTCTTCAGATTCAATTTTTAGCGAAAATGTGTTTTCTGCTACCCTCTCTCAATATAAATAGATTTTAGCTTAGCAGCCTCTGTATTTAGTCAATAATGTTTCATTTTCTATGGTTCTTGTACCAATACCGGCTATGCCTTCTCCAGATTTGGTTAAGCAGAATCAACTAGATAAATCAAAAAGCACATCAATTATGCCTCCATCTACTGGATTTGGTGCAACAACTTCAAGGCTAGGAGGAAACGCCCAAATGTCCTGGCCAAGGATGATGCAGTCTGCTGCTCAAAATTATACCAAGGTTTTCTCTAAGGTGGACACCAATAGGGATAGTAAAATCATCGATGAATAAAATTGTGATCTTTTACTGAGTTGGAAGCTTCCAAGAGGCATTGAAAAAACATGATAAAATAAAGTTGATGATTGTTTCTATGTAATTTGAAGGAAGTGTTGGATTAATTAAGCTATATGATGCCAAAAACCATTACAATAATAATTTTCAATTGCTATTTTATATGAATCAAGGTATTCACTAGCCTCCAACTAAGAGATCTTGAATGTTGTCATCTCATTAGTTTTTTCCATGATGTATGGATTTGGCTTAAAAGGGGGTTGATTTGTTTGAAGGAGTTGTCTTTGATTGAACTGCATTCTTGAATGAAATTGGCTATGAAGAAGAGGATACTCCTATTCTCATTGCTCACTGCAGTATGCTTTTGATCAATACTTATCTAGAACTGCCCTTCCCTGTAACATGCTATTGGCCATTTCAAAATTTTCTTGTTTCTTCTCTTCACAACGTCATGTTGCTTGGGTGTGCGTGCGCATAAAACTGTCTCTAGAGTCTAGATGTATTCTTACAAAAATTGACCAGCTGATTATAGTGGAACACCACTCCATTGCTTGATGGAAGGACCTTTATACTTGTGCCTTCTTCCTAATATACTGCTGCCTTAAACATCTTAATTCAATGTAAGCATGAAATTTTATTATAAAAAGTGACCCCACATATTCCTAGAGAAGTCATCAAGGAAAAATAGGTACCTTGCAACAAGAATTAAGGCTGACGTTATAGGACTGCAAATATGCACTGGGCAGGCCACAATGAGAATGGAACATCAATAAATGGCTTAATATTCCACTAACCCTACTAGGAATCCCTATCCTTAGCATCAATCAATTATTTGACTGAGGTACATATAATTATAACCGTTCATCCCAGAATGTTCTGGTTATACAATTGTTTGTGTCTCTTCTTAAAAAATTAATCTCCTAAAATAGAGGGGGCCACATTTTTTGTATAATCTATGTAGTATAGTTGCTATTGAGGTAAATAAAATGGTACCCTTGAGTACTATCTTATGTCTCAAGATCATTGATTTTTTGACTACTATGCTTATGGTTTTGTGAATGTTAGTTTCACATTTGAATGGTAATTTGGCATGTTTGTCACCCATGCTAGTTGGTCTTAGTAAATTCCTTAATTAACTAATAGGCAAAGAGTTTACCTATGATTTGACTTGGTTCTAATTAAATAGAAGGATTGGATTTTAAAGAGAAATATTATATACTTGCTCTAGTTATAGTTTATATTGCAATGAATTAGGTCAAAGTTTATTTATTTACTTCCATGCTTGTATAGGACCAGTGGAAGATGATATGTTCCATTGGCAAGCGACGATTATGGGACCTCCTGACAGTGCATATTTTGGGGGTGTGTTTCTGGTGACAATTCATTTTCCACCTGATTATCCATTCAAACCACCTAAGGTACATTTACTATTCATCATGTTTAGTGAGTGCATAGTATGAACTACGTCCAATACCCTCTAATTTTTTTTTTATTCTGTTTTTTGACTGAAAATGATTGATATTGCCTGCATTTAAAATCCAAATAATTTACACCTGAAAATATTCATTGATTATCTAAGGCATCTGAGCCTGGTGGTTTAGCTTGAGTGGTTGGGTGTTGTGAATTTGCAGTAGGTTGTGGGGTCAAGTCCTTTGTGTGGTTGTCTGTGTGAATATTATGGGTCTTACTCATGTCCCCACCAGTTTGGGTTGCCAAAATTGTAACTAGATGGTTTACCCTAGGTACCATCCTCAGAATAATGAGAACTGTTGGATAGGTTTCCATGGGATGTTCATTCGACTGCCAACAAAAAATATTGTAGCCCTCTGACCCATCTATCTGTGTTCATTTTTCTGATATCTAATGTAGAATGAAATACTTTTTTGATGGGTATCTGACTGTATTAAAGGATAAGTATTATTGTTATTTTATATTCATCTTCTATTCATCAGATGAGGAGTTCTCCCTTTACATAAAACTAAATCAAGCATGGATTAAAAATGTTGCCTTGTTTGTGTTAATTCCATGCTCGGATAATTGGACAAACTAATCTTTAAACAATTTTATTCCAAAGGTTTATTTATGAATCACTGTGAAAACCTACATTCTCTTACATTCATATATTTTGAATCTCAAATTTTGTATATTCAATCAAATGGAAAAATGTTGTGATTTGATTAGTTTCTTCCCCACCAAAAAGATGTATATTTACTATTTCAATCATAAATGCAAAATATGCATAGGCATGTGCCTTGGAGCACTCAGGTATTTCTCATTATAAGCATAAAAAATTAGAAAAAATTGACAGTTATATTTTTACATTCATCCATATAGAGAGATTCCATTAAGGCTTTACATTAAAAACATTTACATAATCATCAAATAACCTCGTATTTCTAAACCACATTCTAAAGCTACTCTCCTCTAGTCTAATATATTAAGTAAAATTTGTAGCAATGCTCACAACAAGAGTACATCATAGTCTGTTTCATAAAAGTGCAAACAAAATCCAAATTAGTGCTAACTACTAGCATAAAGTTGTTCGACATAAGTCGTTTTAGATACCTCACAATCCAAAAAACTTAGTAGTATACATTATATAGAACGAACCTAAAAATATAATAATTTTGAAATACCTTCAAACTTAACGAAAGATATGTCCATTGGAGGCTTCATTTTCTACTTTCGTGGCTGAATCCGAAGCTTGCTTGACCAATTCTAAATTATCTTGGAAGCGGATGGATTGTATCATGTTCCATTTGTCTTCCACAACTTGAATTAACTATTTGCACCTTGTTAAAGGCTCCAGTCTGCTTACCCTTAGATTAAATTCCTACCATGTTCCTAAGTGTATTGCACGCTTCCTCCAACACATTTATATAATGTTTGTGCTCCACTGGGTTACCCATTGTAGTTGAAATTAGGGAGGTGACATGTTTGTAACTTCGTACTACTCAAATTTTCTCAAAAGTGCCAAAAATTGAGATTTGGTTGCTCAGTATTTCATCCTCATGTCTCCGCAAAGCTTGTTGAGACTCTTGGAGTTCTCTGCAATCCATTTGAACAGGGCAATAAGCCAAATCACAGAGCCAAGATGAAATTTCATAGGAGTCTTAACTGTCGAACCTTATCACAATACACAAGTCACTTTCACTATAGGAAGAGAAAAATTAGATCATGATTGTCCCAACAAGTGCTTCTTGGACATAAAAAACTGGTGAATCCAAGAAAGCAACAAAAGGTCCAAGGTAAACCTTCTGTACACCCAAACGAGTAACAAGAAACAAATAGCCAGTCGTAATTCTGATTAGATTCAGACTGGTTCTAATTTTATCACACTTGAGGTTTCCAAAAGCTAGGACTTAGGACAAAGTAGCCTGAAACTCCGCTATTACCATTAACGAACTGAAAATGATTGAATTGAAAGATAGAATCCCGATTGAAAAACACAGAATTAATCTCCCTGAAATTGAGATGAGAATCTAACCCAATACTTGCCACACCATGAGGAAGAGAGGAAGAAGGTAATGGTGACAACTTACCTATTTGAGGAGAGAAATCGAAACCATCAACTAGAATAGGTGGCTAAAAATCACCAAACTGAGCCTCGAATTGAAGAACTACAGATGCTATTTGTGATAACCAAACCATAATGCCATAATCCCCTAGCGCTCAATGGAAATAAGTTTCCATTGAATCATCCTATTGTTCGATATATTTAGTAGAAGCACTTCTTTCTCTTGTAATAGTTCTATATTCTTCTTCTTTTGGCTGCACTGCTTTATGGGATGTGGGTTTAATACCAAATTTTCCCCCTCTTCTTGAAGATTTGGATCCACAACATATACACTTGGCAACAACTTTGTGCATGTTCTTGAGGCTTTTATGGACTATGCTAATCTTGTTGCAACCTCCTTTATGGGTTTATGAGCCTTGGGAAACACCATAGCACGTTTGAAGTCTACCGTTTTGAGGAGAAATGATGCAGAATGGAGAATCACAATCAGGTTTCAAGGGATGATATAGGATTGCTTAGTACAATAACCAAGAGTGTAATACAACAATGGTGAATTATTTCTATGATCCTGGTACAATTAAAAGTCTTTTTGACTATTTTTGAAGCAACAACTCATTTACTGTGGATAGTGCCACTATGTCATAGCAAGGAATGGAAACATAAAATGACAAAAACATTGAAAATGACAAGCAAGACCATGCACCTTGGTTGTTAGAGACATACAAAGCTATTGGAGGCTTTCGGAGTACCTTGTGAATTATTATTTGTTGTTAATTGTTCCCTTTGCATTATATATGTTAGTGCAACCAATTTTTGGAGCCTCTGTCATTGTTCTAAGGGATCCAGAGGTTTTTGTCTGCACCCTACAAGCTCAATTTATCAATGGTGTTCTACCTATCTAGAGTAATCCAATTTGATGATATAGGATGGCTTAGTGCAATAACCAAGAGTGTAATAAAAAAATGGTGAATTATTTCTATGATCATGGTACAATTAAAAGTATTTTTGACTACGTTTGAAGCAACAACTCATTTACTATGGATAGTGCCATTATTTCATAGCAAGGAATGGAAACATAAAATGACAAACATATTGAAAATGACAAGCAAGAGCATGCACCTTGGTTGTTAGAGACACACAAATCTATTGCAGGCTTTTGGAGTACCTTGTGAATTCTTATTTGTTGTTAATTGTTCCCTCTACATCATAGATGTTAGTGTAACCAATTTTTGGAGGCTATGTCACTGTTCCAAGAGATCCATAGGTTTTTGTCTGCAACCTACAAGCTCAACTTCTTAATGGTGTTCTACCTATATGGATCAATCCAATGTTTTGTCACTACAATACAACATTAATTTCCTTTATTTCCATTATTACCCTCATTAGGAAGAAATGTTTCAAATTTTTTTGAAGAGGTAAGAGAGAAAAAGAGGGAATCCATTTAGTAAAGTGGCAGTCATTAGCTAAACCAAAGGAAGTTGTTGGATGGGGTTTATAAAACATACATTCCTTTGGTAAGGCTTAGACAACCAAGAGTCTATAGAGGTTGATTTCTAAGAAGTTCATACATAGGAAATTGATTCTTCATAAGTATATAAAACCACTATCAATGGAATATTGGATTGGATAGGTTTTCTTTCTTATCATCACATTGTAGATCCAGGGAATCCATTACTTGGCACAGACAACAAATCCAATTTCCACACCTATTTGGAAGCAGAGAATCCATTATAGGGCACAACGAAAGATCCAATTCCCAAACTTATTTGGAATGAGGGATAGAAAACTGAGGTAGAGTTAAAGTTATCATGAAGGGAAGCAAAATAGTGTAAGGAATATCTAGTACAACTTCAGAAGAATTACATTAGGCTTAGAGAGGAGGATTCTTTTGTTTGGTCAAAGAATCTTGCCATATACATTCCTTTGGTAAGGCTTAGACAACCAAGAGTCTATAGAGGTTGATTTCTAAGAAGTTCATACACAGGAAATTGATTCTTCGTAAGTATATAAAACCACTATCGATGGAATATTGGATTAGATAGATTGTCTTGCTTATCGTCACATTGTAGATCTGGGGAGTCCATTACTTGTCATAGATAAAACATCCAATTTCCACACCTATTTGGAACCAGAGAATCCATTACATGGCACAACAACAGACCCAATTCCCAAACCTATTGGGAACGAGGGATAGAAAAGTGAGGTAGAGTTAAATTTATCATAAAGGGAATCATAATAGTGTAAGGAATATCTAGTACAACTTTAGAAGAATTACATCAGGCTTAGAGAGGAGGATTCTTTTGTCTGGTCAAAGAATATTGCCATAGGGGTATATACTCTGAGTCTAGTATATAAAACTATATTTGTAGATAATTCACGAGGAGCACCTTGGTAGTTGAAGAAGCTCAAGAAGTTCAAAATTTTTCAAAAATCTACGTGACTAGATGCATATATACCTATGATGGATATCACGTTCAATTTTTAAAAAAATGTGTTATGAATAAAGACTTAAAGGGTTGTAAGGCATTGCGTATTATGGTGTTTTGATGTATCTAGCTTGCCAAAAACTCTAAGGTCTTTAAAGGTAAGTTTAAGCCATCGTTTCAGTGTGTCTCCTAGTAATGACCGAGCTTTCAAAGTAAAAAATCCCCTAACACTGGTAAATAAAAGACATTGATCCATCCTTCTATTGTTAAGAGTTGGAATGGTGTTATTTCAATTTTCAACAGTGCCAATCAAGGTCAACAAGAATAATATGTTGCAGCAGGTATCCTATACCAGCTTAGTGATTCTATTGTACTCATATCTTTAAACTTAAAGAATTTATTGGTACAGGCTCTAACAACTATGATGAAATAAAGCCACTAAATTTTTTGTTAACAACAGTATTAGAGGAGAGGTGACTGAATTCCAGGTCTTTGGGGATTCCTTGGTTATCAATTGGTTCAATGGTAGCTTTAGGATGGAAGAATTATTTTCACAGCCCATTTTGGAGTAGCTAAAGAAAATCAAGGCAAAATTATTGAAGATATCATTCCATCACATTTACAAATAATTTAAGGCAGAGGCTAATGGATTGTCTAAAGAGGGCTTGCTGATGACACAAAACTATGGTTTAGAATGGGAAAGTAGGTATGGTGTAAGCCTATAGGAGAGGTCATTGAAAAAACCACCAGTATAACTACTGAATTTACACCATATGCACATGTTTATGCACATATTTTCTCAAGCTTCACACAGGATAAGGTTTGAGAACTAAGGAAAAATATTTATGATGTTACTTGTTTACAGATTTGAGAAAGCCTCAAGGGTTGCAATCAAAATTTGGAAATTATGTTTCTTGGTGGAATGTGAAACATGTTTGGATTTGTATAATGCTTCAATGCTTGTTTAGGAACTAGGTAAGTGAATGAATACATTTTTTTTTTTTCATTTTTCTACAATGGATTCCCATTCTCTCTAAGTAGGGACAACATATTCCATTTCCAAACTTTAACCTTACAGGGAAGTGCACTACACTTGTTTGATACTTCTAGACATTTTTAGGGGATGCCAATAGAAATGTCAATGTTGTTAGATAGTCTTAGAAAAGTTCTCTTTGTCAAATTTATTATTTTCATGAATTAATATTTCCAACTAAGAGGATAATGACTTGGCATTCCTAGGACATAGTGGTGTTATTTCTTGAATGTATTTGTCATTTATTAGTATTCCACCACTAATAACTTCATTACGTAGCTGTTCATTTAGTATTATATTACAACAATGACTTATTAAAGGAAAATGATTCCAGTTTGTTTGAACGTCATAAATTGGAACGAAATTTAACTTTGAATTAGAAAAATGGAATATATTTTGAAAAATATGTTTTCTGATCAAATATAGGCCCGTTGCTTGATCATTAAAAAAAAACAATGATGACAATAAGAAATGATTTTGGACACGATGAATTACGAAACTCTATAGATTAAAAATAGGTTAGCATATTCAGTTTTGTCTGTATCAGAGAAAAATGAATGAGTAACATTAAGTTTTCTTTGAATATTTATAGAATTATTTCGTAGATTCTAAATGGAAATTGCATGTGCTAATCTAGCTCAATTAATTATAGGGAAAACAAATGCCATACATAATTTTTTTGCTTATGGGAATTGGATTCATTTTTCTCTTGGAATGGTACGTTGATAATTGAACATTGCTATATTGAAGGCTATAATCCTGGTTAGTATCGCAATTTACAAAGTCTTGTCTTATTCTTTTTTAGTTTCTTGTTGTAATATTGTGTCAACAATACTTTGCTCCGCACATTAAATTTCTACTGGCCAATTTTATTGTTAAAGTGTCACTGCTTCTTAGAGATAACTAGAGAAAATGACACAAATACAAAAGTGGAGCATGAGACGTTCTTAGTATAAATTTCTAGCTCTATTGTGTTTATTTGTGACATTTTATTTTCTTTGTTTATAGAGGTCATCAGGCCACATAGCTGCCACTATTTCCCAACTAAAGAAAACTTGTTCAAGTTTCTTGCTTTTATGGGGGATAATGGCATTAATAATATTGCTGATGTTGAGGTATATATCTTATAAATCCTTTATAGTCTAATTTAGTTTATAGTCTAGTGTTCATCGACTTTCATGTCTTAAACATTGCATTGTATATTTTTTTTTTGTCAGAAAAGAAACTCAGTATTGATGGTAAGAAGCAAGGATTGAAGAAAGAGGAGAAAAAATAGCACTAGAGCAACAAAATGAAAATTGAAGGGAAGAGAATTGGTCTAGTGGTACCCGTAGAGCTAATATCTTGCATAAGACACACACATGCAGGCAAATGATCAAGTATTCAGAGTTGGTGAATTCACTTGCAATGCCTTGGCAAGACAATGATAATGTTTGAAGTGATGAAACACTATTTCATGTGTAAATTCTACTCCTACTAATATTAAGTTGGAAACTCATATTGTAATACTTGAAATTTTATATAATATAATTTATGTGGTTGGAACTATTTATAGTTGCACTGGATATTACATAGAATTGTAATTAACATATGTAACTTTCTGTTTTCATATTAGATGAACATGTATATTGTATGACATTTTTTTTTAAATTTAATTGCAAAATCATACTAATTAATTTATGTTTATTAATAACAAACACATAAAATCCGTCTAAAGCTATTAAATTAGTAGCTTGTGTTTATTAACGATGAACACAAATAAAATGAATATAATACTAAATTAATTGCTTATAACGATTGTTAATGAAAGTAAATGAAATGAATATAAAATACTAATATAGTAATTTATATAATGAATATAAAACTACCAAAAAAAGATAAATTACTACTGCAAATGATAAATTTGTGATTACAAATGACGACTAAATTGTGCATATATATGACTATTAGTAGCTAGTTTACAATATCTTATAACACGACCAAAATTTAGTCATATTTCTTTGGCCATTAATTGGTTTCAAATGATGACTAAAGTTTGAATATATGTGAGTATTAGTAGCTAATTTACAGTATCTTATAACATGACCAACATTTTGGTCATATTTCTTTGGTCATTAATTAGTTTTATCAGGTGATCATATAGTAATATATTTTGTTGTATATGTTTTCACTACCAAAGAAAACATTGAGTTGCAAAAGACCAGTGCCTAGGACATCTTAAAATAGGAGGTCATCTAGGTTCTCTTCATGTTCTTTAATAGGAACCTCCTAGATATTAACTGGATGGAATTATTTGATATGTGGTTCTGGATCACAAGGAGAGCAGAGTAATAACTAGGAAATTTGATTGTAAGGAGAGAGGCTTGCTCAGAATGGGCTTGTGGTTGTCATGAAGTAGGATTTGCTGCAAAGAGGGCCAGATTTGAAACCAATGAACAATATTTAAAGTCAATCAAGATGAAAACCATGAAGAATGAGGATGCTAAGTTAGAGTGTGGTGGGATTATGAGATATAAGAATCCACCCTTTAAGGATTTAAGAGGAAAGTAGTGAAGAGAAAGAACTTGAAACATAAATCATGCATCGAGCCTAATTAAGGTAGGATTATAGATCATCATATGTGTATCATTCGAGATAAATTCATACATAACCTATAAGCCACCCAAATTTCAAAAGCATGATAACAGGAAGGAAAATATAACGAAACACAACGTTAAAGTGAATCAAACACAATAGAGACATACATAGTGTTCATAAGTCCAGTAGGAATCCATTCTTGCAACAAATAGTCATTACATTATTTCTTCAAAATGGCTCTTCAGATATCCATTAAGGGAAAATCTCAAAACTAAAAAATGTGTTATGAAAACTATACACTTCCAACTTTTAGAGAATTTAGAACCTTTAATTAGTCTGCGATTTGGCCTTTTATAGCTGTTTACATGGACATCGTGACCAAATATTTCTTCAAACAAAATATTCCCTGTTGATATTACAATTTCCCATATAAATAAAAATTATGAGGCAGAACGACACCTCATCCGAAACATTATGGTTTGACATGGAATATAACAAGAACATAACTGAAACATGAACTACAGAGAGTGCATAGGGTGAAATCAAGATTTCACCCAATTTTACATTACATATAAATTGAAAATCAAAAATAAAAAACAAAGGCCGCATGGGCCTGATCATGATGTCCATCAGTTGGTACGATGAGGAGTGTCCGAGCCTTCTGTGTGGTGTGATCAGACCGAAGACGTGGAGGAGCGACATTGACGAGGCAGCAAGGGTGGCAGTTGCTGTGAATTAGAGGAAACTAGAGGATTCACGTATTGATCATAACACTTTTGCCACAAAATTCCTCCGGGTAGTGGTGTTGTGGTGCAGGTCTCAAACATAGACTGAAATTGTGTAAGCTCTGTATAATCAACACAGGCAACAAAGAATTTCTTAACCTAACCGAAAAGGAAGAATTCCTTATGTAGTGCAGCTATTATGGTCTCTGCTTCTAGCTGGGAGGTTTTCTCTAGTGTTATGTTTGCCCTGCACATGATCTCTAACATTTTCTGATCATATGCCATTAGGGGAAGTAGTGCACTTGAATTTGGATCCCAACATGGCGGAAGGCCAGCTTCTACCAACTTACGCCATTCCCGATCGAACCTTTCCACTCCCTTTGACACCAGCGCTAAAAACCCCAATGTGTTCATGCATGCATTCTCTTTCTCAATCATCATAATGACGTCCATAACCGTCCTGAAGTGATCGATCACTCCCTGTGTGCTCAATTCTTTTGATGAAATATCATTGAGATATCTGACATATTTCTTTGATATTGATGCCTTCTCTTCTCCTTCCCTGCGTCCAACCTCCAATTGTGCCTTAAACTCGTGAATGGAAATCTCCTTGTTGTTGGTCAGCACGAGGAGTTCCCAATGCTGCTTGAACTCTGCAATGATTTCCCCCCAAACAAGTTGTCTCGCTTCTACTAATGACATGTTACCTTTAATTTGCGCTTTTAAATCCCTGATAAACTTCTCATGTCCCTGAGCTTCCTTGTAGAGGTTCTCTACCTCCTTCTGTAGGGATGAAATAATCTTTTGATTTTCTTCGTAGGCATCCTTGGCCTCATCTAGGAGCTGACAGGTAGTGCCTGTTTCATCTTCTGACATTCTCAAATCTGCAAGCGCCTTGGTGAGATGATTAGGAGAAGTCCGTGGATCTTCTAGCACCAAACATTAGGAGAATTTTGAGGTCTAAAATGGTCCTCCTAAGGAAATAATAAAATACTAGCTAAACCAATCAAATAATATTTATGAATTTTCAATTCACTTTTTGCACCACAATCCATGTAACCATAGTTAAATTCATTTCAAAAGTTGTAACAAAATAAAATTAATAAAAAATTGTATTGATGTGACTATAAATAATAATGATCTTTTCAAGAAAAAGTCATTATCATTGAACAACTAATGCATTTGTCCTTTGTACTTGAATAACTTAAAATAAAATATAAATACAAATGTATAAATAATTAATTATATTATATGTTATTAATTAAAATTTATATTATTTAAATTGTATAATAACATGTAATTAATATAATACATAAATATAATACAATATAATATAATAAATGTATAGGGATATGCATTGTTTCTTTCAAGAAATATGAAATGACAATAATATATTTTTATTCCAAAAGTGTGAAATGACATTTATTATGAGTACTTTAATTTTACTTTAAAAGTAATTAGAGCACTACCATGGTTAACCGTGAGTTTTTATCCACCATTGAGAATGTGACAAGTAAGTTCCTTTAACTCAAACAATGCCACCTCAACCATTAGGGATGATGTCATCCCCTAAAATGTGATTGGTTCTCATAAAGTGAATTTTGATTGTAAATTTTCCTTAGGAGGCCCATTTTAGACCTCAAAATTCCCCTAATGACTACGCATGTATGTTCACCCCACTTGAGTTGCAGCTCTGACAACCTCTTGTTTAGCCCAACGATTTCTTTATCTTTCTGAGTAATCTCTTCTTCCCTTTGAGCGAGGGAATCAGTGAGAACTATCTTTTCCCTTTCTACTTGGGCAAGTTCCTCAATCTAAATATGTTCAGAGCGAGGGATATTCAGTTTTCTCCTCAACTCCTGTACCTCTTAATCTGATTTGGCTAGAAGGGCTTGCAATGATGAATTTGTATCAACACCCTTCCCTCTTATCATTTTTCTGGTGTTCTCCAGCTGAGTAGCCACGGCCTTACCACTAAACCTTTCTCTTCATTAGGTTTCCTTCATTTGATTCAGCTTCCTTTCGGTTTTCTGTAGGGAAACTATATGCTTCACTACCTCAGTTTGTAGCATGTCCCAAATACACTGGTGAAAATCTAGCTTATCCGGCAGGGGAATGTTGCCCAGATTTAGGATTATTTCCAGAGCTCTATATTGGGATCCTGAAGGTGAGGGATGTAAGGCTGACTGTTGGATGGCCAATATGAGCTACTCTTTATCCATATCCAAGACTGAGGAGAGCCTGGTATGGTGTTTTTCTACGAATTGAGAAAGTCCAGCCCTTAGCCTTTCTCTCATGGACTTGTTCCTGGTCTCAATCTCCTCCCTTGCATCATATTTTCCCAATGTGACCACCTGTGAAAGCTCTGAGGGGGCTGAAGATGAGGTTGAATCGAAGGAGAGTAGGAAGCCTAGGTTTTTTTTGTTAGGACCCTTGAGTACGACAACCTTGTCATCGGATAATTTGGCATCTAGGTCCTCTATCCCTTTAGTTCTCTACTTTTTACTGGGGTGTGTTTCCTCATCAACCTCCATGAACCCTTGTCTTCTCAAGGGGTCCTTTTGTTCCTGCCCTTCTGCCTCGGTGAGCATATTATCTCCTTTTCCTTCAGCAGCTGAGTATTCGGCCTCCATCTGTATATCCAAAGGCCATGTATCAAGGTTAGCTTTCCATTCAAAGAAAGGCCTAGGTTCATGTGCATATGTCGTTGATTTAATATTCATCCTCCTATTTGTGAGGAACCCCTTGGGATCATTGTGCCAGACATCTCCCTGAGGGAAATTCATCTCCTACAACATCCTTTCCACAGTGGAGAGGGCATGCCTTGAATTAATGGTGAAAGGGCCTACAGAATGTGGGAGTTTGAATATGTGTTGTTTTTTTGCGAGCACGAAGTGGACTTGGTCGGTGTTGGCAATATGATGTAATGTGTTGTCCTTGATGGCAACCTACTTGATGAAGTTGTCCTTAATGGAAACTGACTTGTCCTATTTGTTATTGATGTAAATATGATGTATCTACAGAGCAGTTTAGATGTAATGAAGAAAGGGATTCCTGTAAGGGCCAGAGCAATGATGAAAATAAAGCATATGCAGGTTTGTAAAGGCTAAGTAGTGTATGTACGCAGAAAAGTATGTGCCAAGTAGCGTATGCCCTTTTGCGCTCCAAATTTAGAATACCAAGGGGCATTACCATGGTTTTGGCTCACAGTATTGAGTGTTGTATGGTTTATTTGATTACGTCCAAGAATACCATTGGAAGTGGTGTGGTTTTGGCTCATGGTATTGGTAAAAGCTAAATCTATTTAAGGAGAAGAAGATCATAGTGCAAGGTGTGCAAGTGCAAGGGTTGTTAATGAATAAATCTCTCTAAGGAATATCTGCATGGATGAACTCTGTTCTGAATTGATAGATCTGAATCTATGATGTACCTATGAATATAATGATGGATGAAAAAAATGATGAAGAGGGAT
Source organism: Pinus albicaulis (assembly GCA_034641835.2). NCBI lineage: Eukaryota > Viridiplantae > Streptophyta > Pinopsida > Pinales > Pinaceae > Pinus > Pinus albicaulis. The sequence continues at coordinate 1,590,655,777 of CM076575.1, read as the reverse complement.
CTCTAGATCTGAAATGACTTTGTATTTTTTAGATCTGCTTATGGAATTTTTAGATCTATGATCTGGCGAATCTTTGCTGAATTAGAGGATGATATCTGATTTGTTTATCTGATCTGAAGAGTTGCACAGTCCTAAAAAGTTACAGATCTATATGCAGGTTCGCTTCATGAAAAGCGCGTGTATACGTGGGTTTGCTTAAGGAAAAGCGCGTATGGGAGTCAGGGTTTCTGAAGAATAAAATGCACTGAAGTATACACAGGTTTGTTTCTATGAAAGCACGTATGTACGCAGGATCAGTGAAGTAAAAGTGCGTATGAATTCTAGGGTTTACTAAAGTAAGTGAAATGAAATGTCTAATCTGTTTTGTTGTTTTACTTCGATCTGTCAATGATGTAGTCATACAGATCTAGGTTGTTTGAATGATGATTATGCTACTGAGTATGTTGATTAAAGATCAAGTTGTTGGTTGGTTGGTTAATGATTCAATGAATGAATTGATAGAGTTATAAGTTTCAGTTTGACGTATGTTAAACTTAAATGTGTGGAGTGGGTCCAGTCTGAAAATCTGATGAAAAGTGGCCTACAAGGTATGATTGTATGGAAGCTGGTGGATCCAGTATGAAAATTGATGAAACGTGGTCCATGGTGGTGCTGAGGGTCGAAGCCTTTAGTGAGGGGGTTGTAGCTCCCTTCCAGTGGTAGCTGGTAAACGAGAGCAGGGGGTAGTAGCTCCCTTCCAAGAGAAGATGGTAAACGAGAGCAGGGGGTTGTAGCTCCCTTCCAGGAGAGACTGGTAAACGAGTGAAGGTTGTAGCCTTTTGCAGGTGGGTGCCTGCATGCTGGTATGATTCTGCACTAGTACATGGTTGTAAGATGTTTTCTTTATAATAAATATTGAAGACAGAGATGACGACAACGGTGGTTTTCTCCCGAATTGGGTTTCCACCTTAAATAATGGTGTTCATGTGTGTTGCTTATGTGTGATGGTTTATTCTGTTATTACTGCACATGCTTACTACTTACTAGACATCTAATGAATGAATGATGTAATGATATAAGTTAAGAATTAATTGCATAATAAGATCTCTGGACATACACATGTTTTCTTAAGGATATCCGCGTGTATATGCTAGTTGGGTTCAGTAAAGTAGTGTATGGGTTTAAGAGAAGGAAAAAGTTAAAAAAAATTTAGTCTGCACTAAATACTGATTCACCCGCCCCCCCTCTCAGTATTTTTCCCAACAATTTGTATCAGAGCAGGTTTTTCTGCAGAAGCTTGATCGCTTGAAGGAGATTCGTCGCAATGGGAAGTCATGAAGGAGTATTTTCTCTAAAGCCACCTCTATTCAATGGAATTAATGTGTTATTCTGGAAGATACGAACAAAAGCATATTTGCAAAGCCTTGGTGCAGAAGTATGGGCAATCATGGAAGAAGGTTATCAGTATCCGACAATTATTCCTACTGATGCAGCAGAAAGGAAGAAATATGAAATTAATGCCAAATAAGTAAATGTTTTATTAGGAAGCATGTATGAATTAGAATTTGTTAAAGTGATGCAACCAAATTCAGCAAAAGAAGTATGGAACAAAATCATTCTAAGCTATGAAGGAGATACAAAGGTAAAAAGTGCAAAGCTCCAAACTCTCAGAATTGAATATGAAAATTTAAGGATGCATAGTGATGAGAGTATTGCCAGTTTCTTTTTACATCTAGATGATATTGTAAATCGTATGAGAAACTTGGGTGAAACCATAACTGATACTACTCTGGTGGAAAAAGTCTTAAGATCTTTGACTTCAAAATTTGAGTCAAAAGTATCAGCTATTGAAGAAAAGCAAGATCTTCAAACTCTTACTATTGATCAACTACATGGTATCCTGACTGCTTTTGAAATGATAAAAGGAGGTCCCCCTCAAATCAGAGAAGCTGCCTTTAAAGCATGTGCAAAAGGAAAATAAAAGGAAGTTGTCAAGGAATCAAGTTATATATCAGAAGAAGAAGAAGTAAATTTTGTGAGAAGACTCCAACCAGGTACTGGAAGATTCAAAGGTAAGCTTCCCTTCAAGTGTTTTACTTGTGGAAGAGTTGGTCATTACGTTGCTAAATGTCCTTATGAAGAAAATCATGATAAAGGGAAACAATTTGAAAAGGGAAAGAGTTATTATACAAATTAAGATAATGATGAAGTGTCAAATGAGGATGAAGAAAATTCTGACCAAGATCTGCAAGTGCTCATGGCAAGGAAGCAAAAGAAGGAGGCTACTCAAAGAAAGGAGATATCTCAGAAAACATGTACAGCAGAAAATAAAGAAGATGAAACAGGTATTGATTGTTGTTCTTGTGATTCACTTCCTTATGCAAACAATGGTGAAGATAGTGAAAGTAATCTTATGGGTCTAGAAGCAAATCTCAAGATTAATGTTGAAGATCAATTTAAAAGGAAGGAATCTATCTACCAAGATATGATCTCTAGAATGAATGAACAGATAGAAACAATGAAGGGACAGATAGAAATATATCAAAGACTGTAGGATGATGTAACCAATCGAATTGAAAGACTTGAAGCAGAAATCATCTCTCTCAAAGAAGATCTGGAAAAATCAAAAAAGAAGAATGAAGAAGTTCTACAAACATTTGAAGAACAAGAAAATGGGTTGAAAGAAGAGATTCTAAAATTTAATGATCAAGTAGAAGAAGGAAGAAGGGTTGAAGAAAGCATGAAGAAGCAATGCCAAAGATTGGAGGTTGAGGTAAACATTTTAAAAGGTAAATTAGAGGAAAAGAATAAAATCTTGAGGTTTCAAGATAGTACTAAGATTCTGGATAGTATTCTTAGCAGTCAAAGGTCTCCTTCTGTTAAATTTGGTCTTGGTTTTCATGAAACTATTAAAGGAGAATCTAGTTCACAAGGAAGTGCTAAAGATTCAAAGGATATCAATGCAAAATCTGAAGTGTTGAAAGAAACCAAAGATCAACCGACAATCATGAACTCTCAAAAGAAATCATTCCCTCCTTTGATCAATAATGTTGAATGCTTTAAATGTCATAATTATGGGCATGTTGCAGCCAATTTCAAAAGCATATTGTCTCATTCACAAACAAATAGATTCTACACAGAAAGGTACTCAGGTTTCTTTAAGGGATATTTTTTTTCATGCAACAAGTATGGTCATAAAGTAGATGATTGCAATAGAAGAAAGAATAGAAAAACACATTATGATCCCTATGCTTACTTCTCTAGTCACGCAAGATGTTATGCATGTAACAAGTATGGACATGTAGAAAAGGAGTACAGGATGAACAGATTTGAGAAATTGGATAATTTCCAGCACACAATAAGAAGTTTCAAGCAAAGCTGGAAAAGGAAGGAGGATCGGTCAAAAATGTAGGAGATAATAATCCTACTGCAGTCTTCTGCTTATAAAGCTTACTTCTCATAATGATTGCAGGATGATGTGAGATACATTATAGGAATCAGTAATGTATCATCATAGGGGGAGCAATGTATGGTGATTCCCATGGTTGGTTTGGTAATTCTGGTTATGTTTATTTCTGACTGTGCATCTGATGTAAAGAAGACAGGTATAGGTGGCATAAGTTCAGGGGGAGATGGAATTGTGAAATTTTTCCAGTATTTCACTTTCCATATGCGGGTTTTATGAACTAAATCCGCGTATACATGCGAGTTCCAATGGAGACATAAGCGTATGCTTTTCAGTTAAGGAAAACAGTAAGACAACTAAAAAAAAATCAGGAACACGGGTTCAGGGGGAGCATCAGTCTAACTACTAATGATTTCATTGTCGGCATTGTATTTTCTTATTCCTTAGTTCTCGTAATACTAAATACATGGTTTCTTATGATAATATTATGGATGAGCCCTGATTGCTTTTTGTTGAAGAGTATCTTTTGTTTTCACACATGGATGAGATGGAAGTCTTATGATTCAGAGATAAGGACAGATCATGCAGAGTTTGTTGCTAATAACTTTTGTCACATAATTCCTACACATGTTACATCATGATTATGAAATAAATAGAAATCATGAAGATCTTGGTGATAACAGATCACATGGATGATTGCTTGACACATATTGTCTATTGAAGAAGATTGTTCTGGTATGATAACTCCTCTTGAGAAGAATATGTTGATGCTACAAAGAGCCTGAAGGACTTGGTTACTGATGTGCTTATGCTACAACTATTGGATGACACTTCAACTACATTGTCCTATCTTTCTTCTATCATATATTCCAGGGAAGCATTCGAATATCTCAAACAAAAGTTGGGAGTAGTCTCTGCCATGCTCAAGATTAGATTTGCTTAAATTCAAAAGATTAAATTGGATACGCAGATTTCCTTAAGGATAGTCACGCATATACGCGATTTTATTCACTGAAAATGACATATGGGTGTTTGCTGACAGAATTTTTCTAGGTCAGCATTCTTCAACACAGCTGTGGTGATGTTCGGTATTTCTGGTGGTGTTCCAGTTCTCATAATTATGTTTCATTCTCTGATGTTTTTGATGAAGATACCTTGATGATTTGCTGTTGAAAGTGTTCAGGATGCACAAGCTAAGGGGGAGCATTAGCCTTGCTGAGAATAATGCAAGGTTGGCATTATGATGGTTCTGAAATATGATCTCTCTCTTGAGATCTTTTTGGTATTGGGTATAAAAAGTCATATTTGTAATTTGATGAAAAGGTCACGTTGAGACCTATGATGTAAAATTGTAATATTCAGTTATGTAAGGACTTGATCAAATTTGTAAACCCACTTGGTTGGGTAGTTGAGTCAAATTTTGCAAACCCACTTGGTTGGGTACTTGTGTCACATATGTAAATCAACTTGGTTGGATCTTTGATGTAAGCATGAGTCCTTGGTGATAGGAAAGGTCATCGAGTCATGTACTGTATTGAAAAATATGTTTTGAAGATTCAGCATGAACTCAGGGGGAGCATGGTAACTTCAGTGCACATCAGATCTACAGAGCTCTTCTTTCTACATGAAGAGAAAAAAAAAAAAAAAAAAACCTTGTTTTGGTTTTGATCCGTCCTTTGCCCTTGATGTCAAAGGGGGAGAGTATCATGGTGTTTGAATAGGGGGAGACTATCAAGGTTATAATCAATGTATCTATCTACTGTGGTGATCAAACACCATCATGGTTGCCATCAAGTCGAATGGGGGAGATTGTTGGAAATATGATGCAATGTGTTGTCCTTGATGGCGACCTACTTGATAAAGTTGATGGCAACTTACTTGATGAAGTTGTCCTTAATGGAAACTCACTTTTCCTATTTGTTATTGATGTAAATATGATGTATCTACAAAGCAGTTCAGATGTAATGAATAAAGGAATTCCTGTAAGGGCCAGAGAAATGATGAAAATAAAGAATACGCGGGTTTGTAAAGGCTAAATAGCGTATGTACGTGGAAAAGTACGTGCCAAGTAGCGTATGCCCTTTTGCGCTCCAAATTTAGAATACCAAGGGGCATTACCATGGTTTTGGCTCACAGTATTGAGCGTTGTATGGTTTATTTGATTACGTCCAAGAATACCATTGGAAGTGGTGTGGTTTTGGCTCATGGTATTGGTAAAAGCTAAATCTATTTAAGGAGAAGAAGATCATAGTGCAAGGTGTGTAAGTGCAAGGGTTGTTAATGAATAAATCTCTCTAAGGAATATCTGAATGGATGAACTCTATTCTTAATTGATAGATATAAATCTATGATGCACCTATGAATACAATGATGGATGAAGAAAATGATGAAGAGGGATCTCTAGATCTAAAATGACTTTGTATTTTCTAGATCTGCTTATGGAATGTTTAGATCTGTGATCTGGCAAATATTTTCTAAATTAGAGGATGAGATCTGAGTTGTTTATCTGATCTGAAGAGTTGCACAGTCCTGAAAAGTTAAAGATCTATACACAGGTTCGCTTCATGAAAAGCGCATGTATACACGGGTCTGCTTAAGGAAAAGCGTGTATGGGAGTCAGGGTTTCTGAAGAATAAAATGCACTGAAGTATACGCAGGTTTGTTTCTATCAAAGCACGTATGTATGCAGGATCAATGAAATAAAAGCATGTATGAAATCTAGGGTTTGTTGAAGTAAGTGAAATGAAATGTTTGATCTATTTTGTTGTTTTACTGCTATCTGTCAATGATGTATTCATACAAATCTGGGTTGTTGGAATGATGATTATGCTACTGAGTATGTTGATTAAAGATCAATTTTTTGGTTGGTTGGTTAATGATTCAATGAATGAATTGATGGAGTTATAAGTTTCAGTTTGACGTATGTTGAGCTTAAATGTGTGGAGTGGGTCCAATCTAAAAATTTGATGAAAAGTGGCCTACAAGGTATGATTGTATGGAAGCTGGTGGATCCAGTATGAAAATTGATGAAACGTGGTCCATGGTGGTGCTGAGGGTCGAAGCCTTCAGTGAGGGGGTTGTAGCTCCCTTCCAGTGGTAGCTGGTAAAAGAGAGTAGGGGGTAGTAGCTCCCTTCCAAGAGAAGCTGGTAAACGAGAGCAGGGGGTTGTAGCTCCCTTCCAGGAGATACTGGTAAATGAGAGAAGGTTGTAGCCTTCTGCAGGTGGGTGCTTGCGTGCTGGTATGAGTCTGCACCAGTACATGGTTGTAAGATGTTTTCTTTATAATAAATATTGAAGACAGAGACGACGGCAGCAGTGGTTTTCTCCCGAATTGGGTTTCCACCTTAAATACTGGTGTTCATGTGTGTTTCTAATGTTTGATGGTTTATTCTGTTATTACTGCACATGCTTACTGCATACTAGACATCTAATGAATGAATGATGAAATGATCTAAGTTAATAATTAACTGCATAGTAAGATCTCTGGACATACGCATGTTTTCTTAAGGATATCTACGTGTATACGCTAGTTGGGTTCAGTAAAGTAGCGTATGCATTTAAGAGAAGGAAAAAGTTAAAAAGTTTTTAGTCTGCACTAAATACTGATTCACCCCCCCCCCCCTCCCGCTCAGTATTTTTCCAAAAAGTCAGCACTTCAGACCTAATGGATGAACTCGAGGGAAAAAATCCTCATGGATGAGAACACTGGCAGGTGATAGGGAGGTACTTCAGTACCATAGACCTTGATCTTGGTGTGGTCTTCAAACATGTACCAATCACTTGTGCAATCTGTTTCACTGAACTGGAGCCAATCTGTTTGCTTAGGAAAGATTTTGGGCGGGGAGCTATCGTGTATGATAACATAGGCTATGGACATGAAATCAGAATGAATTTTGAATACCCCTTACCCTCTGGATGCTGATGAACTGCCAGAGTCCACTTGAAAACAGACCTGGGTTTAGCATTTCTCCTAGAGAACCTGTTTAGGCCTAGACCTTCAAACTTATCCTCATGCTCAAATAGGAATAAGTAGAAAAATAGGGAGAAATATTTGAAAGAACAGAGGGAAGAAATATCTTGGAACTGGGATTTGATAGCCGAGGCCATAAAGGAAGGGATATCCAAAAGTATCTCAGCTTGCAGCATGAGCAATAGGGTCCCTAAACCTGCCTTAGTCACCATATCGACATCCTCAAACCCTAGCATTCCCGAGATAATCACTAGAATAGGATGTATGGTGTTGTAGAAAGATAATAGGGGAATGGAGTCTGTGTGAGGGAAATATAATAGGCATGTGTCAGATATGAGATTGAGGAAACCACTATGCTTTTCCAAAGGTTGATTTGAAAATGGAAGAAGAGAGTAACTTCGAAAAACTCGTCATAGTCTTGGGCGGGAGGATAGCATAGGTATTTCCTGATGAGTTGGGGATTAATCTCCATAATCTTGTTCTCTCAAGTGGAAAGGAAGATATCGTTACGCTCGTTGTAGGCCTCCCCAAGATAAACAATGAATTTTGGGAATGGATGGGTCTTCGGGGTGATTTGGTATTACAGCCCTGACTTGATGACTCTAAACACATATTCGTTCCTTTGCTAAAAATCGAAGAGTTCGGCTCTGGTGCAGGCTACATTGAAGGGATAGACTATATTGCAGATTTAGGTGTGAGCATCAGTGACAGGATCGGGTCTAGGAGCATTCTTGACCTCATGAGCTTAGGGGGTTTCGAGTGCGGAGCGCTTCAGTTTTTCCATGATAATTTGAAAACAAAAGTAAAATAGAAATAGCAAAAAGGAAAATGATGATATACCTGAAATAACAGTGAGGTAGGAAACGAAAATGACGTGAGAGTGAAAAGAAACTAGTACTAGAGTTTTAACCTACCTGATAGAGCAAAATACCGGTAAATAACCAGTAAAATTGCATAGTCAAGAGTAAAAAGCGCTATAGAAAACATGGTTTTACTGAGTATCGAGGTGAGGTGACACTTGGAGGGTTGACGTCATAAGGACATATATAGTGAGACACGTGGCGCCGGGTGGTTGGCTGGTAGAAGATGGGTAGTTGGGGGCCACATGTCGGACAAGGAAAGTACCAGCCTTTGTACCGCCTGCTAGACTTACCTTATCGTAAAAACATACCTGCGTCAATTGATTAGCTCAAGTGGCCCCCTTTGATCTTTGGTGGGGTGGATGGAGGCCTCCATCCCCTTTTCTTTCCCCCATGGAACCACTCTAATTGGCCTGGAGGAGGGATGATGTCACCTCATCTGGGGAGTCGGCTTTGGCCACCTTAGCTCCTTTCGGATGCTGACGAAAAGGCTATCGGCTACTGATATTTAGCGTGTGGTTCCGCTATGGAACTATGAGCACGCTACCCTTTTCCGTTTGACTCCGGATTCGCCTTATTCGCTCACTAGGCCACGATGCTTGTTTCTGCAATATCTTTCAACAATTTTTCCACTCCTTATCCACTGAACCCATGTTTTCTTTGTCAGATATCTCCTTATATTTTATCAATGAGATCAAAAGCCAAAATTGGCTCCATTTGGGGACAACACGCTCGCTCTCTAGGGTATCGAGAACTTCGCAGATCACCTGCTTGTGCATTTTTCAAGATATCCAGGGCATCTTAGAAAGCTTAGAGTACTTCTGGAAAGAGTTAAAATGAAAACGCATGCGAAAATTAAATATGAAATATATACAGTGTGGAGGATATATACAATTGGCCCTTATGACCACTATCAGTACTAAAAATAGGACTTGAGGAATTCCCCATTCACAGGAATTTCAATCAAGTCCCCTTCCAAATTTTCCAATGTGAAGGTGTTTTTTCCCTTGGCTTTTGCTACCTTGAATGATTTGAACCAGAGTGGATCAAATTTTCCTGGTTTACCCTTGGCAGCTCGTCTAATGTCCAATCGCAGCACCAGGTCCCCTGCCTGTATCTCCTTATCTCTTACTCATTGATCAAATAGGCATTTCATTTTCTCCTGATAGTCGGCCAACCTTAGGTTCACCTAAGCTTGTGTTTCATCCAATTTAACAAGCTGATTCATTCTTCGGATGACATCATTTGGCTCTTCTTCACTATCTTGTAGAAACCTAGCCACAGGTAAAGCTAGTTGAATGGGGAAAACCACTGCTCAGCAATACACCAGCTCGTAAGGGGACTTCGCAGTGGATCTTCTGTTGGTAATGCGATTTTCCCAAAATGAAAATTTAAGCTAGGAGTCCCAATTCTTCTGATTCTCACTTATGGTCTTTTTTAGGACTCTTACCAAAGTCTTATTGGAAGACTCAGCCAGCCCACTCCCTTGAGGATAATAATTTTTGGAATGTCCTAGGGTGATATTATAGTGCTGGAAAAATTTTATGACCTTGGCGGTCTTGAAGGCCTAAGTGTTATTAGTGATGACTTTAGCTGGGCACCCAAACCTAGATACTATATTTTCCTCCATAAATTTAATCACCATCCCATCCATGGCGTTTCTTGCAAGCACCGCTTCAACCCACTTGGTGAAATAGTTGGTGGCAATGAGAATCCAATGGTGTTGGTTACTAGATGCGAGGTGGATCTCCCTGATAAAATTAATTCCCCATTGCCTGAACGACTCTTCGATGTGTATCGGGATCAGTGGTAGTGGCGCAATTTTTTTCTTTTCTGCAAAGGTCTTGCATTTTTCACAAGCTTGGACACGAGCATGTACATCCCCAAACAATCGAGGCCAGAAAAAACCTACTCTCAGTATTTTTTGGGCCGTAGACTGCTAGATGTAATGTCTGTTGCATACACCATCATGAAATTCAGCCATCACCTCGTCCACCTCCTGCTTTGTTAGACATAGTAGCAAAACTCTTGATGGATCCCTCAAATATAATCATCCATTTGCCATGGTGTACTTCTGTGACCTTAATCTCACGGTAATGTACTTAGCCTTGTCGAAGCTATGAGGACATCTCAGAGTAAAGAGATATTCCACCACATCCTTATACCATGCAGAAAAAAGGTATTTTATGTGTCTTTTTCACTGAGTTTTCTATTGTAGGTTATATGTCTGTTCCTTCTAGTACTTCTCCCCCTTCCATGGATAGATTTATACCCAAAGTTTGATAGTTGGACTCCGATAAAATTTTGGCCAATCACTGTCCCTTAATGACCTTACTGGGCCTGATCTCTAATTCATATTCCTGGATCTTAGCGATCCACTTGCCCCTCTTCCCTTCACTGTACCCTTGTATTAGAATGTCTTTTAGTGCCACTATGGGGACGTAGGCAGTTATGGCTGACTGTAATACATATATATGAAAAGCCTTTAACGATTTGACCAAGGCATAGGCCTGCTTTTCCAAGATATTATATTTTAATTATGCATCTCGCAAGACCTAACTGAAAATGAAATAATTTGTTCATGCCCTTCTTCGTTCTTTTGTAACAGCACCACAACTACTATGTGAGGGGAGGCAAAAGAAAAGATCATGAAAGGCATGTTTTAATCAAGACCTGCTAGTATTGGAGCTTCAACAAAAGCCTGTTTAATTATGTTGAAAGAAGTCCTTGACTGGGGGGTCCATTTTGCTTCGTTATCTTTCTTAAGCATCTCTATAATATGTTGGACGATCTCAACATAATTTTGAATGAACCTTGTTAAGAAATTTATTCTCCCTAGGAATACCTTGATTTCCTTTTTATTCCATGGGAGGAAAATTTCGTTGATCACTTCTACCCTTTTCGGGTCAATTTTCGCTCCCTCCTTAGTCACTATGTGTCTTAGGAGCTTCCCCTCCTCTAGGGCGAACATGGAATTTTGGGGGGTCAATGATAGGTCATACCTGCGGCACTTATCGAAGGTCTAGCAAAGATGGTCAATATGCTCAACATCACTCTTTGAGAACACAGTGATAAGTCCAGATAAATCACTACAAACTTATATTTTTCTCCTATGAAAGCAATGTCCATAGCACGTTGAAAGGTGGCACCGACATTTATTAGACTGAACGACATCCAAGCATACATGAAGGTCCCCCATGGAGTGGTGAATGTTGTTTTCTTTTGATCTTCGGGGAGAACTGCCACCTGATTATATCTGGAGAAACCATCCATCATAGACATTCGTGAGGATCCCACCACCTTTTGAAAAATGTGATCCATCTTTGGGAGAGGGTAGTTATTTTTGAGTGAGGAACTATTGAGATTTTGAAAGTTTACACACAATCTTATTTCTTCGTTCTTCTTCATGAATGAGACCAAGTTGGACACCCACTCCGAATATCTCAGGAGAATGATGATTTTAGCCTATGGTAGCTTTTTAATCTCTTTCTCATTTTTTGGGAGAAGCAATGGAATAATCTGCATTAGTTTCTTCTAGTGAGGCTTGGCATCTCCTTTGAGAGGAATCTTGTGCTGGATGACCTCAATGTTGGAAGTCTTCAGGTCTTGGTATGACCAGGCGAAGACATCTTTGTATGCTTGGAAAAACTGGATATATTTGTTCTGATATTCCTTAGGGACTCCCTTGGACAGTTTTACCACCTTTGGGTCTCCCTCCATCCCAATATTTATATTTTTCACCTACTCATCCTATGTCATCTTACTAGGGTTGATTGGGATATCATTTTTATCGAACAACCTTTCCAAGGGCACGAGGCCTCTGGGAATGATGTTCCCTTTTAGTTGCAGCACACGATTCTCTATGAAACACTTAACTTGTTTTTCATCCTCGAAGACCTGCCAGTGCTTCAAATTATCTGGGATGGAAGGGCGATATCGCACCTCAACTTCACCTCAACGTCATACCTAAGTAGAGGATTCTGTGGTGGGCAGAAATTGCTAGCTGCAAAAACGAGCGAATCATCCATCCAATTTTTATCTCTCGACATTAACTATATATTAAAATCCAAGAAGAAATTTTCTACCAAGTCCCTTATCTCATTTCTATAAGCTCTAAGCCGTGAATGTTTAGCCTGACACTGATTTCTGACTTGTCTTACTACTAGCTCTAAGTCCCCGAAAACTGTCAGGTTCTGGATATTCATATTCCTTGTTCTCTTTAATCCTAGTAGTATTGCTTCATATTCAGTCACATTGTTTGTGGATTCATACTCTAGCTTGAACGAGAGAGGGACCAAACATCCATTGGGCGAGATCAAGAGCACCCTGGCTCCATTCCCTTCTCTCAAATTAGCCCCATCAAAATGCAGAGTCCATATCTCATCCTCATCTTTACTCATGGGTTCTTTCTATTTTAGAGGATAGACTTTAGCCTCGTGTAGGAAATATTCATCTTCTTCACACATGAGGCAAATGAATTCACCCTCCTTATTGTATACTAGGGAGTTCGTCTACCCATCAACCTTAGTAACCATCTGTAATGTTCCTTTTTTCAGGAATTTCAGTAATATGGTCCAAACGGATGTTGTATAAGGAAGATAATGTAAAAGTAAGATGAAATGGGACTTGGATCCCTTATTTAATACATAATACATTACACTTCCAGAATTTGAGCTCAAAGAAATCCCTCAAGGTAGGTTAAACAGATCTCCCACCCTTCGGTATCTCAGAAAAGTGCTCAAAGAGTGAGCTACAACAATATATGAACATAACCATGAAACTATGTAAATATGAACATGTCAATAAGGGGAATGTAATGCAGTCATCATGTTCATTATTATATCGAAATCAAAATACAGAAATATCTTGAGGGACAAGTCACTCAAGCAATGGGAATCAATCTCCAATGTTTAGAACATGAAATGCATGGGATACTGCAACAGTGCAAAATGCCAGAGAGCAACGAATACACAATCTATGTTAGATTAGCTACTGCTGTAGATGAATATACATGAAATATGGCTGAAATATGCAAATAAATTCCCAAGAAATAGAAGAATGGCCTCCAATACAAGATTTCTAGCCAATCTTGGAGAGATTGCTAGAAATGTCGGAGAATGTACAATATAACAATTAGCTTGTCACTGCAACTGCATCAAAATATGAAATGAGGCTGTACTAGATCTGAAATGATGATGCCCTCCTCTGATAGTGTATCTAAGAAAAAGGTTGATCCCTTCACTTAGAAACAACTCCTCCTGATGAGCTCAAATGACCCTCCCAGCAACTGCTTGCAAGAATAACACAGATCTAGCTAGAGACTGCGCTGTGAGGGAATATGGGTGGCTGGCTTGATGCCAATGATATGAAAATAAGCCTGGGAGACCTCCTCACTGATCCTCCAATAGATAGCCAAGTCCTCCAATGGAAAACAAGCCAAGGAATGACTCAAGAGATCCTCTGTTGCTGCACCCTGTAGCACAAAGTTATCTTGCTCCAGGAATAACGTTGTGACTGAAGGAGGTAGCTTTGGCCAAATGCTAGAATGAATAAATGAAGCTCTAGAACCTCTCCTTCCTTGAAGATGAGGTAGGGATTCCTGACTAGGAACACCCTTGTGCTATGCAGCACTACACCCTTGCTAAAAAGCAAGAGGATCGTAGTCTCAACAGACCATAGAAAATAATAATCAAGCATGTCCCACAATGGCTCTCCTCCTTTCCATATATAGCAAGTGCTCCTCTCCACCATGGGTCCCACCTGCATGTGCCTTCCAACTCATGCAAGTGATCCTCCTCTAAAACTGTGTAGTTCATCAAGGAGATACATTGTATCTAGACAGTGCATGTGGACTTGGTCAAAATGTCTAGATCAAGCATGATCCAATCTTGTTCACACCATGTGGTGCTCAAATCAATTGCTTTATTATTCCTCCTTTCACACAAGGAGTTTTATTTCTCCATCTAAGGGGGTTAAGGTGTCTCCTTACCCATTTTATTCAACAAAATGAAAATATGCAAACTATAATGTTCCTTATAGCCAAAGGCTAGAATTTGGGAACATTACAGTCCTCCCCTCCCACATGTTGCTTGTCCTCAAGCAACTACATAGAGAGAAAAAAATTTCTCCCCCTTTCTCTTTTTTGGCCTCCTCATCAACAATCTCCACCACTGCTCAAGATATCTTGCAACAAATCTGTCCTCCAATGCTTCCTCCCAAGTATGCAAATCGGAATGGTGCACATCATGGAAAGATAGAAGGTGTAGGTGGAAACCTTCTTGTTGTGCTATGTCCTCCATGAGGTAGGAGTGATGACATGCATGGGAAAATTTTGTCCCCCAATGATGATCCTCTCATCCATGCTAACATCCAAATAAAAATCTCAATCCCTGGTTTACGCAATGTGTTAGGGCTGAATGGAGAGTTGGGCTTTTGATTCCCAATATGTTTATCCCTCCATTTGTGGTACATATGGGGCTGTCTCCATTCTTGGGATGAAATTTTATTGCCTCCAAGAATGGCCCAAGCTTCCCCATCAAGAAAATCAGCCTGAGATGCCCCTTCAAATTCTCCAAGTGGTTTTTCCCACAAGAGGAGTAAAGTAGCAATGTGGCAATCATGGTTTGCCCATGGTGTCTCCTACAATTTAAAACATGTACAATGGGGAGAATCATGCTCCTAATGGGAAGTCCCAATACATCCAACACCCTCCAAGTAGTGTTCCCTATAAATGTACAACCATTAGCAACACAAGGAAGCAACATGTAATGAAAACAAGTTGTCATAAGACAACTAGAGAGTGGGTCACTACTCCACTCATGGGACCAAAACAGTGAGCCTCCTGCCTGCATTAAAAATAAAAACAAAAAGTTCTTTTCCAGCCAGTTGTTTGTTGCCACAAACATCTCATATGGTGAAAACATGAAAGCAAAAATTGGTGCCAGTGGCGCACACCAAGAAGTAGGTGGCTTCCCCCACAAACCATCATGAAAATAGCCACTCCCATTGCTGCAATGGGCCACAAGTACATCATAATAAGGAGCATAAGGAGATGTGATCATCCTTAGCTCATCAATCTGCCCATATAAATTAAAAGAAGGTGAATCAAAATGATAGTATATGCCTTCTTTACCATGTACTCTAGTCCTTGAGCTGAAATGGCTCATCTGAATGCTCTCCCTCACCTCCAATGAGTAGGGAAATGGTTGTGCCAAACTCTCTAAAATTATCTGGGCTATGCATCTTTCCATATGCTGATATAGATCATGTTGAATGCCCTCCCAAGTGAACTCCTCTAGCAAGACAAGATATGTATCAAGGTGCATAGCTAGGAAGCCCTCATGTGCTGCATGTAGCAGTTTCTTCTTGAGCTCAGAAGCTTTGGTCAAGAAGATTCTACCATATGAATAAATAACCACATCCTCTACTGTATATCTATCATCTCTACCTAGGTCATCAAGAATCATGCATGCATCTAGATCCTTGGAGTACTCTGCTAAGAGTTGAGACCCCTAGTCTGGATCTATCCTCCTCAGAGACAGCGCTGGTGATCTGCAATCTGGAGCTCCCCTCATGCTGATGCCTACTACTTTGACATCATTTGTGCCAAATTTATCCTCCAACATGCTGCCATGCCCACCATGTAGCTGCTCATGCTCCAATAGTAATGGTGACCTTTGGAATTTGGCCTCCCATGAGAAGATGTCATCCAAAAGGAATCTCCCAAGCTGGACCAAGGTATGCATGAGTGGCCTCCATCCACTCCCATGTGTGGAAGAGTCCTTCCTCAAAGGAAGTATCCTCTGTCTCTCCAAATCTATGGAGCATTCATCCTGCATCATGAATATGCTCTCCTCCATCCCTGCAGCAATCTCTGTCAGTGCAGTATGGGTAATGAGAGTGGGTGATGATGAAAATGAGAGAGTGTCTCCCTCCTCCTTGAGTATCTCCCTAACTCTCTGTGCTATGCTGGACTCCTCTAAAGTATTCACCTCTCCAAAATCCAAGAGTGGTGAACTATATGATAAGATGTCCCTCATCAACTCTAGATCAGGGAGCCTCCCAGGTGGAATGCCTCCACATAGTGAGACATCTAGTTCAGAAATGGACTGTATATATGAGTGGACTGATTGGTCCCTCTCTTCACTGCGCAGTACAATCTCCTTATCTTGTCTAAAAACTCCCTAGAAAATATAAGGGTGTATCATCCCTTGATGTTGATCCTTCTCTTCTTCCTCCATCTCACAATCCCCAAAAACAGCTACATATTGTTTCGGAATTATGCCTTGGTTCCCACATGTTGAATCATTTGGAACTCTTTATAAAGATATGAGGGTTCCTCTAATGGAAGAAATGGCTCCCTTTTCTCCTCCATGTGGTGATGGATCTCCTCCCAGTAGCAAAACACTGTTAGATCTCCTATGCTCATCCTCCCCATCAATAATTGAGAATACCTCATCATCATGGAGAGACCCTAGATCTTGGTCATCTCTTGAAGGAAGTACTTATGTGTCTTCACAAATGGAAGGGAGCCCTTCACACAATGGGGATATTTCCCTTAGCACGTCATCATACATGTTTTCATCCCCTTCATAGATATGGAATGGAGTTTGTTTCATGGTTCCTTCCAATGCATGCAAAGTGTTTGAGGTTTTAATACATGATGTTTCATAGTGATTTTTATCAAATATCCTCACTAATCCCTTAGTGATTTCATCATATGTTCTTACACTTGCATGAAAATATGAAACAAAATTTTTAAACCACCAACCATGAGCCATACCTTTGAGTTGCAGCGTTGCTCCTCCAATGGCCTCATCTTCTTCCTCCATTCTCCCTGCAGTGCAAGTGGGAAATGAACTGCGCTGTGGATCTGCATGTGTGGCTGAATGCAAACATCCATCATGATAATATCTAGGGCTTGATTCACCTTCAAACCCTCTTAGAAACTTTTTGCAATTCTCCCTTTCTATCTCCTTGAGATCTTCTATGATAGCTTCCATAGTTTGGAAAAGAAGCAAGGAGATCTCCTCTTCCGTCATTCCTCTTTTCTTGTTTCCTTTTTACAACTCCTTTTCTATGCGAGGAGCTTCTCCTTCTACTGGCATATTATCTTGGGTGCATAGGCTGAGCCAATATTAATGCTCCGATACCACTGTAATGTTCCCTTTTTCAGGAATTTCAACAATATGGTCCAAAGGGACGCTGTATAAGGAAGATAATGCAAAAGTAAGATGAAAGGGGACTTGGATCCCTTATTTAATACATAATAAATTACAATTCCATAATTTGAGCTCAAATAAATCCCTCAAGGTAGGTTAAACAGATCTCCCACCCTTCGGTATCTCGGAAAAGTGCTCAAAGAGTGAGCTACAACAATATATGAACATAACCACGAAACTCTGTAAATTTTAACATGTCAATAAGGGGAATGTAGTGCAGCCATCATGTTCATTATTATATCAGCAACAAAATACATAAATATCTTGAGGGAAAAGTCACGCAAGCAATGCGAATCAATCTCCAATGATTAGAACATGAAATACATGGGATACTGCAACAGTGAAAAATGCCGGAGAGCAGTGACTGTGCAGTATATGTTAGAGTAGCTGCTGCTGTAGATGCATATACATGAAATATGGATGAAATATACAAATAAATTCCCAAGAAATAGAATAATGGCCTCCAATACAAGATTTCTAGCCAATCTTGGAGAGATTGCTAGAAATGTCAGAGAATGTGCAACGTGACAATTAGCTTGTCACTATAGCTAAATCAAAATATGAAATGAGGCTGTAGAATATTTGAAATGATGATGCCCTCCTTTGATAGTGTATCTAAGCAAAAGGCTGATCCCTTCCCTTAGAAACAACTCCTCCTAATGAGCTCAAATGAACCTCCCAACAACTACTTGCAAGAATAATGCAGATCTAGTTAGAAACCACGTTGTGAGGGAAGATGGGTGGTTGGCCTGATTTCAATGATATGAAAATAAGCACGGGAGACCTCCTCACTGATCCTCCAATAGATAGCCAAGCCATAAACTGGAAAACAATCCAAGGAATGACTCAAGAGATCCTCTGTTGCTGCACCCTGCAGCACAAAGTTATCCTGCTCCAGGAATAACGCTGTGACTGAAGGAGGTAGCTTTGGCCAAATACCGGAATGAGGAAATGAAGCTCTAAAACCTCTCCTTCCTTGAGGACGAGGTAAGGATTCCTGACCGGGAACACCCTTGTGCTATGCAACACTCCACCTTTACTAAACAGCAAGAGGAGCGTAGTCTCAATAGACCACAAAAAATAATAATCAAGCATGTCCTACAATGGCTCTCCTCCTTTCCATATATAGCAAGTGATCCTCTCCAACATGGGTCCCATCCACATGTGCCTTCCAACTCATGCAAGTGATCCTCCTCTAAAACTGTGTAGTCCATCAAGGAGATACATTGTATCTAGACAGTGCACGTGGACTTGGTCAAAATGTCTAGATCAAGCATGATCCAATCCTGTTCACACCATGTGGTGCTCAAATCAGCTACTTTATTATTCCTCATTTCACACAAGGAGTGTTATTTCTCCATCTAAGGGGGTTAAGGTGTCTCCTTACCCATTTTATTCAACAAAATGAAAATATGCAAACTATAATGTTCCTTTTAGCTAGAGGCTAGAATCTGGGAACATTACACCATCTTTACGAACCTGAACTCCTGATATAGCCTTCTTTCCTCCCCTTTGAATACTGGAATAGTAGAATAGGTGAGATCAAGTTTAATTGACCCATGAATATTTGAACCCCAAGATCTAGACAACAACATTCTAATTCAGGCTAGAATGTTAGCTACTACGATATCCATCACCACGCTCTTAGCTAGGATCTGGGCCAGGTTCACCACTAGATATTTTTTCATACCAAGGCACTTAACCCTCTTGGAGTCAAAAGAATATAGATCCTTATATGGACGAGTAATTTTCAACCCCAGTTTCTCCATGAAAGACAACGACAGTAGGTTGTGGGAAGCTCTGAAATCTAGCATTCAGTTGTGTAACAGCAAATGATGAATGACCAGAGAAACATAGAATGGGGGGGGGGGTTGTTGAGTCTAACTCTTCTACATGAGGGCCAAAGACCACCATGGGTCTTTCTTCCTAGAGATTGAGACTATCAGGGAGAGGGACTATGCCATGGGGGAACATGAATTGGGATACTTGAGCTTTATATGAAGGCTATTTTAAAAGTTCAACTAGGGGAACAGGGATTTTAACCTTTTCTAACTCTTTCTGGAGGTTGAATATTGTAGGATTATTTTTTGTAATGACCTTTTTTTTTTTCTCTTTAGGATGGATGGGTGAGTTTGAGGCTGCAGCAGAAGCCTTGTGATTTGTAGGGGAATCAAGAACTGTCTTTGTGGAAGAAGAGGCAGTGGCTTTATGGTGCATAGGCTCTTCTATGGGTTTTTTCCCTTTGCTCACAAAATTTGGATGGGCTTGCTCTTTTCGAGCTAAATCTTCCTCTTGCTCTTGTACTCGGGTCCTCTTTCTAGAGGATCTGAGGTCATACTTCTTATGGAGCTAAGCTTGCATAAAGTCCACAAATTGCCTACAGTAATTATTAATATCCTAATCTTCTGGAGAACCTTCTCTCTCTTCTAGATCCTCCTGCAAAGTGAGCTCCCCCTCCTCATCTTTTGATTAATCCAGGAATTGGTCTCCCTAAAAATCAGGAGCTTCCTCAATTTGTCCTTCCATTTTCCCTTCTAGGTATAGAGGAGGTTGAATATGATCCTGTTTCTCCTTTCTATCCCGCAGTAATATTTGCAATGGTGGTTTCCGATACTATGGATTGAAACCTTGGTTAGGGACCATATGGTTTGGTCAGGGAGATGAATTCTTAGCTTCCAACTCAAGCTTCACTAGCTTGTTGGAGCTATTTTTGATCATTTTGTTCATCTCTTCACTCTTGTACTCTGATGCTTCTCTTTCTTCATTAGAGGAAGAAGCCTCCTCCTTACCCCTCCTCCTGGCATCATGCTCCTATTCTTCCTTTCGATTTCCCGGTAGAGTCAAAGTTTGCTTCTACCTCCATAGCATCAGTCTGGATCTGATCTAGGGATGCAGGCTTTCTCTCTCTCAAAGTGAATCCAAACTTGAACTCAAATGTTCTTGCAAAAACCACTTTGGTTGCTGGTTGAGGAGGTTTTATTTCATTTGGAAGATTGTTGTATAGCTTATTAAATCTTTTTATAAACTTCAATACATCTTCATTTTGTTTCTTCTTTAGGGCATTGAACTCTGTGAGGATGTAACCATGATCCCTCTTTTCCCCCCATTTTTGAGTAAAAGAATTCTCCATTTCCTCCCAAGCGGTGACCAAGTTGTTAGCAAGAGATTTAAACCACTTTCGGGCTTCTCCATCCAAGGATTGGACAAAAGCCTCAACACTACATCCAAGTGTTCCACATTGACATTTTCAGCAAAGGCACAAAAGTCCTCAATATGCTTTTGCAAAGAAGTATTGTCTTCCCTGGTGAACTGAGGTAAGAGATTTAGGAAATCCTGAGGCATATCATTTAAAACTTGAGGAAAGGCCTATGGGGCATATTTGTTAAGGAGGAAACCTAGCACAGCCATGATGGGTGGTAATGGTGGATTCTGAGGAGGATTCTGATGGATTAAAATAGGTATATGTTAAGAGGGAATTTGTATATTTACCTAAGATGAGTTCTAGGGTATGGTAACTTTTTTGAATTCTTCTGTCTCTAGGGTGGGACACAAAGTAGGCACAAAGGTATTTACTAACTCGGCTTCATCTTTTATCTCAGAGCTGGCTAGAGTATATTTTTCTAAGAGATATTCGAGTACTCGGGTTGTAGAGCCAGGGCCACAAACTTCAACTTTCTTAGATGAAGACGGAGAGCCTTCTAATGAGAATGAGGGTAGTTCTTCTTGAGTGGGTTTATTTTCTTTCCAAATTATCTTAAATATAATTTTTTCAGGATCAGATACATACAAAGTTCTTAGTTGAGAGGTATCTAACCTTATATGTGGCTTGGTATAAGCCACGTTTTTAGATGACTTAGATTTAGATAGCAGTAGAGTCGCCAAGGTGAGGGGTGTGAAACTATCAACCCTTCATGCTCACCTAACTAAAGGGTGAAGACAATGTCATATTCTAGGGAAAGATGTTCAACTTCGTTCCCCGACAACAACACCAAAAAGATGTTGTCACTCCTAGAGACAGCCTTGAGTTGCAAAATACTAGTGCCTAGGACATCTTAAAATAGGAGGTCATCTAGGTTATCTCCATGTTATTTAATAGGAACCTTCTGGATATTAACTGGATGGAATTATTTGATATGTGGTTCTGGATCACAAGGAGAGCAGAGTAATAACTAGGAAATTTGATTGTAAGGAGAGAGGCTTCCTCAGAATGGGGTTATGGCTGTCATGAAATAGGATTTGCTGCAAACAAGGCTAGATGTGAAACCAATGAACAGTCTTTAAATTTAATCAGGGTGAAGACCATGAAAATGAGGATGCTAAATTAAAGTGTGGTGGGATTACGAGATATAAGAATCCACCCTTCAAGGAATTAAGAGGAAAGTGGTGAAGAGAAAGAACTTGAAACATAAATCTTGCACTGAGCCTAATTAAGGTAGTATTATAGATCATCATACAAGTATCATTAAATATAAATTCATACATAACCTATAAGCCACCCGCATTCCGAAATCATGATAACGGAAAGGAAAATATAATGGAACGGAATGTTAAATTGAACCAAACACAACATAGACATGCATATTGTTCATAAGTCGAGTAGGAATCCATTCTTGCAACAAACAGTCGTTATATTATTTCTTCAAAATGGCTCTTCAGATATACATTAAGAGAAAATCTCAAAACTACAAAATTTGTTATGCAGACTATACACTTCCAACTTTCAGAAAATTCATAACCT
Source organism: Pinus albicaulis (assembly GCA_034641835.2). NCBI lineage: Eukaryota > Viridiplantae > Streptophyta > Pinopsida > Pinales > Pinaceae > Pinus > Pinus albicaulis. The sequence goes on along the minus strand of CM076575.1, from coordinate 1,590,633,602 downwards.
TTACTTAGTCTGCGATTTGGTCTTTTATAGTTGTTTACATGGACAACATGACCAGATATTTCTTCAAACAAAATATTACCTACTGATATTATAGTTTCCCATATAAATAAAAAAATGATGAGGCGTAATGGCATCTCATTCGAAACAATATGTTCCGACACAGACTATAACAAGAACATAACATAAACATGAACTGTAGAGAGTGCGTAGGGTGAAATCGAGATTTCACCCGATGTTACATTACATAGAAATTGAAAATCAAAAATAAAAAACAAAGGTTTCATGGGCCTAATCATGATGTCCATTTGTTGGTACGACGAGGAGTGCCCGAGCCTTATGTGCAGCGTTATCGAACCGAAGACGTGGAGGAGCCATGCTGACGAGGCGACATGGGTGGCAGTTGCTGTGATGTAGAGGAAACTGGAGGATTCGGGTATTCATAACACTTTTTCCACATAATTTCTCTAGGTAGTGGTGTTGTGGTGTAGGTATCAAACATAGAGTTCAATTGTGTAAGCTCTGTATAATCCACGCGGACAACAAATAATTTCTTAACCTGACTGAGAAGGAATAATTCCTTACGCAGTGCAACTATTATGGTCTCTGCTTTTAGCCGGGAGGTTTTCTCTAGTGTTATGTCTACCCTGCACATGATCTCTGACATTTTCCGATCATAAGCTGTTAGGGGAAGTAGTGCACCTAACTGTGGATCCCATCATGGTGGGAGCCCAGCTTCTACCAACTTGTGTGATTCCTAATCGAACCTTTCCACTCCCTTCGACACCAGCGCTAAAAACCCCAATGTGTTCATGCATGTGTTCTCTTTCTCAAACATCTTACTGACGTCCATAACCATCCTAAAACGGTTGATCACTCCCTCATTATCAATTCTTCAGATGAAATCTCATTGAGATATCTGACATATTTCTTTGCTATTTATGCCTTCTCTTCTCCTTCCTTGCGTCCAACCTCCAATTGTGCCTTAAACTCGTGAATGGCAATATTCTTGTCGTTGGTCAGCATGAGGAGTTCCCAATGTTGCTTGACCTTTGCTATGATTTCCCCCCAGACAAGTCGTCTCGCTTCTACCAATGACATGTTACCTTTAATCTGCACTTTTAAGTCTCTGATAGACTTCTCATGTCCCTAAGCTTCCTTGCGGAGGTTCTTTACCTCTTTCTGTAGCGATGAAATCGTCTTTTGATTTTCTTCGTAGGCACCCTTGGCCTCGTCTAGGAGCTGGTGAGTAGTGTGTGTTTCATCTTATGACATCCTAAGATCTACCATCGCCTTGGTGAGATGCTTAAGAGCATTCTATGGATCTTTTGGCACCAGAACTATGCACGTATGTTCACCCTACTTGAGTTGCAGCTCTGACAACCTCTTGTTTAGCGCAACTATTTCCTTATATTTTCGAGTAATCTCTTCTTCCCTTTGAGCGAGGGAATCAACAAGAACTGAATTTTCCCTTTCCATTTGGGAAAGTTCCTCAATCTAAATATGTTCAGAGCGAGGGATATTCAACTTTCTCCTCAAATCCTCTACCTCCAAACCTAATTTGGCTAGAAGGGCTTGCAATGTTGAATTTTTATCAACACCCTCCCCTCTTATCATTTTCCTGGTATTCTACAGCTAATTCGCCATGGCCTTAGCACCATCCCTTTCTCTTCATTGGGTTTCCTTCATTTGATTTAGCTTCCTTTCAGTCTCCTTGAGGGCAACTATATGCTTCACTACCTCATTCCGTAGCATGTCCCTGATACATTAGTGAAAATCCAGCTTATCCAGTAGGGGAATGTTGCCAAGATTTAGGATTATTTCCAAAGCTTTGTATTGGGATCGCGAAGGTGAGGGATACAAGGCTGACTACTAGATGGCCAATATGAGTTGATCTTTATCCATATCCAAGACTGAGGGGAGCCTACTATGGTGTTTGTCTACGAATTGAGAAAGTTCAGCCCTTAGTATTTCTCTTGCGGACTTGTTCCTGGTCTCAATCTCCTCCCTTGCATCATATTTTCCCAATGTGACTATTGTACCTCAAGAAACAATCCCTTGGCTGTGGTAAGGAATCAGTGCTCGAGAAATTTATAAATGTATGTCACAATATTAAGATATCATATGGTCTTCGTTAAGCACCTTTGGAAATTAATTATTTATAACCCTCAATGATCTGATATAAAGAGAGATTTCACAATGCCATTATCTACTGATATAACTTGAAATGGAAAGAATAAAATGGAATGGAAACTAAAAATTATATGTTGGATAACAGAATCTATCATTTTAAATCCATGAAAGAACTTTATAGAGAAAAAATAGTTGGAGTGAAGGAGCGCACATTAAGGACATTTAACTCTTACTTACAAATTGTAAAAAGAGACCCATAACTACATTACTTCACCTCATTCAGAGAACAATAAACACATAATGAAACTGGAAACACACATCAACATCAACAGGTGCAAGAAACTTGATCTTCTTTCATTAACTTTCAGAAAATTTAGTACAAAATTTACAGTCCTCCAAAGGTCCCAAAACTCGAAACCTACACCCTATCCAATTTACCCACTTTATCTTTTTTCCCTGAGCCATCTGCCTAATCAGTTATAAAATTGATTTATGAAATAGTTAATAAAATATTTTTGACAATATTTCGTTCAAAATTCTCTTCGAAATTGTAATATTCCAAAATTTGCATGCAACAAATTGGAATATTAACTTTTTCTTATATCATCTAGGAGGTGAATAAAATGGGTAAAGAGACCCATAAGTAGGAATAAATCCGTCATAGCATGAAAGGGATCTATGGAGTAGCTTTATTTTGCACCTTCCAGTGTGAAAAGGGGCAAATGCATGAGGACAAGGTCAAGTTTGACCAAGTCAACAACGCTGCCTAAGAGGGTGTGGATTGCTTGGGAAGACAAAGCAATTTGAGAGGGAGGAAGATCACTTGTGGAAGAAACCCTAATGTGTGGGGTCCAAGGCAAATAGGTATTCACTTACATAAAAGGAGGAAGAGGCAACCATGGAGGGACATGTTGTGAGTATTTTATTTTGGTCTTGTAGACTCTTTGCATTCTTGGGATGTTTAGAAGAGTTGCAGTGCTGTTTAGCACGAGGGATTCCCATTTAGGATTCCTTCTCCTTCTTGAGAGGCCTCTTGAAGGATTACACTTCATTTCTCCACATCTAGGCTCAAGGCCAAATCCATTCCTTCAGTGACAGGGTTGTTTCTGCTGAAGTATAACATTGTGTTGTAGGGTGTTGTAGTGGAGGGTTCCACAACACCATTCCTTGGCTCATATTTCAGAGGAGGGAGCTCCTATTCCTTGGGAAGGTTAGTGAGGAAGTTTTCAGAGCTGATTTGCATATTTTTGCATCAGGCCAAGCATCTCCCATCATCAATAGCACAGTCCCTTCTCTAGACTGCGTTATTTTAGTGAGTATCTGTAGTGGGGGTTTGCACCACTATCTTGAAGGGTGAGATATTCAGTGCTAGGATCAGCCTTACACTCGGGAGATCAATTGGAGGAGGTTTGCTTCAGATTGAACATATTATTCAGCCATATCCATTCATTCAAGTTTTGATTTGTAGCTGCTACCCTGCAACTCTGACATTTCTGCAGATTTGCCATTTGTAAATATATTTCAGCCAATCCTTCTAAGGATTGTTGTACTATTGTTTTCAGAGGTTGAGAGCTTTCTTCCCCACATTTCTTGAGTTGATATTTTCATATCATTTTATTACCATTTTTCATGTTGCAGTGTCTCATATAAACTATGCAGTCATAGCTTGGGCACTCTTGTGTAGTAGTGTTTTCCCATGATTTATGTACTTGTTTCTTGAGGCTGAGTATTGCCTCTCTTTAGTAGCTTTTTCCTCAAGATATTGTACACATTCTGCTGCTATTGTTTAATAAGAAGGCTATGAGTTCTCCTATCATTTTTTGAAGTTGATTCAAACCTACTCTTTCATTCTTATGTTTTCATATTGCTGGATCTCCACATTTGGAATATCTTAAGATATTCCCGATAGTGTAGAATTTCCCTATTTTGGGATATTACAGTGGTATCAAAGCTACAATCTTGGCTCAGCCTGTGAGTCTCAGCCACAGGAGAGGATGGGATTTATCTCATCATATTTCAGATCCATGAAGAACCTCCCCAAGAAGGATAAGCAGAAAGAAGAGGAAGGACCCTGCACTTCCTATTCTCATTGAGAAGGAGACAGAGAGATGATCAAGAAAAATACTCCATATTTTGGAGGAGAAAAAGGGGATAAGATTTCAAATCTTCTTCCTAAATCTCTACAAAACATTCATGGAGATTTCAATAAGATCAGGAGGGAGATGCATGAAGAATCTCCAAAATGATTTGAATCCAAAGCAACCTCTAGATTGTCATATCAGAAGTGTGAGCAAGCAACCACACACTCTAACACACAGCGAAGTCACAAGCCCAAGATTGCTAGGAGAGATATGGAAAGCAGAGAAGAGGTTGCTAGGAGGGAAACTCTTAGTAATTTCCTGAAGGATTATGAGTCTCAAACTCAGAAATTCCAAGATCATCTTAGTTTTTCAGATTTTTTCAAGATCAAGGTGAATGGAAGAGAGCAATAGGATATATTTCTTCTATCTACCTTTGAAGGTTCACCTACATGTTCAGCCAAAGCTTGGATGGAGGAGTTAGATACCTTCTTGCAACAACACCAAATTCTTGAAGATGAAGCCATCAAAGTTGCAGTGCTACATTTGAGAGGTAATGCCTATGCTTGGTGGATCTTTGAATCCTTTTCTTTGAAAAATGTAAACACTGCATCTTATGCAAGTTTCACTAAGGCCTTAGTGAAAAGATTTGGTAGAAGGATTCATGAGACACACATGGTGGAGCAAAACAAGGGAACTCAAACAAAACCCTTGCATAAGAATGTAATACCACTTCAGAAAACCATGGAGGAGGATGAAAACTTACACCATAACTTGCCCAAAGAAAGACTTCCATCTCACACCTTTGAGCAAGGAAGCATGGACATCTCTTTTTCAAAAAGGGATCCAATCATTGGAGGGTTTCCCATTCATGTTGCGGATATTGAGGGCAATAGCACTATCACATCTAGAGATTATCTAGTGCCACATGCATAGGAAGGAGTGTAATATTCCGAAATGGAAATCAATAGCTTTTACACCACTGAATCAATTCCTTTTTTGGAAATATGAACAAGACTATGTCAGAGATGGACTGAGAGGGCTTTTACTAGTTATGTCACCTCTAAAGAGAGGATGAGAACTGGATGCTATCTGCCCCTTTATCAGGCTCTGCCTATAGCTATGAAAATATTTCTTCCTCGGGAAGATCTTGCTCAAAGAGTGAGCTTCAACAATATATAAACATGAGCTGGAAAATAACAGTGAATGCATAAAATTCAGAAATGAAATAAACCCTCATAGCATTATCATTAATAATATGGTAGCAGAAATGTGTACAAGATCTTGAGGAAATGATCACCCAATATGAAGCAAATCCTTCTCTGAAGACACAAGTACAATGAACATGAAATACACTGCTACATATAATATGCCCAACTATGACTGTGCAGTCACTGAAGGAAGACTACTGCAAATTGATGATAAAATTAAGATATGGAAATAATAAGCTCAAATAAAGAAGGGGGAGATGGATCTCAACTCTTGGAAACTATAATAAACAATCCCTCAAGGGATTCGCTACAATAAATACAAAATGGAAAATCTACAGAAATGTCGAAGTAGCTGGAGTAGCTGCTACTTTAAAATGAGAACATGAAGGAGATGGTTGAATAATGCTACATAAAATGTATGTACCTCCTCCAATAGAAATCTAGAGTGAAATGCTGATCCTTTCACCAAAGATCTCACTCTCCAAAATGCCAGTGTAACCTCTCACTGCAATTGCACTCAAGAACTGCGCAGTCAAGGAGAGGAACTGCGCTATAGGTGATGGGAAGAGATTGGCCTCCTGCCAAGATATGAGAAATGGAGCTGATATCTCCCCTACTGATCTCTCGGATGCATAAGAGCTTCCTCCTCTGAAATATGAGCTCTTGAATGATGATGTGAGAACCTCCACTACAACCCCAACAACACAATGGCTCTTGCTGCAACAATCACTGCACTGAAAGGAATAGATTTGGCCTTGAGCCAAGATGTGGAGAAGATGAAGATCAAACCTTCAAGAGCTTCTCAAGAAGGGAGGGAATTCTTGAACAAGAAATCCCTTGTGCTGAACAGCATAGCTATCACAGTGTGCAACTATGGAAAGCAATTCGAAATATCCAAGCTAGCTCAAAAATGGTTGCGTTCCCCTCCTTTTATGCAAATGAAGGCTCCTTAGCCATGGACCCCACACATTAGGGTTTTCTCCTCCTCATGCAATTTCGTAGGCTTCCCAAGCAAGCCACACCTATATCTATTGCATAGTTTGACTTGGTCAACATGACCTAGCTCTCTTTGCAATTAACCCTTTTCACACATGGGGTGTGCAAACAAGCTCCAATAATGCTCCTCTTTCATAATGTGAGGGATTTTATTGAGGTTTTTCATAATCATGTGCCTCCTTACCCATTTATTTCACTGCAATATTATAAAATCAAAACTTTAATGTTCCATCTAGCCATGTGCTAAAATGGGAACATTACAGTCCTCCCCTCCCAAATGTTGCTTTTCCTCAAGAAACTGCAAGGATAGAACTAGAAGAACCTCCACTCAAGGCATGGAGTCTGAAATATGTTGAGGAATATCTTCCTCATGTATATCCTCCATCCCCCAAGCAATGATCCATAAAAAGTGAGTTACCTCCCAACATGGCAACTCCTGATAATCATCTTCCACCTTTGGCTCTTGCAATATAGGTGGGCTGAAAATCTGATCTTGGTAGACAAAGTAGCCTACCCCACGCTGTCCAACTCTCCACTTAGGATAAGTGTAGAGTACATGCTGATCCTGGGCTGTAATAAAGTTCCTTCCAGTGGCAATTTGAAGACTAGACCTCCAAAGATCTCTCCTCCAACGTTATGAAACATGTTTTCCAAAATCATCTCATATGTGATGAGTTGGTAGTCATCACCATATGGCATCCAATCAATCATATGGCCCATCTCAAATGGAAAAAAATGTGTTGCTGTAGTGGCCAGATGTCCTCTCATGTTCCCATTAGAACATGCAATGCAAAAAATGTGGGGGATTTCTCCCCCAAGGGACACATCCACCCAATGTGTTATTCCCCCAATCATGCCCTCATCAAATATAAAGACATCAGCATTATAATAAACCATAATGAAAACCATGCTTACTACCATATGTAGCAAGGGAGGAAGACAATGGTCCCTCAACTGTAACCAATGTAGTTTGACCCTCAACTGCATAAGAGTATGACAAAAGTTGTGGCATCTCAACCACTTGCTTGCTGTCCGACTCTCCTCAAATGTATGGAGGAAGTGAATGACATATGGTGCAAGGTGAGTAGATCCTCCAAAATACATTTCCCCCCCAAGTCCTCCTAGGGAGTGGTCACCAATGGTGCTCATGGCCTCAAGTAGACCATGGGGTCCAAAAAGAAGAATGCCCCTCCTTGGAGCAACCTCCTGTACACATATGGTTAAGGGATGAATATATAAATCATCATGCAAATAAACAATTCGCTTACCACAAGTCCTTCTCATGTAAATGGAGTGGCTCATAAATGAGTCTCCCCTCATCCTCAAAGAGAAAAGAGGTGGTTGTGCTGACTCCTCCATCTGCACATGATCTATGCATCTCCTCATATGCTGATATATCAATATTATGCAAGCAAAATGATCCTGGGAATACTCCACCAACAATCCGGAGCTCCCCCATGGATCCATCCTTCATAGTGACAGCACTGATGATCCCTCATGAAGAGCATCTGTCATATGGTCATCTCCTCCTTTGACATTTCTCATGCCAAAGATGCAAATTGGAAGGATGCTAACCTTCCCCTACTTCTACCACAAAGCAAAATCTAAAATGAAAGTGGGTGGAAATGATATTGAGGGGATGGCCCCCTCCTCCTTGGGTCTAACCAAGACTCTCAGCACTGTGTAGTTTTCTCCCAAGGTCTCCACTCCTCTGAAAACAATGAGTGGTGCCCCAACATGTGAAGCATCTCCCATCAGTCGATGATCTAGCGGTCTCCCTAGTAGAATGTCTCCATGCAGTGAGTCATCATCCTCAAGGGGTGACTATATAGATGGATGAACAAGTCTATCCATGATTGCACTACGTAATCCAATCACCCTCTTAGGTGCATCATCCTCAAAAAATGAGCAGGGATGTGTACTCCTCATCTCAAGATGCTGGGTCTCCTCCCTACTTCCTCCTTGTGTCTCGATGGTGATGCACCTCCTCAACAATGGCACATGTGTTCCTTGATCTCCATGCATGAGATCCTGGGGAGTTCTTTGCAAGGATGCAAGAGTCCTTCTCCTTGGAGCAAGAACTCCTCATTCCTCTGCATGAGGCACTAGATAGTCTCTGGATAGCACTATGCTATTACCCTCAGCTCCCTCAACATAAATGGGCAACCCTCCAACAATGCTGCTGCAAATATGGAATCTCTCCCAAGATGGAAGCAGTTCCTAATCATCAAAAGCCAAGGAGTTTCCCCTTTGCACCCTGATAGTGCCATCTCCTACTCTTGCAACATTTTTCATCATATGAAAGAACATATGCCTTTTTTCTCTCCAACACCACCCAAGCAACAAAATCCTTTGCTGCCTCCTCCTAATCCTAGAAAGAGAGTATACCAAGTGATGGCCAAACTCCTTCAAGAGTAACCAGCGCAGCCAAGCCTCTTGCTGCCCAGTATCAGAAATCTGCAAGTGGCTTACTAGCCCCTTGCTCCTCCTCCACCACATCCACTTAGCCATGTGTAGATGTTTCCTTCCTTCCTTCATCCTGGTACTCCTCCTTTGAGGACTACCCTCATCCCAAATCAAACCTATGCATTTCATGGGATTTTGAAATATAGATCTCCCGAGGATCAATTTGACCCTATGAGGATCCAAATAGTTGGTAGGAAAAAACCTCCCATCATGATATGTGTGGCTCAAGGAATGTCCACCATAGTCATGAGAGAAGCTATCCATCCGAAGATGTCCCCCATCTCCTATTTGTTCCTGTGAGAAGGAAAAACCCTCCTACAACTTTTGAAGAACCTTGCACTCCAAAGAGTGTGGGAGTGCACCTCCATTGAAATCTCTCTATGAGATCTCCTTTGCATCACTGCTCTTGTACAACACAGTATCATTCTGCTGCTCTAGGTCACCTACATGCAATGATGTAGACCCATCCAAGATGTTTGTTGAAATGACAAGAAATGGATCTCCAATCATACCTTGGTGAAAATTGGAAGCTTCTTGCAAAGCTGCAAGTGTTGCTTCCCCATGAGTATTGGCTTCCCAAACTACTGAAGATGAAGGTTGCTCCTCCATGGTCTCAACAATGCTGGTACATGCCTCATCAAATGGTGGTGAGGGCTTCTCCCTCTTTTTGCCAATTCTGTTGATCAATCTTTGAGAAAACTCAACAAGAGTAGAAACCCTTGTATGGCTCAGATGGCTGGTCCACCAACTCCTTGCTTCACCTTCAAAGTGTAGCACTGAAACTTCCACTGCCTCCTTGTCTACTATAGGATGTAGTAGGAAAAAGGCCTCTAGCTTCTTTTCCCAAACCTCTGCTGCACATGTGAGTGATCCATCAAATGTGGACAATAGAAATATATTGCCTCTCATCATCCCGTAGATGTGGGGTATTTCTTCTTCTTTTTGCTGAATAAACTGTGGAAAAGATAAAGTCTCTTGGGAAACTATAGGGTTTTCTCAGTATTCATCTAGGTACTCACTTAGAATTTCAAATTCCAAGTGTCTTCCATGCTTTTGCTCTGCTTCTTTGTGAGAATAGGAAGTGCATGGTCCTTCCTCTTCTCCTCCTTAATTTTTCTTGACCTCTTTGGAGAGGTCTCTTCTGGATCTAAAAATAGATGAGAGTAAACTCATCTTCTTCATCCTTGGGCTCTCTGCTTCTGAAATTCAAACTTCATAGGCTGTGCCAAGTTTGATGCTTCGATACCACTGTAATATTCCAAAATGGAAATCAGTAGCTTTTACACCACTGAATCAATTCCTTTGTCGGAAATATGAACAAGGCTATGTCAGAGATGGAATGAGAGAGCTTTTACCAGTTATGTCACCTATAAAGAGAGGATGAGAACCAAAGGTTATCTAGCCCTTTCTCAGTCTCTGCCTATAGCTATGCAAATATTTTTTCCTCGGGAAGATCTTGCTCAAAGAGTGAGCTTCAACAATATATAAACATGAGCTGGAAAATAAAAGTGAATGCATAAACTTCAGAAATGCAATAAACCCTCATAGCATTCACATTAATAATATGGTAGCAGAAATGTGTACAAGATCTTGAGGAAATGATCACCCAAGCTGAAGAAAATCCTTCTCTGAAGACACAAGTACAGTGAACATGAAATACACTGCTACATATAATATGCCCAACTATGACTGCACAGTCACTGAAGGAAGACTACTACAAATTGATGATACAATGAAGATATGGCAATAATAAGCTCAAATATAGAAGGGGGAGATGGATCTCAATCTCTAGAAACTATAATAAACAATCCCTCAAGGGATTGGCTACAATACATACAAAATGGAAAATTTGCAGAAATGCTGGAGTAGCTGCTACTCTAAAATGAGAACATGAAGGAGATGGCTGAATAATGCTGCATAAAATGTATATACCTCCTCCAATGGAAATCTAGAGTGAAAGGCTGATCCTTTCACCAAATATCTCACTCTCCAAAATGCCGATGCAACCTCTCATTGCAATTGCACTCAAGAACTACGTAGTCAAGGAGAGGAACTGTGTTGTAGGTGATGGGAAGAGATTGGCCTCTTTCCAAGATATGGGAAATGGAGCTGATATCTCCCCTACTGATCTCCTAGATTCGTAAGAGCTTCCTCCTCTGAAATCTAAGCTTCAGAATGATGATGTGAGAACTTCCACTGCAACCTAAGCAACACAATGGCTCTTGCTGCAAGAATCACTGCACTGAAAGGAATAGCTTTGGCCTTGAGCTAAGATGTGGAGAAGATGAAGATCAAACCTTCAAGAGCTTCTCAAGAAGGGAGGGAATTCTTGAAAAGGAAATCCCTTGTGCTGAACAACACAGCTATCACAGTGTGCAACTGTGGAAATCAATTCGAAATATCCAAGCTAGCTCAAAAATGGTTGCTTTCCCCTCCTTTTATGCAAATGAAGGCTCCTTAGCCATGGACCCCACACATTAGGGTTTCCTCCTCCTCATGTAATTTCGTAGGCTTCCCAAGCAAGCCACACCTCTATCTATTATGCAGGTTGTCTTGGTCAACATGACCTAGCTCTCTTTGCAATTAACCCTTTTCACACATGGGGTGTGCAAACAAGCTCCAATAATGCTCATCTTTCATAATGTAAGGGATTTTATTGATGTTTTTCATAATAATGTGCCTCCTTACCCATTTATTTAGCTGAAAGATTATAAAATCAAAACTCTAATGTTCCATTTAGCCATGTGCTAAAATGGGAACATTACAAGGAGGAGCTCTTGCTCCAAGTAGAGGTATGCTTGCATATTTGCAAGGAATTACCTAGGATCTCATGTGTGGAGATCAAGGCACAACTCATGATCTACATGTGCCATTGATGAGGAGGTGTGGAACCATGGAGACACAAGGAGAAGATAGGGAGGAGAACCAGCATCATGAGATGAGATGTACACACCCCTATCCACTTCAGGAGGTTGATGCACCCAAGGAGAAGATTGGATTGCACAGTAAGGGCGTGGAAAGATTTTTCCATTCATATATGCAGTCATATCTTGATGATGATGTCTCATTGCATGGAGACATTTTTCCAAGGAGACCACTTGATCAGCAAAGGAGGATGGATGCTTCACCAGTTGAGGCACCACTTATTGATTTCAGAGGAGTGGATACCTTGCGAGATCATTTTATAGCTTTGAGAGTCCTGGGTAGACTCAAGGAGGAGAGAGGCATTCTCTCAACATCAATTATACCCACTCTCATTTTAGAATTTGCGCTATGGCAGAAGTAGTAGGTGAAGGATAGCAGCCTTCCAACTTGCATCTTTGACATGGGATATGTTAGAGGAGAGGATAACCATATGACAGGTGTTCTTCATGAGAGATCATCAGCGCTGTCACTATGGAGGATAGATCCATCTTGGAGCTCCCAGATGTTGGTGGAATATTACAAGGATCATGTTTCTTGTATGATATTGGATGATCAACATATGAGGAGATGCATGGATCATGTGAAGATGGAGGAGAGACATAACTCTTTGGAAGAGTTAGCACAACCACATATTTTCTCTTTGGGGATGAGAGGATACTCATTTGTGAGCCCCTCCTTTTGTATGAGCAGAACATATGGTAAGGGTTTTCATTGTTTACATGATTATTTATATAATGTATGTATATATCCCTTGACCATATATGTGCAGGATGTTGCTCCAAGGAGGAGCATTCTTTATTTTAGGCTTCATGGTCTAGTTGAGGCCATAAGCATGATTGATGGTCATTCCATAGGAGGACTTGGGGAATAGGTATACTATGGACGACATGTTCATTCTACACCATGCATCATTCACTTCCTCCATATTTAAGAGGATATTGGGGTAGCAGGGAAGTGGTTGAGAAGCCACACATTTTATCAGTCTCTGTTGCAGTTGAGAGTCAAGATACATTGGTTGCACTTGAGGGACCATTTCCCTTCTCATTTGTTACATATGGCAGCAAGAATGATTCTCATTTTTTCTCCCTATGGTTCTATTGTCTCTGTCTTTAAGAGGAGCATGCTTAGGACAAAGACACATTGGGTGAATGTGTCCTTTGTCGAAGAATCCTCCCACACTTTTTGCACTACATGTTCTAAGGGGAGCATGGGATATGGTATGGTCACCTTAACAACACATTTATCTCTTTATGAGGTGAGCCATATGATGGATGTGATGCCATATGATGATGGTCTCCAACTCATCATATATGGAACGGTTTGGGCCAGCCTGATTTGCAGCATTGGAGGAGATATCTTTGGAGATCTAGTACTCATCTTACCACTCGAGGGAAACCTTATTGCAGCCCAAGATCATCCAAAAATATACACTTATAATAAGTGGAGAGATGAACAGCATGGGGTAGGCTACCTTGTCTACCATATGCAGAATTTCATCCCACCTACTTTGCCAGAGCCAAAGGTGGAAGACAGTTTTCAGGAGTTGCCTAGTTGGGAGGTGACTCATTTTGCATGGCTAATAGCTTGGGGATGGAGGATCCATATGGGAGAGATAGTTCCCATTATATTTCAGATCCCATTCCTCAAGGGGACCTCTAGACATCACTTTTTTATCCTCTTGAGTATTTCAACTTAACATTATGATAGCTTGATAGCTGACTTGCATGCTGAGGAGGAGCAATGTGAAGACTTGATTGATGAGATAACATCTCTTTACATGGATGAGATCATCATACATGGATGCTACAGGGAGAGGAGGAGAAATAACTCAGTCTATCCTTGCACTTGCTTGAGGACAAGCAATCTTTGAGAGGGGAGGACTGTAATACTCCAAAATTTGCATGCAGCAAATTGGGAAATTAATTGTTTCTTATATCATCTAGGGGGTGAATAAAATGGGTAAAGAGACCCATAAGTAGGAATAAATCCCTCATAGTGTGAAAGGGATCTATGGAGTAGATTTATTTTGCACCTTGTAGCGTGAAAAGGGGCAAATGCATGAGGACAAGGTCAAGTTTGACCAAGTCAACAAAGTTACCTAAGAGGGTGTGGATTGCTTGGGAAGACAATGCAGTTTGAGAGGGAGGAAGATCACTTGTGGAAGAAACCCTAATATGTGGGGTCCAGGGCAAAGAGGCATTCACTTGCATAAAAGGAGGAAGAGGAAGCCATAGAGGGACATGTTTTGAGTATTTGATTATGGTCTTGTAGACTCTTTCCATTCTCAGGCCGTTTAGCAGAGTTGCAGTGTTGTTTAGCATGAGGGATTCCTGTTTAGGATTCCTTCTCCTTATTGAGAGGCCTCTTGAAGGATTGCACTTCATTTCTCCACATCTAGGCTCAAGGCCAAAGCCATTCCTTCAGTCACAGCGTTATTTCTGCTAAAGTATAACATTGTGTTGCAGGGTGTTGCAGTGGAGGGTTCCACAACACCATTCCTTGGCTCATATTTCAGAGGAAGGAGCTCCTATTCCTTGGGAAGGTTAGTGAGGAAGGTTTCAGAGCTAATTTTCATATTTTGGCATCAGGCTAAGCATATCCCATCATAAAAAGCGTAGTTCCTTCTCCATACTACGTTATTTTAGTGAGTATCTGCAGTGGGAGGCTGCACCACTATCTCGGAGGGTGAGATCTTCAATGCTAGGATCAACCTTGCACTCGGGAGATCCGTTGGAGGAGGTTTGCTTCAGATTGGAAATATTATTTAGCCATCTCCATTCATTCTAGTTTTGATTTGCAGCTGCTACCCTACAACTCCGGAATTTCTATAGATTTTCCATTTGTAAATATATTTCAGCCGATCCTTCTATGGATTGTGTTTCGGGGAAAATCACCCTAGAGGTTTGTTGGGTCAAAACCTCCACAGATTAGGGCATGCTATTCAGAAGGACTCACACACAACCATACTTGAATACAAAGAACTAGATAACAATGATAGTAGAACTCACCCGCAGTCCTACGTTCGATGTAGATCCCACGGGGTCCAAACCCCCAGCAACCTTTCTTCCTCCTTAACCTAGAAAACAAGAAAGAACGTGCATGAAAACCTAGTTGTACAACATATACGTCTCCTAAACATTAGTGAAATTCATGTGAAACATTATATAAACCATAATAAATGCTTAAACGATAATCTTTTCGCACATATAAGTAAACATTAACACATAGGTTCAGGAACAAGATGGTTCTTCATTATCACGAACAACATGTATAGAAATAAAGAGTGGAGAGATCACCTAAATCCTTCCACGATCTTCGAGCAGACCGTCGTCCGGATCCATCCCGCCCTTGCCTCGCTAAGATACTTTCAAGAATTGTGCACTTGAGATGGCATATAAACGGATGAAAATCTCCAGGAAACAAGGGTTTCCTGTATGAATCTGGGAAAGTGCAGGAGGCACGGGAATTCAGACTTGAATTGGGATTCCAATAGATTATAATGTCTATAAATTTCTCTCTCCCTTAGGCCATGCACATGAGGGGCTTTTATACTCCGTCAAAGTAGTTTCAATCAGTTGGAAATAGTTGGCCACATGCTGGGGTGGTTGAACTACTGGAGTAACCATCAACCCAGCCCGAAAATAGGGATTTTTTATATATATTTTTAATGATTTTAATGGCATACGTGAAAAATTACATGTGGACTCGCGTATACACGCGGAAAAGTCTGGGCATAACCACGTATGGGAATTTTAACACTGTTTTTTAGTGAATTTTGTTCAAGTCTATGGGAATGGGTGCTTAAAGCCATAAAGACAATCATGAATCAGTAGAGGGTGAAAAATGATGCTATAACAGATGCCCTCTAATATATGAGGTCAGAAGGGGTAGATGATGGCCGAAATGTATTATGCACATAAAAAGAACTTCGTAAGGACAAGAGAGGATTTCACCATATTTTAGCCTGCCAAAAACCAATGAAAGAAAACAGAGAGTCAACTCATGCTGAGGCAGGCATACCCATGCTCAGTCCAAAATACATCATATGGAAAGTACATAATGGATCCAAAATGTATACAAGTATAGCTGAACTGGAAGTACACAATGAATCATCTAAGCATGGCCCGAAAGTACAAGTCTGAATCAATGTCCAAGTATCACATATAGAAAGCTGATCAATGATGCTGAGACTGGATGTCTGATCATATAAGTAACTGAATCTCCATGTACCAAATCATAAGGGGTGGAAGAAACGGTACAATCACGCAACTTGGGAGCCAACATATAAGATGCTGTTGTACTGAACTGCAACATATAAGGGTGAACGACATCACTAGCAGAAACTGAATGGACTGTCAAAAGTGAACCGAGAAATGCTGATGCAACCCGAGGTCTTCACCGATCACTATGGCACAATTCTACACAATGGGAATAAATGAGCTGAAGTCGACCATGTGAGAAATCGTTGGATTACCGGTCAATGATGTATACCATTAACCAACGCGAGACAACCCACCGATAATGATAATGAGTGTCAAGGTGCCCCAGTACAATCTAACAAGTGCGAATGAATGAGTTGAAGTCGAACACTTGAAAGAATCTACCAATCACGAGGCAATGATGAATCCCCACTGTCGATAGCGAAGAGTCTGCCACTGATGACTGCAAACCCTAAGGTACTGACAAAAAGACTCTAGACCTTATTCCCAGAGCAATGAGTCGGAGTCGATGGGAAAAGATCTGCTGGAAGGAAGGTATTAAGGCATCCCACATCAATCCAGCGCGAGTGTAACCCGCAGGCCAAGATTTGGAAGGAATCGGACGAAGTAGAGTGATGGAACCAAAACCGAAGTACGTTTCCGACATGCACAAGATGAAGCTAGCACATGGAAGAAACCCTCTGAACCAACCAATAATGAAAGCTGACACAGAGGCGAGAAATCCACTGATAGGGTCAAATGGAAATCAAGGTACTGCACGAATCCCAAGTGTGATAATGTATGCTGACGTCGAACACAGGGGAAACCACTCAGTCAAAGACCCATGATGATGATCAAATGCTGAGCACGAGGTCACCTATCAATAATGGAAATAGGCCCAAGGTGCGGCTCTAGGCTTGCTCTCAGAGCAATGTGTTGTAGTCGATAAGAGACAAACCCGCCGGCAAGAAGTCAATGGGGACCTTCTCAAACCAGCACGAGCAGAAGACCAAAACATCTGATGTGATAGAACAAGATACTGACCAGACCGGGAAGGCCGACTGAATAATGAGTCAAGAGACACCACAGAATGGCCGACTCTAGTTAGACTTCCCTTGAACAAAAGCACAACTCGTGATGACCATGGCAGTAAAAAGTGACACTGTATAAGTCTGTTATGCAGGAGGCAAAACAAACTCTCCATATGATTGGAAGAGATAACCAACCGGGGGAGGACTGACCAGTGACACAAGGCAAAGGCTGAACCTAGGTCAAAAATAAAACCATCCCAAATGGAGGAAAGATATAAGTGTATATGCTTTGTTCAAGGGCGACAAACTGACACTGTACTGCCATCAAATTATGAAGTTACATCCCGTTCCCGCTCTTTTTGTTATATTTGATTTTTTTGTCTTTTTCATATAATAAGCCTGAAAAAGAATAAAATAATGCTATAGTACAATGGATAGAACGAGTATCAAGAAACAGATGCACTAGTTCCTGGGATAGGAACAATCCTATGCTCAATGCAAGGTGGCGAAAACTGGTAAGCGATACTCAGAGGAATGTTCCATCCATGGGTAAAAGGGTGTCAAGTCGCGATAGCTAAGTGCATGCAATGGTTAACTTGTACAAATAGTCAAGGTCAAAAGTTGGCTTAAACATCGAGTCCAAATGAAGCCGGCTAAAGGCCAGGATAAACAAGTAGCCAATATGCAATGCAGAAATACAACTCAACAACACCAGGGAGCCTCTAGGGTAATAGCCAGAAAAATGATAGTGAAGAAGAAGAAGAATGAAGCTTCAACACATAAGTCATGGCGAGACTAAAGAGGACTCCCGAGCCTACATAAAACACAGCATGGGCAACAAGTGATAGCGAGGAACTAACTAGGAAGCCCATGTAAAGGAAGGCTCTACCACCAAGTCATGATTAAATAATCGGCGAGTGAAATGGGTGTAATACTCATGATCTGATGGGATCGACCCTATGGCAAGTGATCAGAATGGAAGCTAGTATGCAAAATGCAACGGAAAGTGGATTCCCTAACCTATATGCCAGTGAAGATCATATACCTGCCATGACGGGTCAGCAGTCATGGATCAAAAACCGGGAAAAATCTCGAATTCGTCAAAATGTACCTGAAAATATACCAATCTGGGCACTTCCAAGCATCTGGGTTATGCAGCTTAGAATAGATTGAAAAAATAAGCATAACAAATTTTTGCGAAAATTTTCAACTTTTTGGGCATAAATAGACAATTTACCTCATATTTGGTTCATTTTTACATTGCTGATTTGGGAAAAAGTGCTCTGGAGAAAAATCCTCTTTCGTCAAAACAGGAGCAACCGACCATCAATCTTCACTGAATTTGTCAGGTAAGCTCATCAACCATCCTTGCTATTCATTTTGTCTGTTCATAAATTAAAATTTAGGAATTTTCACCATGGAATCTCTTGCTAAAAATCATGGGTTTGCACATACGCAGGTTGGTAATGACCAAGTCGCGTATACATGCGACTGTGCACAAAGAAAGTCGCGTATGTGCGACCCAAAATCAAAAAATGCGTGGCTAATGAACGAATTATTGAAATTTTGCAGGATGACCATATCATGGAGAGAGCGTGAACACAGTGCAATAGACAATGAAGTCATGCAGGACCATGTATCACTGAATATTCTTCGGAATTGTGGATTACTCAAGTTTTTCAAAATGCTAAATATGAAGAGCAATGTCCGGTTGCTCGAAATGCTTGTGAACTATTGGGAACCGGAAGAGGACTACTTTATGATAGATCAGATGCATGTACGCATTGAAGTGGAAGACATATATTTTATCACTGGACTCTCCCGGAGGGGGGAGCCAGTAGACTTACACGGTAAGCCTTTGGGAGGGCTCACTGTGGAAGATTACGTCCACGTGTATTGCGTAGAGGGTTCCAAGAAAGTTGGAACTCAAATTGCAATCGAAGATTTAAGGGATTTTCACATGAAAATCCTTCTTTTTACCATTGGCAGGGTAGCAGGATCTGCTTCCCTACACCAGGCATCCAGGATGCAAATGAGCATAGCAGTGGAATGCTTAACTCATATATATGATTGGTGCACAGCCCTACTGATGAACATGAAGCAACAATTGACCTCTATCCGCCAAGCAAAGACAAAACATTTTGGATCTGGTACAATTTTGATGACATTCTTCTTCGAGAAGATTCCAGTACTAAGACCCAGAGTGATCTCTACCATCAGTAGCCCGAGAGACCCAAGAATTGCCAGCTGGGTAGACATGATGAAGAGATTGGGGGGAAGTGAAGTTCCCCAGACCACTTGGGATGATGAGTTCTTCCAATGGTGGAGAGAACAAATCATCGTTGTGGATGACTATCCCTATGCCAGGATGGAATTTCGTGGTGATCTAGATCTTGTCCTTCCACCAGGTGCATCATGGGGTACAGTCGGTAAGTTTACAATTTTGACTTATATGATTTTTTTGAATTTTCTCAATATGTATGAAAAAATCTGAAAAAACAAACATGTTTTTGATTGGATTCAAATGACTTACAATTTAAAAATGATCATGAAACAGATATTTGACCAGTTCGACCTGAGGGATACCCACAACATAAGCGTCGCAGGGGCGAAGCAGATATAGTAGATTCAGACAGAACCCTCCAGGCTGTACAGAGGAACTTGGAAGGGTTAACCCACCAAATACCTATGGCTGCAGTGGAAGATCTGCCTGAAGCCATCCAGAGACGGGTGGTAGGAGTGCCCCGAGACTGGGTACGGTTATTCCGCCGAGTTGCCACCGCGATCGTGTTCTATAGGAACACAACTTCTGGGCAGGGACCTCAGTAGTAGATAGATATGATGTATTAGATGACTGTATATTTTTTGAGACTGAACATGATCGGGCATAAGCCCAAGTTTTTGTATGACTTATGGATCCAAATCTTTGTATAGTTTTGAACACTATGATGATATATATACAGCGATGTTTGATGTGATGTGATAATTGTATGAAAATGTATGATGTTTTTTATGATTAAATTTTATTGTATGGAATGATTAATGTGCCAATCAATTGCTTGATTAGCTAATGAGTCTGCCAACCAATTGTCAACTCGAGGAATATGAATGAAAGTTAAAAAATGAAATGATCTTTGTAACAAACGTACCCTCAAGAAAAATTGGAGTAAAAATGGATCTCGAACCCGATAAGTATTGTTCAACTGCGACGCCACCAGCTGAGAGTCCAAGAAAACTACCAACGAATCAACACCCAAAGATATTGCCTCCGAGAGTAGATAAACAACTGCAGTGTATTCTGCTATATTATTGGAAGCAAGACCAATGTAGACCCCTCTTGATACTAACAACTGACTGGATGGATAATGAAGCACCCAAGCCGCGGAAGCTAAGTTCCGAGTGTGTCTACTAGCACCATTGGCTAAACCAAAATGACTCATGACATCCGACACAACCTGCCAAAGTAGATCAAAAACATCACCATCCCATAAAAAATCGAAAAACAACCAGACATGTACAAAGCAAAACTACTATATACAAAAGAAAAATGCCAGGCCGAAGCCCAGGCATAATACTTCTTCAAATAGAGCCCATTTTTAGGCTTCGGCAACTCGTTTCCTTCAAAATCAACCAAGGTATATGCTCCTTTCTTAAGGACTTTTTTAATGATAAAGGGGCCATACCACATAGACTTAAATTTTCCTGCCCCCAGGGCATCTTTTTCTTGGGCATAGACCAAAACAAGGTCACCTTCCGAAAAAACCCTAGGCTTGACCACCTTATCGTACTAAACTTTAACTCGGTTTTTATGCGCTTCATTCGTCGTGGCGGCATCTCGACGCTGCTCATCGAGATGTTCCAGATGAAGGAGCCGTTCTTCAAGACTAGAAGTGTCAGGAAGAAGTTCAACAACTAACTTAAGAGAAGGAATCTCACATTCAATGGGAAATACGGATTCCAACCTGTGCACTAGCTGAAATGGAGTAAAGCCAGTTGCAGTTTTCACTGACGTCCTGTATGCCCAAAGTGCAGGATATAGCATAATATGCCAGTTGGATCAAGCTTTATCAATTTTCCTTTGAAGAATTTTCTTCAAGGATTTATTCACGGCTTCCACTTGCCCATTGGCTTGAGGATAATACGGAGATGAATGCTCCTACCGAAAACCTAATTTTAGAGCCAACTCAGCCATCATGCTATTCTGAAAATGACTGCCATGATCAGTGACAATCTCTCTAGGAATACCAAAACGAGAAATAACCTGGTTGAAAAGAAAAAGAGCTGCAGTCTCACCATCATTCCCAAAAGTAGGCATAGCTTCGACCCATTTCGTAAAGTAGTCTACTGCTACAATAATGTACTTGTGACCTTTAGCTGAAGGCGGGTTACAAGTAGTATAATCAATACCCCACTTTGTAAAGGGACCGACAGTAACGACTAGAAAAAGCAGAGCTGGATGAGTGCGCATTTTTCGAGTGTAAAATTGACATGGATGCCACTTTTTGATCGACTCCATACAATCCTTGAAAATCAACGGCCAAAAGTACCCAGCACACAAGATCTTTTGGGCTGTAGCAAGCCCAGATAAATGACCACCACAAGCACCACTGTGGCAATCATTCAGCACAGCCTTAGCTTCTTTGAGAGTTAAGCAATGTCTCAAGATTGAATCAACCCCTCGACAGTATAGGGCATCACCAATAATCAATTAATTCTTAGCCAAGTGATGCAACTTACGACGCTCATCTTTCGAAAAAGTAGAGGGAAACTTCGTAGTCTGAATATACACAATTATATCTCCATACCAAGGATCCTGTGGAGAGATCAGAAACAAATGTTCATTCGGAAAGGATTCATCATAGACTATCTCATCCCCACAGGGCAACTCGGAGATCAATTCCACGAAAACCAATGATTTCTTGGACTTGGCAGACATAAACTTAAGATCAAATTCCTGCAAAATCACAATCCATCTATTGTATTTTCCCCTAATCACTCGCCTACTGAGGACAAACTGAAATGGATTGGCTGCTGCCAAAACATAAGTTTTTCATAGAATAATGTAATGCCGGAGTCACTGCACAGCATGAATTGCTGCTAAAGCTAACTTTTCTATCGGAGTGTACCGGAGTTCAGGTCCTACCAAGCCTCGACTAAGATAGTATATAGCATGCTTTGCAAGAGCATCATCTTCCTGAACTAGAACCATACCAATAGTAGATTCTGCTGCTGCCAGATACAAAAGGAAATCCATGCTATAATCAGGTGGACTCAATAAAGGAGCAGAGGTCAATGCTTTTTTCAAAGCATCGAATGAGCGTTGAGCGAATTCATCCCATAGAAATGGAACGCCCTTCTTCAAAAATCTCATAAATCCCTTGGTAACTTCAGCATAATTTACGATAAATCTCCGAAGAAAATTAGCCTTTCCTTGTAGACTTTGAAGTTCACGAATAGAGGACGGGGGAGGCAACCGAAGTATTGCCTCAACCTTGAAGGGATCTACCCTTATCCCTTCCCTAGACACAATAAATCCCAATAACCGACCGGATATAACCGCGAAAATGCACTTGTTCGGATTCAATCTAATCTTATAAAAACGACATCGTTCAAATATTTGACGGAGGTGAGCAAGATGATCCATCCTCTTTCGAGAATGAGCAGCTAAATCATCTAAATACGCCTCGATAATCTTTTTGATGTCGTGGAAGGCATATGACATGGCCCGCTGAAACGTAGCCCCAGCATTTTTAAGACCAAAAGGCATCTTCTTGTAAGCAAACGTACCCCAGGGACAAATAAAGGCAGTCTTATGCTAATCTTCAGGACAGATAGTAATCTGATTATATCCGGAGAAATCATCCATGAAGGAGAAAATCTCATTACCAGCACACTCATCGATGATCTGATCTATAAATGGTGTGGGGTAATTATCTTTCGGACATGCTTTATTAAGGTCTCTGAAATCGATGCAAACTCGAATTTTTCCTTGCTTTTTATCTACGGGAACAGGATTTGAAACCCATTCATTCAAAGGAACCGGATAAATAAACCCTGCCTTAAGCAGCTTCTCCACCTCAGCTTTGATAGCTGCTGCCTTCCTAGGATTGACCGAACGAAGTTTTTGCCTCACAAGCTTAGCGTTCTCGTAAGTCTTGATCTCATGCTGGACAATAGATGGATCTATACCAGGCATTTCCTCATAAGACCAAGCGAATACATCCCTATACTCTTTAAAGAGCTCAGTATAAATCTGAATCTCTTCACGGGAACATTCAGCTCCGATGAAGACATTCTCAATAATATTGGGATTCCTGGAAATGTTCACCGGGATAGTAGGAGAAATCACAGCCATGTTCCCTTCAGCATAAACCTGTGTTGGTGCTAAAGGGTTCAAGACTGGGCGAACAGGACCAGGAGACAGAGGACTTGGAAAACTCATTTCAACTTCGCTTAAATCAGGTAAAAAGTAAGACCGATGATGTAAATCATCCCACGGTCTATCTATAGCAGTAATAGCCTCCAGGATTGCCTCTTCAGATGGAAGAGTGGTATCAAGGCAATCCTGGGCAGAAGAAGAACTAAGTGCCCAAGCCGGAGCCACATCTCCATCCAACTCTTCCAGTGAGAGAGGAGCTGGGATGGATTCTGCAGAGTCAACAATAGACTGATAAGCAATCTCTACTGCAGACATTGGAAATGCCATTCCACCCACTTGACCTTCCGCTAATGTGGCAGTAGGGGAAAGTAAGGTCCAAGGATCCGAAAAATAATGAGTTCTGAAGAACTCTCTTCGAAGAGGAGCCTTGGAGGATGAAATTGCATTGATATGAACCGTAGGAGGAGGAAGATCGAAAGTACCCATCAAGGAAGAATACATTCCAACTCCTAAATTCTCAACAGGCACCTTAGTATTATCCAACTTTGGAACATATGAGTCAGTAGACGCATTCGGGTCTACAGGAGGACAGTCCAGTTGATCCACTGTAATGATCCTCCCTTCGTGAGGGAAACAAATAATTCGAAATAATGAGGATGCAATGGCATCCATCTCATAAATCCAGTTTCTCCCCAACAGAAGGTTGTAGTCCAAGCTTGCATCAACTACCTCAACCTCTATATTCACAGTTTTTCCCCCAACACAGATAGGCAAAGCTGGGACAATACCATGCAGTCTGTGAGAATGACCATCAAACGGTGAGTCGAAGAGTAGCAGATGGAACAACACAGGAGATCCACCCTTCCAAGATGAGACATCACACATGGAAGCACCCTCACTGAATAACGACCGTTCGAAAGATATTGGACTCGCTAAACGATGATTTTATTATGAAAAGCCATATGATGGGGAGTCTCTTTTGAAATTAGACATACTCAAATTTAACTACAAGAGAGTTATTTGGATCGATTGTTCCCCCAATATGGAGCGGGGGAGCACCGCGCCTGTTACCACAAGACCGGAGCACCTCAAGAGACGACATGGCACAAGGACTCGCGCTAAATCTTCCATAATAGAGTAGTTTTGGGCAGCCCCGGCATTTGGATTAATCATCGTACGCTTAGTAGATGCTTTTGGCATCCGAGGTATAGGCTCAATGTAGCAGGCCCTTTGCATACAGCTTTCGCCGCACCACCTGGGAGCACCCTCGGCTTTCGCACTGGCCTCGCATAATCACGAGATCTCGTGGTGATATCCGCGCATCACTCATCATGTATATGTTTGATGGAGTTTCCTCTTCGGGTGCCCCGCAGGAAGCCCCAAGATTTTGATTCGCGTTCAACAACTAGCCGTTTCCATTGGGGGAAAAGGGTTTTTCAACACAACCCGGGAACCAGAAGAACCCCGCCGAGCTAACAAGTGCCGCACATCCCGAATTTTAGGGCAAAGGTGAGTAAGATGGTCTCCAAGACATAGCTTGCATGGAAAATTCACTTTCTTTGTCCTTTGGACCCTCACTCAACATGCTTCATGGATTTATTTTCATTTCCCTTCCCTTTCTTGCCCTTTTTTCTATTATTATTCCGTCCCTTCTTCTTCCCTTCGTATCGTTGATTTTCTTTAGGGTTAGAAGTCCGAACGGAATTTACCGACAAATATTGAGAAGGCGGTGACTCGGAAGAAAGCACCACTGCATGGAAAGATTGTATAGACAATCGCTACAATCGTACTGCTACGTTAGTCGCACCACTATCGATCGAATCTATCAAGTCCATCACCATGAGGACCAGTTTAGTCTTAGATATGTCTAATTTGGAGCGAGGAGCATTAGGAAATATTTATGAAGGACACCAGACCGAGAATATATCAATTCAAGTCATGGCCCCCGAAAATAGCCTCGTTCCTCGTAAAATACCCCCGGACAGGACACATCCTTAGAAATATCTAACCGTAAAGATTTCAAAAACCATTCCAAGAGAAATTCACTTGGAATATGAGCTTTAATGAGCCTCTTCTTTCTCCGCCATTCCCGAATATGATCGAAATGTGGTTGCGTCGTCCCGCTTAAAATTGCCAGGAGTTCACTCCGCATCATAACGGATAGGCAACTCGGAAATGGTTTAGAAATATAGTAGCCAGACTTCCAAAAGTAGCAACCGGCTTCTCAAACCTAACTCACGTACCACTTGGAAGCATTTCCAATCAAGGTGCATTGAAACAACCTCACTTAATCGACCGTTGATCAAGGAGTTAGATGAACACCATAGATGGAAGGTGGTGGATATGACGTTCGGGTCCTCTCCATTCTTGCCTTCAAAATTTGGAATGTATGAAGGTAGTTTAGAACCGTGAGGCCACCCCGTGATTATATCGGATTGGATCATTTGTCAATTTCAACAAATCTAGCAAGTTCAAGGTTACAAAAAAGGTAAACGAGGAGGAGCCCGGGAGTAGGATTCCATCCGTGGGACAGAGTCTCAACATTCTAAAAAGAATAACCTAGATTTGATGAGGCACCAGCCGCGGTGTAGAAGAAGTCGTAGAAAATGTTGGGCCAAAGGACCCAAAGATTTGGAGAAGGACCCTCCCAACGTAGAGTTACCAAAGACTGACTCGCTCCCCCCCCCCCGAAGTAGTAAATGAAGAGGAAAGCCTCGATATGGGTTCCAAGCATTAGAAAGAGGGGAAAACTCGATAAGCACTCGATGAAGGGAATGAAGCATTCCTCGTTAACCAACGAGAACCGATTCCCCGCTTCCCATCGCCGTAACATGGTTCCAACCCGTAAAGGTAGTCGAAGTCCGACCTCCGCATCAAGGGTTAAAACTCCGAGTCCGAGAAGTAAAAGGAAAAGACCCTAAGTAAGGATTCGAACTAGAATGTGTTCATCGAAGGGAACCCTTGAAAAGAAGCCGACCCACTAGCCATAGAAGACATGGTGCAGACATAGCGGCAAAGAAGTGGAAAAGGAAAACGAAGGAATCCCACTAGTGAGCATTCCAAAACAAAAGGGACCCGGGGATTGAGAAGCTTGTGCTTAGTGGAAACCAGACAAACACAAGAGTACTAGAAGCAATTGTAGATATAGCACCGTGCCTCCTCCTTCTAATCGGCGGTATTTTGAATGCCCTGCTAAGATCACAACCGGTCGCGTTCCTAGTCGGCGGCCATCGAAATATGAATAAGATGGATAAGGATCTCAAGTCTTTCCCGACTCATGTCCGATGTACTCAACAACAAACGGATAATCGTGAGGAAAGAGGAGATGGAAGACCAGGATATTCGTGTACTTCCTCTACCTCTATTTCTAGCCTTTGCAAATAATACTTCCTGGCGAGCGGAATGCTCCTCTCGTAACCAACACCGAACCAACTAAAAAACCTTCAAGCCCTAGCGGAGGATCTCTCTCCGCCGCGTCGATACCACCGGCATATTCACTCGCTATATTACTCCTACGCCTTTCAAGAAGGCTCAAGACTTCGGGAGATAACCCCCGTATTCTCCTCGATCGACGAGGCGCTCGATCACCAATTTTTAATACGACTCAGAATAAAAAAGTATAAAGCTAAGCAAGCTAGAGCAAAGAGCACTCACTACAAAAATCCCTAAGATGCAACCAAGCAAGGGGCCTTCTCGTGTAATTTCCGCTCCGGGTGATTAGGACCGACACCAAAATACGAGAAAGTGAAAATAGGACCTCCCAAAAGTAGTTTGGGATAATTACGGCTCAGCCTACTAGCGAAGGTAACAAATAGTTACGCCGACCTCCTAACAACAAATTTCGTCGGTGTGCTGTGTCCGCCTTTCGCCGGCACCCTCCGGTAAGCACGGAAGTGATACGACATATGCTCCTCGGTGCACCACGGTATTCCCCCCCGCAATACCGTGTGGAACCTAGGAATGGTAAGGCAACTAAGGGCACCAATCCGTGTCACACGGGCGGAACGGTCTTCGAGGCAAGATCCAAAAATCGTAGAGGGGGTATCTCTCTTCTCGCCTTCACTTCTCTCGCGCTTGACTTTCCGGAGAGAGCTTTCCAAATTCACATAATGGTGTTGGATTTCCGCCCATTTAATAAACTTCTATGTTTTAGTTTGAGCGGCCTTGAGAGTTAACTCTCCACCTAATCCAAGGCCCTACAACCTAGCTATTGATGTATGACATCTAATAAAAACTTTCTAGTTGTTTTAAATTATTGCGCTTATTTTAGGTGCTACTATATTAAGTCAAGGGAATATGGAAATGAAACCCGTGATGTTTTATGACGCGTAAAAGAAATTAATGAAAACCAAAACTACATGAAAATGCAAAGAATTGCCTTTCGATGAAAGAAATTTATACATGGGTTGTACGAGACTATATTTTTTCTTTTTCGTATAACAAACTCACACTCGCAAAATTTATGAAAAAGACTAAAAATGTCAAGTGCACCTAATGCAAATTACTAAGAGCATGCCAATTCTAAGATTCAAAATCTAACAAAGCAAAGAGAAATTCCCACAAACCCCTTAGTTCTATCACTTTTCTAAGAACAAAGCAAGTTCCTAAATCGAAACTCTCAAGATAAAGACACCAAAACATACTTGAAATAAGAGAAAGAAACTAATGCAAATTCCTTTCCAAATCAAGTCAAAAAAACCGAAGGCAAGAAATCTCAACAAAGCTTCAAAGATGAAAAGAAACCAAAACAAAAATGCAAACAAAAGCAAAGCAAAACAAAATGTTTTTGAGCTTTTGAATTTTATAAAAGAAGACTTCAAAGAGACCAAGAAAACTATCCAATCCCAAGCCAAACAATCTCTCAATTTCAAGCAAAAACTTCAACAAAAATGCTTCAAATCTACGTTGCCACTTAGTAGCAAGATTTATACGAGCAAAAGAAGACAAGAAACTCAAGAATCGAAATTTAAGAATATCACAATCTTGGCAAAGAATAAAACTTCAAAGACCCAAAAAATGACTCTTCAAAAATCGCAACAAGACCTAGTCTCATGAAATCAAGAAAAAACCAACCGATGCTGTGCAAAAATTAAAGTGCGAAGCAAGACATAAAGTTAGGAAAGAGCATATGAGCGTGTTTTCCCTATTCCGATTAAGGTACTGTACCCAAGAATTCTGAAGAGATCTTGGCATCAAACTAGAAATGCAAGCACTAAAAAACAAGATTTGCCCAAATGAGCCAAAGCTAACCAAACAAGAGAGAAAAAAGACCAATAACCACTTTCAACACAATCCAGAGACTAAAAGGACATCAGAGAATGTGTCACCACAGCAAGACAAGACCAAAATGTCAAAAAATAAAAAATTCAAAATTTTCCCCAGGCATACGCTACGGTATCGCTTATAACAGCGTGCATACGCGACCGTGGCAAAGGAAACCCGTGTATACGTGACTTTACGTAAAATGCGCCGTGTATACACGATCGTGTGTAAGAAAAACTCGTATGAAAAGGTAAATAATGAAAATAAAAGATCAAGCCCGGCTATAGAGCCAGGTCTTCGTCCGACCGAGAAACAACTAATTGTACGGGAAATAATGATTAAAAATGTTGAAGCCTTTAAAACAAATTCTCGAAACCACCCAATGGGGGAATCACAAGAATGCTATCCCCACAAGTGCCGCCATGTTTCTAGAAATAACTCCCGTGAGGTCGTTGGGTCAAAACCTCCAGCTGCATCGTGGCATGCCATTCAAGAAGGACTCACACAACCACACTTGTACGCTAAAAAACTAGATAACATCGATCGTAGAACTCACCCATAGATCCTACATTGATGTAGATCCCGTGGGGTCCAAACCCCAAGAATCGTTCTTCCTCTTCAACCTAGAAACCAAGAAGAAACATGCACCTTAAATCTAGTTGTACATCATATATCTCTCCTAAATGTCGAAGGTAATCCATGTGAAAC
The DNA here is from genome assembly GCA_034641835.2 of Pinus albicaulis. Lineage (NCBI taxonomy): Eukaryota > Viridiplantae > Streptophyta > Pinopsida > Pinales > Pinaceae > Pinus > Pinus albicaulis. Next base: position 1,590,604,217 of record CM076575.1, on the reverse strand, counting down.
ATCATATAAACAATAATAAATGCTTAATTAACAATATTTTCACATATGCAAGCAGATATTAACACGTGAATTCGGGAACAAGATGGTTCTTCTTCATTACGAACAAGATATACAATAATAGAAAGGTGGAGAGATCACCCGAATCCTTCCACAATCTTCGAACAGATCGGCCGTCCGGATCCATCCCGCCCTTGCCTTACTAGGATACTTTCAAGACTTGTGCACACGAGATGACATATAAGTCGATGAACATCTCCAGAAACAAGGGTTTCCCCGTGAAAACTGGGAAGTGCAGGAGGCACAGAAATCGACTTGAATTGGGGCTCCAAATTTCCAGAGTATAATGCTCATAATTTTCTCCTCCCTTCTGCCATGCATATGAGGGGATTTTATAATTTCTCAAAGTGGCTTCAACTGGAAAATGGGGCCATTACTCGGTTGGGGTGGTTGACCATTAGAATAACCGTCAACCCAACCTCGAAAATAGGGATTTTTATGTATTTTTTAATGATTTTAATGGCATACGCGGAAAAGTACTCGACTCGCGTATACACGCGGAAAGTCTGTGCATACCCGCGTATGGGATTTGAAACACTATTTTTTGTGAACTTTTATTCAAGTCTCGTGGGAATGGGTGCCTAAGGCCAAAAAAGACAATCATGAATCACATGAGGGTGAAAAATGATGCTATAACAACCAAGGAGACCACCGGGTCAACAAAGGAGGATGAGTGCTTCACCTCAAGGAGGCACAAATCATTGATTTCGTAAGAGTGGAGACCTTGGAAGGTCTTGATATAGCACCGAGAGTTTGGGGTAGACTCAAGAAGGAGGGAAGCAATTTCTCAACATCATCCACACCCACTCATTTCAAGCCATGGGCTGTGGGCAGGAGTAGCGCAGGAAGGGTAGCAACCCTCCCACTTATAAATTTGGCATAGAGCTGCTCATGCACCTAACTCCTCGAGTTAACTCGCCTACCTCCTTTCTCCTCGAGGATGGAAGGGAACTCTTTATGAGCCGGCTACTTTTGCATGGGAAAAGGCTATGGTAAGGACATTGTTTGTTTACTTTCTTCGATTTACATATTGATTCCTTAACCATATATATGTATGATGTTGCTCCAAGGAGGAGCATTCTTACTTTGAGGTTGCATGGTCTACTCGAGGCCACGAGAAATGAGGATGACCACCTTCAAAGGTGGACTTGGGGGAGGGATTCTATTTTGGAGGACAGTTTTCTACATTGCCCCATCCATCATCCACTTCCTCCAAACTTATGATGAGATTGGGGCAACAAGAAAGTGGTTGGAGGACCATCCCTTTCATCAATCTCTATTGTAGTTGAGATCCAAACTGCGTTGGTTGCATATGAGGGATCATTGCCCTTCTCATTTGCTACATATGGCAGCCAACATGATTTTTATTCTTGCTCCTTATGTTGCTGATATTTCCATTTTTATGAGGAGCATATGTGGAAGAGAGACACATTGTATGAGTGTGTCCCGTGGGGGCAAGAATCCCCATACTTTTGTGGTGCATGCTCTAAAGGGAGCATGAGATATGATATGGTTTCCATACTAAAATGTACTGCTTCTTCTTCATGAGGTGATCCATATGAGTTGGGGTATGCCTCTCACTAATGTTGGGGAGGAGCTTTTCATGGAATACCAAGCCGGGAGGTAGTTTACTTCATTTGATGATAGCATGTGTGTGGGAGACACTCACCGGGAGAAATTCTTCCCATGCTCTTCATCACTCCTACCTTAATGAGGCCCTTGAGAACAAGATGATCACCATTTTCACCTTCCATTTTCTCATGATATACACTTGTTATCTTACACTTGGAGGAAATCATTGGAGGACAGACATGTTTATCATTTTTCAAGTCATGTGGGATCCATTGATGAGGCCACAAGAAGAGGGGCAGGAGTAGTTTGGTTCTACTCGCATTGCTTGAGGACAAGCAACATTTTGAAGGGGAGGATCGTAATATTCCTAACTAGCCCAAGCTAGTAGGAATATTCAATGACATTTTATTTTTTATGTTTTATGTATAAAATGTGTGAGAACAAATAAAACTCCTAAACATGAGAATAAATCAATGCCTAATGTGAACAAGTCAAATCAAAGGCTTACTTAATAAAAATCCACTTGTATGTGAAACCAGCTCAAGCTATTTGAATGGGTCAATGTGGATTCAAATCATAATGTGCCTTAGATACAATGAACCTCCTAGATGACTACAGCTCTATGAGGAGGGCCTCCATGTGAAAGGGGACAAATGAATGAAGGTGGTTTAGGTTTTTGCAAACCCTAATCTGATATAAGAAAGGGAAAGACTCAAGGAAGAGGTTTTGATTATGACCAATTCTTGAGATTGCTTGAGCAACTCAAACTCTTTGGTTGTTTAGCTAAGAGAGAGGAATTTCCCGTTTAGGAATTCCTCTTCCTTCCTCGAGGGTCTCTTGGAGTGAGATCGTGCTGCACCGATCCACTATCCGGAATTTTGGCCAAGCTTCACCTCTCCCCTTGACAGATAAATCCCGATTAGGGCTTCACTATTTAGAGATCTCAAAGAAGTGGAATCCAGATCTATTCAAATCTAAAGAGTCTTATCGCATCTTCTCAAAGGGGGAAGTCATCTAAACCATCGGAAGGAGTGCAATAACTCCGCTAGAGCTTCATAATTCCATCTTGAATGAGGCAAGAGTGTGATATGTTTTTAATATGCACAAGCTTAGTCAGAAAATGCATTATTTTGCAAGTAGCTGCGTGTCCATTTTTTAGCGGGGGCTGAGGAGAGATCGTGAAAGGACTCCATTCCTTCACCGAGGTGATCCATGGATTGGCCAACCAATCCATGTTATATTTCAGATCTGATATGCTATGTGACATATTATTTAGAAATTTCGAAGTTTAATGCAGATCCATAGTGTAGATCTCGTATCTACAAGACTTTCGATAAGCTAAGATCCCCAAGGGGAATGTACTTAAAAGTCATTTTTGCGTATAGATCCCACTTAGATCTATATTTTTGTACTATGATCTATTATATACCTGAAACATAATATACTACCGTTCGCATTCGTAAATTACATTTTTGGTTCATCCCGCAATTCATCGTTATAATGTTGGGTTTCGAGGCATTTCTTCAGCGTATAGAGTCAGATTTTCTCATATAAAACTATTGGATCATATTCTAAACTTTCCATACTTTTATTCCTATATAAATTCATCTAACTCTTTATAAAATCATGCCTGTCAAGTCAAATTCAATCTCGTATTCTTTAAGCCATGGGGAACGGGGTTTTCTATCATACGGAATGGAGGATCCGTTAACATAGTAAAACACCTTTGTTTGAGCTGAAATTCGGTAGGTAGGTCCATATTAATCGATATGCTATCAGATCCATCCGTCCTCTTCCTTATTTTTACACTCGATATTTCAAATACATTCATTTTAGGTCATAAATCCTCACTTTCCCCCACTACTCCGATGAAGGGATTGAAAATATTTCTTGCTGATATGTTTATAATTGATTTATGAGTGTCTATCAGCATAGTTTTTGTATTATTAGCCCCTCTTCACTTTCATCGATCGTTTTACTTTGTTGCGCCCCTCATTTGGCATTTTTCGAAGGTAACTAGGTGTGGGAGATCTAAGTGACCTACCTAGTATTATTTGTTTCGTAAAATATTGGATTTAGATTTTATATTGTCTTATCTAAAGGATCCAAGAGTTATTTCCCTGTTCCAAAGTACATTTTTCTGAAAATGTGCTTTTGGGCTGTACGATTCATGAGTCAGTTCCTAAAAAGGAATATTACAATGGTATCGTAGCATGATCTTTGGCACGGCCGTGAGATCAAGCTATCAGAAAGTGAGAAGATAATAACAGCAAATAGAAGCTGGAGTAGTTGAGCTTGTCTCATCATTTTTCAGATCCATGAAGAACCTCCCAAAGAGGATGAGCAAACCAAGAGGAAGTACCCCGCACTTCCTATTCTAATCAAGAAGATAGAGAAAGAAGCAAGAGGAAGACTCCAAATTTTGGAGGAAATAAGGAATATAGGCTCATAAAGTTTACTAAATCTATTCAGATCATTCCTAAAGATCTCAAGTGAAATCAGAGGGGAGATGTTTGAAGAATTCCAAAAGTGATTTGAACTCACTCCAACTTATATCTTCACACAATGAGTGTGAGCATGAAGCCATACACTGTGATGTACAACGCCTTAAGCTCGCATCTGCCCTAAGATAGGATAAAATAAGAAGAAGAAGTGACTAAGAGGGAAACTCTTAGTGATTTCTTGGAAGAAAGATGAGTCTCAAGCCCTCAAACCTGTAAATCGCCCGTTTTTCAGAGCATTGCAAGGCCAAGGTGAAAAGCGTAAAGAGAAGAGTGATAGATCTCTTATACTAATGTCCTTAGCCCTTACAATGCTTAATGTCTTTGATTCCACTTTCCTAAATTTCCTCTAAACAAAGGAAGCCCTAATAAGGATTTATGCTATCAAGGAGGTGAAGCTTGTCAAAATGCTGGGGATAGTGGATCAATGCGCGACACCAATCTCCTCCAAGAGACCCTCAAGGAAGGAAGAGGAATTCCCAAACAGAAATTCCTCTCTCTTAGCTAAACAAACAAGAGAGTTTGAGTTGCTCAAGAAATATCAAAATTGAATTAACATCAACAAAACTCTCCCCGAGTCTTTCCCTTTATTTTATAAGATTAAGGTTTGGAAAACCCTAAACCACCTTCATTCATTTGTCCCTTTTCACATGGAGGACCTCCCTACGGACCGGCGGTGATCATCTAGGAGGTTCATTGTATCCGGACCGTGTTATGATTTGGTCCTCGTTGACCCATTCAAACAAACTTGAACTCATTTCACATACAAGTGGATTGATTGAAAGCAAGCCCCCCGATTTGACTCTCGTTCAAATCAGTATTGATTTATTCTCATGTTTAGAGTTTTTATTTGTTATCCTTACATTTTATTCATAAAACATAAAAATAAAATTTCATTGAATATTCCTACTAGCTTGGGCACAACAACTCCTTACGCTTGGCCACCGTAATATCCCTTTTTCATGATTGCTCATGAATCATGCATGAAAAACGAATTTCCGTAAACATATGCAATAAAAACAAAGGAAATGATCACTCTGATCCCATGATAAATCCATCTAGCATCTAAATACAAGAGAGACTGTAAAGAAATGAAACTAGGTGGGTTAAACATATCTCCCACACTAGTGAATCGAAAATGACTAAAAACCCCAAACTGCATTTTACAAAGAAGCTTGCCGTGATCAATGGACTGCGTATTCTAAAGAGGATTTTAACATAAAAATATGGGGAGAAAAATATATCTACTGATATATTAATTAGCTAATGTTGAAGTACAAGAGATCTAGTCTCCTTCATAAAAAATACAAGAGAACCCACAAGGGTTTCTTGTCAAATACTCGTATACAAAATGTAAGATATTCAGAAATCACCGAATCATCACCGCAACACCGAAGCACATGAGTGTACAAGGTTGAAATATTTCGATCCGATGGATCCCTTGTGTTTCCTCCCATGAAAGGATGAACCTTTCAATCACAAGGAAACTCAAAGAACGCGAGGCCACCAAACCATGCAATGAGCACGTCTCCAAAATAGCACATTCCCAAGAAAACACCGGGAATGTATGGGAAATGTGTGCTCGATACCACCGTAATATCCTTTTTAGGAAAAGTCTACAACAATGAGAATATCTCAAGATATTCTAAGGTTGGAGCTTCGGCAATTAGGAAAACATAATAATAAAAAAAGAACCAACACTAACCTATATAAATGTGAGAGAAATCCATAGACTTCTTTATTAAATAATAGCATCAATGTGGAATAAAAGATCTTGAGGAAAATGATACTAAAGATGAGCAATGCTCAGCCTCGTAGAACAAGTACATAAATCATGATGAAAACACTACTATGCATGTGAACCTGTTATGGCAACGCAACACCATGAAGGCAAACCGCCGCATAATAGTGTCAATACACAAATATGTCAATATGTGGCTCAAATACAATAGGGGGAGCAAGATCGCAACCCCCGGAAAGAATAATGCACAATCCTTGAAGGATTGGCTACAAAACATACAAAATGGCAATTCCATAGAAATGTCGGAGTTGTCAAGAAATTTCAAAGAACTCCGAAATAGAATCGGATGGAGATGGCTGAATCTGATGCCCAAAATAAATATGCCTCCTCCAATGGATCTTCTTAAGTGAAATGCCGATCCCTTCACCAAAGATCTCTCCCTCCAATACTCGCAAGAGCCCCACCGCAAATGCCTCAAAATAACGCAATCAATCGGATGGAACTGCTGTAGGGCTATGGAATGAGTTGGCCTCGATGCCAAAGTCCGTAATAAGCTTCGGATGCCTCCAATCTGATATCTCAAAGGATAGAGGGACTCCTCCCTCCGAAAATAGCTTATGAAGGTGGTGTAGTGAACCCTCATTGTAACACCTGCGCAACACAACATTAATCACAAAGTAGAAATAATGTTGTCTTGATGGAGGATGCTTTGGCCTCAACTCGATGTGAGGAACAATAAAATCCCTCAAAAATACCTCTCAAGAAGGAGAAGGAATCCTAAATAGGAATTTCCCGGAAATTTTCAAATGGGCCGAAGAATGCCTAATTTTTGAATAAACAATGAGATGAATAATACCAAGACAGAGAAAATATGGTTGCCTTGCCCTCCTTTTAAACAAATTAAAGCCCCTCTCCATGGGTCCACCTTTTAGGGTTTCCTCCACCAAATAACCCTTTCTCATTCATACCGCGCCGCTTCTAAATGCTCCACTTCGGCCCAAATACGTTGACTTGGTCAAACTTGACCTTGTCTACTTGCAAATAACCCTCGTTCACACATGAGGGTATGAAAACCACCTCCAATTTTGATCCCCTTCCATACTATGAGGCATTTTATTGAGATTATTACTATGCATGGGCCTCCTTACCCATTTATTCTCCTCCTAGGTGAAATATGCAAAAATTAATGTTCCAAATTATTGTCGAAAATTTTTGGAACACACAAATTCTCCCTCCCAAATGTTTCTTGTCCCTGCCAACCGCAAGGACAAACTCGGAAAGCTCCTCTCAAGGCATGGAGTCTATGAAGTGTTTGAGGAACATCTTCCTCATGTGGATCCTCCATTCCCCAAGCAATCATCCATGCAAAATGAGTTACCTCCTAACATGGCAACTCATGAAAGTCATCTTCCACCTCTCGGCTCCGGCAATGTAGGTGGGCCGCAAATCCGATCCGGTAGACAAAATAGCCTACCCCACGCTCGTCCTCCTCTCCTCCACTTGGGATAAGTGTAGAGTGTATGTTGATCCCTGGCTGAAATGATATTGCCCTCATGGGCAAGATGGAGATTTAGACTCTAAGGACCTCTCCTCCAAAGATTATAAAACATGTTGGCCCAAATCATCTCATATGTGATGAGTTGGAAGTCATCATCAAATGACATCATATCCTCATATGGCCTACCTCATAATGAAATAAATGAGTTACCGTAGTGGCTATACCATCTCCCATGCTCCCTTTAGAACATGTAGTACAAAGTGTGTGGAAGTTTTCCTCCAAGGACACATCCACCCAATGTGTCTCTCCTCCAATAATGCTCCCAAGAAAAGCTCTAGTAGTATCAATCAAGGGAACCATATAAGGAGAATTACGTTGGCTGCCATGTGTAGTAAAGGATAAGGACAATGTTCCCTCAAATGTAGCCAATGTAGTTTGACTCTCCACCGCCATGGAAAATAAAATGATGGGTGGCCTTCCCACCATTTGCTTGTTGCCCTTGGCCTTCTCACAACCGAGAAAGTGAAGGATGTAATGTGCATTGTGAGTATATTCCCGTATGAGAAATATCCTCCCCACATCCTCTTAGGGAGTGATCATCCATAATGGCCTTATGTAGACCATCAAATCTAGAAGGAAAATAATCCTTCTTCGAGCAAATACCCGCACATATATGGTTAAGAGATGCATGTATAGACAAATCATGCAAATCAACAATACTCTCACCATATGTTTTTCTCATATCAATGGAGTGGCTCATAGATGAGTCTTCCCTCATCCTCAAAGGGAAAAGAGTTGATCATGCTAACTCCTCCATTTCCTTATGATCCATGGAGTGCCTCCTCAAAGTCTTCAAGTGTTTTTCCCACAAGAAGGAAAGAAATGTAATGTGGCATTCATGGTTGGCCCATGGTTCCTCTTGGAAATGTACAACATGTATAGTAAGGAGAATCATGCTCCCAATGGGCATCCTCAATCTCAAGCCCACTCTCCAAATAAAGCTCCCCATAAACATAAACATATCAGCAATACATGGGAGCATAGTACAATAAGAACAAGTTGTCAAATGACAACGTAAAGTGGATCAAGGTCCCTCCCATGGAACTAGCACAAGGTAACCTTTTCCCCGCATCAAATAAAACAATAACAAGTGCTCTGAAGTACTGTCAGCGACAATCATCTCATAAGATATAAACATGAGAGTACAAAAGGGTGTCAATGGTGTACACCACAAATCATGTGGCCTCTCCCACAAACCACCAATGAGATAGCCAATCTCAATGCTACAAATGGCTCCAAGTACATCATTATACAATATGTAAGAAGGAATGATCCTCCTCGTGCCAATATGCTACTCATAAAAAGACAATTACAAACAATAAAGTAAATTTGTACATCCTCTATTATGTACTCGAAGGCTTGGTCGAAATGGCTCAACCGAAATTGCTCCCTTACTCCCAATGAGTAGGAAGGTGGCTATGACATCTTCTCCATCATCATCCGGGCTCGCATCTCTCCATATGCTGATGTATTTCCTATTGATGTCTCTCCCAAATGAACTCCTCTCGCTAAGGCAAGATCTCGCATCAAAATGCATGGAAAATAAGTCCCTCCCCGTGCCGCATTCAATAATCTCTTTTTTGAGACTAGAATCTCTAGTCAAGAAGACTCTCGTCATATGAATAGATGACCATATCATCTACCATGTATCTATCATTTCTATCAAAGATCATCCGTAATCATGCATGCACCAAGATCCTTGGAGTACTCAACTAAGAGCCGAGATCTCCAAAGTAAGGATCAATCCTCCCAAGAGACAAGCCGGTGATCCGTGGGTAGACAATACCCGATCAAAGGGGTATCACCAGCACTAAGACGTATGAGAATGCTTCATAAAGAGACAAATGGGAAGATTTGTTTGGAGATTGGCCTATGAGTTGAAGATGCTCATCGGGGAGTATAATTCTCCTTAATTTGCATGATGCATGTTTCTCAGAGAAGCAATGGGTAGCCCATGATTTTCAAACTACATCTCTTTCTTCATGTGGGAGAAACCATTTGGAGAACTTGAGTTTTTGGAGGAGGCACTTCATGGTTAATTTTTTTGGTGGGGTAGCTTGGGCCACTCGGAAGGTCATAATACTTTAGCGCAAGAGCAACAACCCCATACTTATCATAAATGGGAGAGAGAAACCACTTGGTGGGAGGATCCAATCTCTCCATATAGCCCCAACACATTGTCTCAACCAGGGGTTGAGGATATTTTTGAGCTAAATAGATTGGATCACTTCATTTGGATGATAGCATGGGTATAGAAGTCACTCATCGGGGAAGAAGACTCCCCCATGTTCATCATCACTCCTACCTTGAGGAGGCCATTGAGCAACCAAGAGATCACCACTTGTACCTTCCATTTTATCATGATGTACACTTTTCTATCTTGCACTTGGAGGGAATCATCGGAGGAAATATTCATTTCCGCATATCATTTTTAGCCATGGTGGGATCCATCGATGAGGCCATAAGAAGAGGAAAGGAGAAGTTTTCTCTACTCAATAGCTTTGAGGATACAACATTGTTGGGATCGTAACACTTAATTAGCCCAAGCTAATAGGAATATTCAATTTCATTTTTATTTTCACATGTTCATGAATACGATTGTATATGAGGATCAATAAAATCCTAAAAACTATGTAATAAATCAATGCCCAATGTGAACAAGGCAAAATTAGGCTGCTTTGATGAAACCCCTTATGTGTGAAAAAGGTTTGTAACAATTGACTAGGTCAACAAGAACTTATCTACAAGCCACTGCCTAAGTGCAATGTACCCGCTAAATACCCAAAGGTAGATCTAGAAGGAGGATGCACATGTGGAAAGGAGCTAAACTTTGAGATGGTTTAGGGTTTTGTGCAAGAATTTCATCCTATTAAAGAAAGAGGGAGAGCAGCAAGAAAAATGTTGTTCAAGATATTCAAAATTAGTTTCCTTATACTAATTCAAATTCTCTAGGCTATTTAGCTCCGAGAATAAGCACGCTAGCACTCGGGTGTTCCCGTGGGAATCCCACCTCTTTCCATAGATTAGCTCTTGGAAGAGTTTTTCATTTCTCATCCACTATCCGGAAATTGGCCAAGCTTCTACTTCCAAACGGCAATGCAGATCCCGTTGAGGGTTTGATTGCTTTTATGTTTGGCAGCAAGTGGAGCTCTAGATATAAACGTATCTAGATTGTTTTGCGAGCTCCTCATGGAGTGTCTTTAACCTCCCGGGAAGAGTGCCTCTCCCGTTGAAGCATAATTTCAGATCTTGGCATCGTGCCATATCATATTCTAGAGCCTACTAAGTGCCACTTTTCCGAATCGTCGAATCCGCAAGGAAGCAAGCCAGTGATTCACGATTCGGGAGAGTAGATCTCAGTGTTGGGAATCTTCCCTCACCGTGGTGATCCATGGATTGGCCAAAAATCCATGTACCTTCCATATTTTATCTTTTCATACATGTATTTACTTCAGAAATTTCCGCAAAAAATTCAGGATTGACAAGATGGCACATTGGAACAAATATCCATGAGGATATGAGCAATACTCCTTATCCTTAGCCCTTATGGTCTTAAAGTACTGTCCGGAATAATAGGTATTCCATAGTGGGAGAGTTAACCTATTACAACTAATACCTTCGAAAATCATGCCGCCTAAGCTCGCAAATTTCGCATATATTAAGTCATGGAAATCAGTGGTTTAGCCTAGTCGGGAAGGGAGGAACTCGTTTAACTTATCTAGGAGAATTTTTTTTTGAGCTAAAATTTGTTATGTAGACTCCTCTTAGCCTAATATATCAGATCCAGCCATCTCCCTACTTATTTTTATGCACATCTTTGAAATTAAGCGTTTTAAGGTTGAAATAGTCGCTTTTTCCCCACTTTCTCGCTTATAAATCAGTACCGTATAAAGTTTCTGATGCACATAATATTGAAGGATATGGTTTGACATTCCTTATCAGATATATAGCTGCCTCTCCAACTATGGAATACCTTAAGGTATTCTATTTGTTGCATAAAATTCCGTATTTCGAATATTACAAAGGTATCGTAGCATGACCTCTCGGGCACAAATTTCGTGAGATCAATATTTCAGAATATAAAGAGAAGGATAAGAAAATTTGATGGAGTATTCTGTTACACTGAAGACACAGAGGAGTAGGGGTTTAAACCCCTTTTCTCCGGAAGAACGCAGAGAAGAGTTTTCGTAAACTCTTCATGTAATCGAAAGGTAAATCGTGGAATGGAGAAGGAGGTCATGCAGATCCCTCTGATCTTAAAAGCCCCGCATTCATTACAATGTGTGTGAGCATTCAGCCAAAAAATCTGATCGGCGTTGTGGGAACATGCCTCCTTTCTTGTCAAGAGAAAGAGGAGGAAGAAGAACCGACGGAAGAGGAGATCTCCTACTCATTTTTCAAACTATGGAGACCATCACGTAAAATCTCAAGGAGATATAAAGGGAATATTGTAGAATATTTCTAAAAGGGTTTGGAGATGAAGCAAGCCCTAGCTATTGTCATGAGGGGTGTGAGCATTCAGCCACACATGTAGATCCACAACGCCAGCTTCATTTCCCACATTCAAGGCAAGGAGAATGGAGGAAGCAGATGAGGCCATTTGTGTAGCAGTCACGCCGCAACTCAAAGGTATGGCTAATAATGGGTGGTTTCAAAATTCTATTTCTTGTTATCATGCAAATGTAAAAGCATATGATGAATTCACTAAGGGAGGATGAAGAAATTGATGAAAATCAATGTGAACCATCATGTATCAAAACATCAAACACTTTGCATGCATTTTGGGAGACCATGCAACCAACTCCTCTCCTTATTTCTAAAGGGGATAAGAACATGTATGATGGCTTGCTAAGGAAAATATCCCCATCTTATGAAGGGCCCTATTCCACTTGTGATGACATGGAGGTACCTCCTTCAAGAGATGAGACCAAGATCTAGGGTCTCTTCGATGATGAGGCATTCTTACATATTGATGAAGAGGATGAGCAAGAGAAGGAATACTAGCACTATACCATTAGAAGAAGAAGAAGAGTAGAAGGATCAGCATGAGGGGATGATGGGCATTCACTCTTATCTATTTTAGAAAGTTTCGCACAAAAGAAGGAGACCGCACTACGCAAAAGAGAGTGACAACCGGGCCCGCCTTTCATACATGCAAGCCCACTCTAGATTTTGGATGTCTCATTACATGGAGGCATTCCACTCGGGAGGCCACCAGATCTATATTTGGTTAGAGACATCTTTCCTCTTAGCTCACCATTCTTGATTCCAAGGAGGTGATGAGTTTGTAGGATGACTTTGGCATGGGGATGTCAAAGTAGCAGGCAACAAAGAGGAGAGCTTCATATACTAGATCACCAGCGCCGTCTCCTCGGGAGGATTGATCCCTATTGGATGTCTCAACTCTTGGTAGAGTACTCGTAGATATTGGCGCATGCATGATTCTACTTAGTCTCCCGGAATAAGCCATCAAATACATGCCCATATACATTCCTCTTCTTCTTCTTCAATCTTCTTGACCTCCTTGGAGAGGTCTCGATCTGAAAATAGATGAGAATAAAATCATCTTCTTCAACATTCTGATCTCTTTGGCTTAGACTCACAAAGCCGAGCCAAGAAAGTTGCTCCGATACCACCGTAATGTCCCTTTTTAGAATGGCTAGCAATCCATGGCTGAAAACGCTTTTCCCGTAAATGGAGGGTGGGATTTGATACTTCAATTCGATCCCTTACACCAATGTGTCTAAGACCGAAATCCAAGAGTTGGGACCAAAGAAATCCTTCTAGAGCAGGAGACAAGCCTCCCACACCTAGTTCCCTTCGTAAATTACCTAAGGAATGGGGCCGCAACAATACATGAACATACCATGGAAAGACAACGTTATTTTATGAGCCGTGAGACAAGAAGATGTGTATAGCCAATAAAATGTTATAGCAACAAATAAAAGTACACTTGAGGAAACATCTACTCAAGAAAGGCAATGCAAGCCTCCAACAAGACATGTACATGAAAATAGAAGAACACTACTATTTCGCATAAATTAAAGCTATGAGGACGTTGTATTATAAAAGGTACCGCTCCATATTACATGATAACCGAAATATATGGCAAGATATGGCTCAAATACAATAGGGGAGCAAAGCTCTAACCCTTAGAAGCAATAAAACATCAATCCTCTAGGGATTGGTCGAAATATGAAAAAGGCAAAAATGTCGGAGAGTTGTCAGGGTAGTCATAAAGAATCAAATCTGAAACTCAATAGAGAAGAAAATGATAAGCAATCTGAAGTAGACTTTCTCCAATGGATATCCAAGTGGAAGGTTTATCCTTACACTTGAGATCTCACCCTCCAAACAACATCGAAACCCCATCAAGATACTCCATGAAAATAACGTAGTCACTAAGAGGGACTCACAAGGCAGCTGAGTGGAATAGAAACATATGGCTAAGGACAAGATCCGCAAATAAGCTCCCAAGCTTCCAATTTGATCTCCCAAAGAAAGGAAATACTCTCTCTTAAAAATAAGAGATGGAAGAGGTGTTGTGGAGTCTCCACTACAACACCCCGCAAATACGTAGTTATGCTTCGTTAAACAATAATGTTGTCCCGGAGGAGGATGCTTTGGCCTTGAGCCAAGAGATGTGGACAATGAAGAACCAACCTTTCAAGAGGCCTCTTAAGAAGGTAAGAGGAAAATCCACCCCAACAGAATTCTGAAATTCTATGAACAAAGAAGAATGTACAATGTCCGAATAGACATGAAACAATCATAAGGAAATACCGTAATATGTTAAACAACTCCTCCTTTCCCGACTAGGCTAGAAAACCTTGATTTCCCATGACTTTGCTAAAACGTAAATTTCTGAATACAAAGTGGAGAGCATAATTACTAGGAGGTTTTCTACAAAAATGATGGAAGAAGTCTCGATATGAAGCTTATATTATTCAAATAACAAGAGAAATGGACGTTTAAACTCTTTTACATCAAGAAAAAGACACACTCGCTTCCGGTCATATACATGTACAAAAGGTGACTACGTAAAATAATGAAGTATATAGAAACTCTCGCATTAAACATGATCAGAATATATACAAAGGCTCTTTAAAAACTCCTGTGAGGAAATACACCTCCTCATACAATATGAGCACAAAATCAAAGGGTGCAACACTGCCGCCGCTCGCATCGTGGATGCGCTCGCTAGACCGCATTGTGGCCGAATGTGAAGGAATGGCCTCAAACCAAATACTGAAATGAAGCTCAAATCACTCCCCTTGATCTCTTAAGCAATATGATCTCAATGTAGGTGACTCGACCCCCGCACAAGAATTCCTTGCACTAAGGGAGGCAAAAGAATCTCGGCTAAACAATTCGAAGTATGTTATTGGTCTCTAGGCCAAATATCCGAATACATGAACAATTCTACTTCGATGCTATGCCCTCCTTTTATCTTTGGTGAGCCTCCTCACCCCGTACCCCACACAATGTTGAGGTGACTTCTTCATGAAGCTTCCTCTTCAAACTACACCGCCCTAGCTAGCTTCACGCCCTCTTTGTAGCCGATGTTGACTTGGTCAACTATAACCAATCCACCTACATGCCTCTATTCACACCAAGGGATATTCAATCTCGGTTCTCATATATGTGTTTAGGGCCGATCCTTGTTCACATTGAGCTAGTTTACTTGAGTGTTTTCTTCCTCCTCAAGAATGCATGTTGACTTAGTCAAACTTGGTTATGTCCTCATCCATTTTGTCCTTGTTCACACTTGGAAGTGTAAAACCAGCTCCTAAGATGATTTCCTTCCTTCCTAAGGTGGAAATTATTCAGAATTTTATTATTCAGTGGCTCCCTTACCCATTTATTCCTCTCAGGTGAAAGTAGCAAATCTAATGTCTCCCAAATTACCAGCTGGCAAATTTGGGAACATTATAGTCCTCCTCCCAAATGTTGCTTGTCCTCAAGAAACTACAAGGATAGATCATATGAATCCTTCTCCCCTGTAGCAACCTCATAAGATAAAATCCTCCAAGGATCAAGGTGTCGCATCATCAATATATCTCCAAGTTTCCTCTCCCAAGTGTGTAAGCTATCTAAATATTTGTGATTATGTAATCGTAGAACATCCATGGAAGAAAAAATGGGCTGTTCTAAGACCCTCTTGAACATGGGGTTGATATATATTGGGACTCATCATCCCCATTTGAATCTCTCCTCCCCAAGCTATCAACCAAACAAAATGAGCCACCCTCCAAAATAGTAACTCATGCAAATCATCCTCCACCGAAGCTCTAGCAAAGTAGGTGGGCTGAAATTCGAACATGGTAGCCATAGTAGCCTACCCCATACTACTTTCCTCTCCAATTAATACAAGTGTAAGGGATTTGTTGATCTTGGGCTACCATCATGTTGCCCCTCAAATGGCAAGAAGGAAGCTAGACCTCCAAAGGTCCCTCTCCCAAAGACTCTTAGAATCCCAGCCGTCTAAATCATTCGTACATGATGGATAAGAAATCATCATCATAAGGCATCTCATCCATCTCATGGCCCTCCTCATACAGAATAAATACTTAGTTGTAGAGGCCATGTCTCTCCCCATGCTCCCTTTAGGAACATGTAATTCAAAAGTGAGGGAATCTCCTCCCCATAGAACACATCCACCCATGTGTCCCTCCTCCAATCATGCTCCCGGAAGGTACCAAAGGTTTTATGTGGTGTTGGAAGGTACCAACAAGCCTCCCCAAGTGGTCACAACGTTAAATTTCCACCTGCAGCTCGTACAATGGTATGGCAAGTTGTTCTGAAAATGACACAGATAAGTCATCACACCCAATAGTAAATAGTAGATGGCTGAATATGTCAATTGAGCACACAATAATTAACCACATACTTACCCATATCATACAAGAGATGGTTTGCTTTCTCCATCATGATAGCTGGCCAAGAATTGTGACCATGGAGCCTAAAGAAAAACTTGCCCCTTTGTAGAGAAATTCACCCAGAATGAAAAGGTAAGAGCATGCAAATACCGAAAATCAATAAATGCATAAATGGTAATTATTACCATGATGGAAGCAAGATGGTGACAAGATCCACATGAATCTTCCATAGTGATATGGCATACCCATATGAAGAGGGATAATCACATGCCGCATGAAAATCCTCCTCCTTATGCTTGGAAATCCAAGTCAAGGATATCATACCACAAGAACCAATGAGTCCATCCATCACTCTACCAATCTCACCTCCTTTATGCCCACCAAGTGCATCAAATATGAAGTGATCCCGGGAACACTCCATCAACAAGCTCAAGCTCCAAAGTGACAACGTTGTTGGCCTATGCAAATAGGCTCCCGCCAACTCATAAATCCAACCTATAACATGTTCCATGCAAAATATTCCTCTCATAATGTTTCCATCTCCTCCCATTGCAAGATCATGCAAAATAGAAAATCAGCCCTTTGCTCTCTCTCTCAATCCTCCAAAGCAAAAATTCCTACGCTTTATCCTTCCTTCATCATACAACTGATGTAGTGAAAAAAAATGACCATATCATCATAATGTATCCACTCTCCTTGCTTCCCCATGATGCAAGTACTGCCAAGTATCCTCCTCCCTTATACCCTTGGAAAATGGATATGGCTCATGATGGCCAAACTTCAAGAGTAGCCAACGCAGCTTTGCCTCCCCGCGTTCCGCATCATAGAGTTGCAAGTAACTTCAACTTCTTGCTCTCTATCCACATCCATTTGTCCCCCGATGAATTCCTTCTATCTTCCTCCATCTTGCATTTCAAAAAGGGACTACCACCCTCCCATATCGTATTTTCTCCTGTATCTCATGGGATGCCGAAATGCAACCTCGGGAGACTTCCTGTGAGAAGATCTCTCACCGATGATCATTTTGAACCCATAAGGATCAAAAAGGGGTTGAAAGCAAAGTCTCCTTGTCGCTACCTCTCGATTTCGCCGCCGTAACCCTCCTCCAGGGTGCTTTGGCCATCTCATGTCTCAACTCCCGATGAACATTTGGTTCTGCATGATTTTGTTTGGAGCAAGGTTCATTCCATCTTCCAGGTTCATGATTCTCTCCAAAATATCACACCTCAACCTCAAGGGTTGTGTGCAACTCAATAGGGGTCTATGAGAATGATGGTTCATTTCCGCTCCTTGAACCATTCAAGCTTGCACATTGTAGTGCAATTCGCCGCTCTTCCATGGCAACAATGTTCGATCCGAGCCATATAAGGACATATTTCCACCATTCTTAGAAAGATTCGTCGTAATAAGGAAAAATGGAAATCTTCCCATACTCTCGGTGAACTTCCCGTAGAGCTGCAAAGGCTCCTCCTCCAATGTAATGGCTGCCCCATCTACCGATGTAGAAGTTTGTTCTCCCAGCCGGTGATGTCATCGGTACTTGTCTCTTCCCATGCCGGTGTGGATCTTATCTCCTTGATCTCTCTCCATCAAAAGTTTCGACGCTCTTGAGTGAACTTAGAAAAATAAGTCACTCTTGTGTGGCTTAAGTGATTGCACCACCAAGCATTGGCTTCACCCTCCGTGTGTACGCAACTTCTAATCGCCTCCCGCTCTACCAATGGATGAAGTAGGAAGAATGCCTCAAGCTTTCTTACCCAAGCTCTAGTTGTGTCGTACCCATCAAATGTAGACAATAGGAACCTATTTCCTCCGATTTCTCCTTCGCAAGATCTTCTTTCTCTCGCCTGAACAACCGAGGAAAATCTAGCGTCTCTTTGGAAGCCCTAGGTTGGCACTTGTATTTTTCCAAATACCCACTCAAGATTTCATGCTCTAAGTGGTCTCCTTTCTCTTCACTTGCCGAGAACAGAAGTGCATGCATATTCTTCTCGTCTTCGAACCCTTCTAGAGGTCTCTCTCGTAAATATCTCCTCCTTGAAACCCTTTTGGAGTTTCAATGCATTTCCCCGATCTCTTTCTTCTTGGATCTAAAAATGGATTAGAGTAAGCTAATCCTATCCATCATTTTGTCTTCCTCTCCTTATCTTCCGAGTGGATATGAAATCCACAAAGCCGAGCCAAGATGGCAAAATTGGATACTCACCGTAATGCTCCCAACTAAGGTATAGCTACACTATTGGGAATAACTTGAGTTATTACCAAAGGTAGAGCTTCAACAAACCATGAGAATGGCAATGAAGAGCGCCTATTGGATGTTAAATAACATCACACCAGCAGATGGAATAACCTCAGCAATATATCGGCCTATATTCTCTTTCCCGGGTGGGAACAAAGAATATTAAAAAGGAAATTGGAACTTCCAATGAATAAGTTGTAATATCCCTTTTTCGTGATTGCTCATAAAACATGCATCAAAAATGGATTTCCCGTAAAAAAATGTAATAAAATAGTACAATGGACTCCTGGATCCCATAGATTATACAATACACAACTTAAATCCAAGAATAGAGCTAAAACAAAGCAAACCAGGTGGGTTAAACAAATCTCCCACACCTAGGATTGCAAAAAGTGCTAAAACCCCAAAAATCGCATTTTACTCGCAGTTGCTTTCTAATGACCGCGTAGTCTAAGAGAGGTTTTAAACACATAAATTAAGGGAAACAATTATATCTACTCATATATTGATTAAACATGTTGAGGAACAAAGATATAATCTCCTTATACAAGCATACAAAAGAAACCTAAGGGTTTCTTGTCCAAACACTTGAGATACAAATGTGATATTTAGGAAATCACTAAATTATCACTCGCAACACTTAATCACATGAGTGTACAAGGCTGAAATATGTCTGATATGATCTAGATCCCTCAAGGGTTTCCTCCCATGAAAGGATGAACTCTCAATCACAAGGAAACTCTAATGGAGCCACCAAACCATGCAATGAGCACTACCTCCAAAATAACGTACCCCCAGTAGAAACAAGTATTGAGGGCATGGAAATGCGTGCTCTAATACCACATATCTGAAATAAGTCCCGGATCTCTCCAAACAGATCTCTTAAGAAGAAATCTTCCTCCAATGAGAAACTAGCTCAGAAGCCAGGATTTCAATCCCTTCCACCGCCGCACCCAACAACACTACATAACTTTCTAGAAAAGTTGTGTTGATGAAGATGGCTGAAGCTTGGCCCGAAAACCCGATGTGGAATGATGAACAAAAACTCTCCCAATGAGCTCCTCAAAGGAAAGAGATGGGATTCTTGCCCAGGAACACCCAAGCAACAACATCGCGCTATAAAGCAACAGTTAACAACAATTTTCGTACCCAATAATAATAATCTCCAACATGATGAATAATGCTGCCATCCTCTTCCTTATATAAGACATGATTTTTTCTTTCCCTTGGCCCCACTTACTTAGGTTACTTCTAACCCAAGTTATATCTCCAAAATTGCGTATCCATCCTAGATTCCTCCTCCACTAAAAACAAATATTGTTGACTTAGTCAAAGCAAATACCATTTTTTTAACTCGTTCACACATGGAGGTGTTTTATTGAGCTAGAAAGAGTGTCCTCTATCACATTTGGAGTGGTTTATTCCTCCTTAGGAGACTTATTGGCTTTTTCTTCCCATTTATTCACCGACTAGAACTCGGCTGCTAACTCGAATGTTCCATTTAGCTCCGGAGGCTAAAATTTGGGAACATTACAAGCCCTCCCATCCAAAATATGTGTTTATTCTCAAGAAAATGCATAGGGAAAACAAAATCTCTCCCCTCTTCCTCATGTGGTCTCCATCAATAGCCTCCATCACCGCATCAAGAGAATCTGCAAATATATCGTCATCCAATGCTTTCCTCCCAAGTGTGCAAAGCCAAAAGTGTCTCAGGAGATCAATCAAAGGTGGAAAGTGTGAATGGAAACTTGCTATCGTCTCATGGCCTCCAAAGTATGAGTGATGATAAACATGGTGAATGAGTGTCTCCCTCACCCATGCTATCATCCAAATGAAGTGAGTCACCTCCAACATGGTAACTCATGAAAGCCCTCCACCTTGTGCTCCCGAAACAAGGTGGGCTGAATGAATGTACATGATAGGTAAGATGGCCTATCCCACATTGTCCTCCTCTCCACTCATGATAAGTGTAGAGGGCATGTTGATCGGCTAAAACATGATTGCCCTCCAATGGCAAGAAGAATATTGAGCCTCCAAGGACTCTTCCTCCAAAATCATGAGTCATGCCAACCCAAACCATTCCATTCAAGATGAATGGCACATCATTACCATATGGCATCCAAGTTAGAAAATGGATGAAGGTTATGTGCAAGTTTGGATGATACATATGGTCTCTCTCAGGATACAGCTGCCAGCTCTCCCAACCGCTGCTTGAGAATGTCATATGGCAAGTGGTCCTACAACAAGTTACAAGTTGTATATGTTTGTTCTCCCAACATGGGGAAGTAAGCATCAATTTATATCACTGTGACATATATAAAATAACAATACACTTGCACAAAGTCATGTATATATGGGCTACTATCATCATAAACATTGGCCCCAAAGTGACCATGAAACTCCAAAATACTTTGCTCTTTTGAGGAGCAATGCACTATTCAAACATGGTGGAAAACAAAAATACTCAATGGAGTAATAAACAAGTATAGAAATTCATTTCTACCATACATAGTGAGTAGGATAAAAGTGGGGTCCATGTAACTAAAATACCCCCATGAGGATTCCCCACAAGAATCCGCAAGAAGGGATACACATACTCTTTGGAACACTCCATCAATAAGAACATACTCCCATGTGTCAGCACTGTAGGCCTTAATAATAAGGCTTCATGAATTCTCCCTTTGGAAATTCCACATGCCAAAGCCATCCGCCATCATGCTACTATGTGAGAAGATAATCTTCCAACATGGAAGTCTCTCATGATCCTCCAATGCCGAAGGGTAGCCTCCTTGCACCATGAATGTGCCTCCCTTCCTTCTAGAAATATCATGAAAATTATGAGAAGAATTTTTTCCCATACTCTCTCCAAAGTGTAAATCCATAGCAACAACAATTTTTGTTGTCGCCTTCTTTTCTCCCTCATATAAGCTATGAAGTGAGATCATGATGATCGCCTTGTATGATGCCCCATACCAACGAGTATTCTCGCCGCTCTATCATGGGTGCCATGCCATCTAATTGGCTTCTCTCTCCATACAAATATTCCCTTGAACAAAACACATCAGCAATACATGGAAGCAAGATACAATAAAACTAGTTGCCAAATGACAACCGTGAGAGTGAATCATATGCCTCTCATGGAACCAAATAAGAAGGCATCCTGCCTAATTTCAAAATAAGGTCACAGTGCTTTTCCAACCACTTTTTGCTGGCATAGTCATCTCATAAGATGAAAACATGAAGTTACAATATGGTGCCGCTGGTGCACACCAAGAGACATATGGCTTCCCCCACGCCTCATCAAAAGGATAGCCAACATTAATGCTATATTGCAAGTACATCATCATATAATATGCAAGAAGAAATATTCCCTCTTGTTACATCATGCTGCTCAAATAAGGGAAAGAAGTACAATACAAAACATGAAATGATACCTCCTCCATTATGTACTTGAGATCTTGAGCTGAAATGGCTCAACTTGAAATTCTCCTCACTCCCAATGAGAGGTACAGGACATTCTCTCTATCACCATCCGTGCTATGCATCTCTCCATATGCTAATATATGTCATGCTAGATTCCCTTTCAAGTGAACTCCTCCATCAACTGGAAATATGCATCAAAGTTCATAGAAGAGAAGTCCTCATGTGTTGCATGTAGCAGCTTTTCCTTCTCCTTGAGACTAGAAGATCTAGTCAAGAAGATCCTCGCCATAGGAATAGATGACCACATCATCCACCATGTATCTATCATCTCCATCTGATTCATCAAGAATCATGCATGCACCAAGATCCTTGAGTACTCTACCAAGAGCTGAGATCTCCCGCAAGGATCAATCCTCCTAAGAGACGTCACAGTGATCTAGCCTGTAGCTCTCCCTCATGTTGTCATTGCCACGACATCCCTCATGCCAAAGTCTTCCTCCAAAGTCTTCTTACCTCTCCAAAATCCAAGATCATGGAACCCAAAGACAAGATATCTCTCATCAATCGTAGATCTGGTGGCCTCCCCTCGGTGGAATGCCTCTATGTAGTGAGACATCAATGTCAAGAGTAGATCGTACATGTGATTGGGCAAATTTTTCCCTTGCCCTCACCGCGCAACCGCCTTCTCCTCTTCTCCCTGGTGATTAGCTCTCTTAAATAGAGAAGGGTGTTTGCTTCTCATCACATGATGCTGCCCCTTCATCCCTTCCTTCTCCTTCTAGTTTCCAATGCCGCACAATCATGTCGCTCACTCGATTGTGCTTGGACCTCTATGTATGAGATCCCGGGGAACTCTTGAAAAGATACAATAATCCCTCCCGTGGCGTGCCCTCCCCACAGGAGTCATCGGATGTGTCAGATGTGAAAACGTTATTGCTCCCTTCTCCATCAATGTGTGTAGGCAATATTCAACAATTGGATCCCTTTGTGAAAAAATGATCCCCCTGTTCTCTCATTCAAGAATATGAATTTGGGTATGGGAGGTTGCTTCCAACAAAGTGTAATGCAATACACGCTCTTCTCATGGTTTTCTCAAATGGAGTTTCTCCATCACATGCAAGGGTTTTGTTTTCAAGTTTTCTCGCTCATGTGTCTTAGGAAGTTTTTCACCAAACCTCTCCATCAATGTTTTTATGAATCTTGCATAAGAGAAAGTATTGGCATTATTTAAGGAATAAGATTAAAAATCCACCATGCATGAGCTTACCTCCGAAATGCAAGCCGCCGCAACTCTGATGGCTTCATCTTCGGAAATGTGGTGCAGCCGCAAATAGGAGTCTAGCCCTTCACCCAAGCTCCAAATGGAATGATGTGGGTGATCCGGAAAAAAATTAGATAGAAGAAATCTATCCGCATCCCGTTGGCCGGCCCCCGCTCCATCCGGATCTTGCAAAACTTGGGAATTAGTATGATCTCTAAACCTCTCGCTTGAGATTCATACTCTCGCAACAAATCACTAAGAGTCATTCTCTTAGGCATTCTTCCTCCTCCTATCCATCTCAGGATAGCTCGTCACTTGGATCACATCAGGCATCATGGAGTGCACTTGTATGCTTCATACCCACTATGTGAAAATCTAGATCTGTACTTCTAGATTCAACCTCCTTTGAGATCGCATCTCCAATTCATTTTCTTCACTTTCCTCTCGAAAGCTCTTCATAAATTTTGAAGAAGCTTTGTGAGCTTGTTTTAATTTCTTCCTCATATTACAATGGGGCTTTCTAGCTTCTTTCCATCTCTCCTTCTTCGATAGCTGATCTCACAAAGCCGAGCTGCAGATCATGCTTGGATACCACCGTAATATCCCTTTTTCAGATTTCTCATGAATCATGCACGTAAAAAGAATTTCCGGAAGAAAAATGTAATAAAACGCTGAATTGGACTCGATCCCATATATTAATCAATAAGAAAACTCAAATCCAAGAAAAGAGTTGAAACAAAGCAAACTAGGTGCTAAACAAATCTCCCACACCTTGCCAAAAAGTGCTAAAACCCTCAAACTCGCATTTTATCTGAGTTTGGCCGTTTAATGGATCATAGCCTAAGAGAGGGTTTAAACACATAAATGAAGGAAACAATTATATCTACTCATAGATGGATTAAAATACAGAGGAACAAAGATCTAATCTCCTTTATACAAGATACAAAGAAATCGGCAAGGGTTTCTTGTCCAAACACTTGAGATATACAAATGTGATATTCAGAAATCACCGAATTATCACCGCAACACTTAAGAACATGAGTGTACAAGGCTGAAAGATATCTGATCTGATTTAGATCCCTCAAGGGTTTCCTCCCATGAAAGGATGAACCTCAAATCAAAAGGAAACTCAACAACGAAGCCACCAAACCATGCAATGAGCACTGCCTGGGGGAATAACGCACTCCCAACAGAAACAACGCCTTTCGGGAGGGTATGAAATGTGTGGTCCGATACCAAATATCTGAAATAAATTTCGGAGCTTCCAAATAGATCTCTCAAGTGAATGAAATCTTTCTCCCGTTAGCCCCCCTATAGAATTCTTGAAAAGCAAGCTCGGGGGGCCATTGCTATTTTGGAGACCTTCAAGGAAGGCATCCCCCCCGAAGATACATTATCCTTGAGGTCTCTCTGTACTTTTCCTCTTTCACTCGCCCTCCTCTCGTTGGTTCTTTCCCCCCGAGGCCCACACTTATCTCTATACCCCTGCAAAATGTCCCTATTTTCCCCTTTTTCCTCCTCTCCCCCGTCAAGGTTCCCTTTCCCTCTCTAATTCTACCATTACCTCTAAACTCCCCAAGCCCCCCTTTTAATATCACCCTTGCCCTTTTTAAAACCTTGGCACCTTTTCTTCCCCCTATCGTTATCATCCTCGGGTCTTGAATTGCATGAAAATGGTTACAAACCCACTCTAAACATTATGTTGAGCCTAGCCCTTTCGCAATTAGCCCCCGCACCTTTTTCCCATGAGTCCTAGCGCCATGACCAACGCTAAATTGCCGGCGCTTAGCTCACCCAAACCTTTCTCCGCACGAAAATCAAAACCTTTATAAACGTGTATCGTGCACACCGGCGGCATGTGGTGGTGCATGGGTGGAGCCACCACAAAATGGGTGGTTACGGGGGCTGCCATTTGCCCGTACAGACTCAAATGAGGTGAGGCCCCGTAGTACATAGGCGGGCCGTTGATCTGCCGGTCAAACCCCGATCGATCGGTCAACAAGGGGGGTTCACATCCCGTTAAACTCTCCTCGCGCCGGTCGACCTCCCGTACTCCGTCGATCCGTTCAAACTTGGCCGTCGGTGCTAACACCGTTGTTCAGACTTCCGCCGTCCACCATTATATGATCCGATGCGGAGCGCTCGAAATGGTGGGTCCCCACTCCACGCGTTGTTTTCCAAAACTACCTAGCTTGTTCCGCACCACATTCCACGTGTTGGCGATTTTTCCCTGAGGACCAAACATTCCACCCATCGTTTGACACTGCCTTTGGTACGAAGTGAAAACCGCTTTCATTTCGCGTATTATCCTCTCCGTTCGAAGTCAGGTATGACCATGCGAACCATCCGATCTCGAGCACTTCATCCCACGTCAGACCACTGCTGCGCCCCGTTAACCTACCTCCTTCGTATCCCGGCCCACATTCCGTCGTGTTTCCACCATAGATCTCCACCCCATCGACAATCCAGATTCATCCGTTCGTCGTTGACTATTCCATGGTCTCCCATTCCGCCATGTCACCTCCACGGTACGCCCCATACATTCTCCGTTTCCGTCACTATATCTTTGGTTTTGTCGTGTTTTTTAATGTTTTCATTTGTCTATTACGTATTCACTTTGTGTTTCATTATTCCTCCACCAGAGCATTCCGTCATAGTTTTTTGCGTATTTCTCCCGCTCTCCATCCGCATGGTTGTCCATGACCACATCTTGTCCTCACCGCCTTCATCATCCCCGTCCATGGTTTTCTCATGTGTGGGTTGTTTTGCAGTGGTTTTCACGGTGAATGTCCGCCATAATTGCGTAACCTCCACATAGTTGACTATAGTCGACAGGTCGTCTTCGGCGGGCTAAATCAAGTGAGAGATGACTCAGAAGGTAGCACAAGATCATAGTTTGAAGGAACAGTTTGGAAATCAGCCCGGTGCCATTAAAGCTCGAGCTAACTCACAAAGGTAGAAATGAAGCAGAGTATTACAGATGTACAGTAAAGCCTCAAGGCAAGAAACATCAAGACTTTAGGAGCTCCTTAGGGATTTGTAGAAGGCAAAGCAAAGAAGGAAGACCCCTAGGATCGATCCAAAAGATTGCGAGCACGTGAAAGGCACTATCAAGTATCGTCATTGTATCGTTTTTCTTTATCAAGCATGGCGCCCATATAACTTTTATTATGAATGTCCAAATTTTTTTTTCCACTTAACTACAGCTCAAAATCATTTATATTAAGGAGCGTACCTTTCTAGTAGTTTATTTCATTTTTTTGTTCAAATCACTCCGGGAGTACAATTAGTTTAAAAGGTCAAGATCATCCAGCAAGACTATTCTTTCATTAAGGAAGGGTGACAGATTAAATAGCATAGCGTAGTCAAGGTAATGGTTGGCCCGCATCCATTATTGTGTTTAATGATACATTTAATTTTCACCTTACTCCTTCAAGTGGATCTTAGGCTCACCCTTTGCTATGGCTAATGCATGAAACATTGTAATGGTTGCTGATGAGATATCATGAAATGCAAGTATTCTCCTCTTGAGACAAGTTCTCTGTATATTGTTAGATAGGCCGAAATTTGATGTATTCACTCAATGTTCAAGTCGGTGGGCAATGCTGTACCTTATTGGTTTTGTTTTTAATATGACAAGCATGTTTCTTTGGATCCTGATCTAAGGCAACTGTGACGTTTCCTCTTCTCTTCAGATCTATGATTGACTTGTCTATGTTATGTTCATTTCCTATTTCATTTCTACAGGAACAGTATATAACATAGGATTCACCTCATAGGTGCCTATGTTTCGCTTCCTATCTCAATGTTTTCTACTTTATATGTGTATCTGAATGTTGATTTCAATTGGATTTAACCAAAGGTATGGACATGACGTCGCCTTCCGGATGTGAAGCAGGGACCGATGTGAAGTCCATGTTTAGATGTTCTTGGTAGGATTGAGCTAGAAGGTTTGGGAACACTGGGGGATTAGTGTTAGTTCCCCGTCCAAAGGGACTTTTATCGTGACCACTAGCCTTTCTAAGATCCCTTGTATTTCCTCTCGATTTGGTCCAAGAAGGTCCGGAGTTAAATGAACTCGACTCCATCTATAGATCGGATTAGATGGTTCTCCTCCTTTCATTTTCAGTCCTTAATGTTCCATTCCACCCAAAAGATTCTAAAGATCCAGATAATTTAGATGACTAGCCCAACTAAAAGCTTGCACATTGAACAACGTATAGATCCTTTCGACTCCATACCTCAATGGCTTTGATGTTCTCTCGAGTTATCCGTCTCTCGCCTAAGCTTCCTTTCGCCTTCATCCTTGTCTTATATTGGTCCTTCTTTTCCCCGATTCCCTCCAACCAAACCTAAACAATCAAACAAACAACCCCCGGGCCATATAACTAGTCAAATCCATAATTTAGAGCTTCAAAGACATATCCTTTGACTCGTATAGAGAGATCCCTCTCTCGACCTAAAGAGGGCTAGATCCTAAGGTCCCAAAGTGGTTCTATGTTGTCTCATCTTTTGGTCTTGTCAACCCGGCCAAAACATGGGAACCCCAACATAATGGCGAATTCCGCCGGGATAAATCATATTTCACCTTACATACTTCCAAGACTCGTGTTTAGAACTCGGTTATAGTTGACAGAAAGTCACCCCTTTCTTGAATCAACTCATTATTGAATATCCACCATACTCTTAGACAGCCCGGAAAGGGCTGTGTAGCTCCCATCTCATCCTCTTTCGCAGGTGACATATCCGGCAAATGCCCCCAACACCCTCTGCTGAGCCACACTGTGAGGAGATTCCCGAACGGGTGATAGTGCCCGAGCACCGGTGGACAAAGGTATCCCCTAGAAACGTCTCAAACTCCACCGGTGACTCCATTGTTCCTAAATGAAAAGACTCCACCGGGTGATCGCAGGGCTCCGCCTGATTGTCTTGGTTTCACATTAGACTCCACTGGGAGACCAACCTTTGATGCAACATCAACCACAATAGAAGTAACAAGTAGGGTTAAGCTGCTTGACTAAGAAACAACATTCTTGCTTTCAGAACTATCCACACAAGAGCTTATCCCAACCCTGACCCACCTGAAATAGTTGACAATCCGGAGAGTATCCTCAAGGGAGCTCCTACACTTAAAAGACCAACTATTTCCACTCACATCCATAGAGCTAATTCTGCACCGGAAGACCTAGCAGCTCTATCACTTTCTCCCCTTGACCTAGATCCTCCCAAGAGATTACCCAGAGCTAGGTCATTCAATCACTTAGACCAGCAAGACCTTGAGCCTCACAGTACACCATCTCACAGTGGTCAGCACACTAGGGACAGAGGAACCCCTCCATCTACACCACCTGATATCCATTTCATTCAAAACTTGGGGCTCTCCCTCCCTAGATCTTCTCAACAGACTTCTGCCAGTCCTAATATCCCTATCATCCAAATACTAGCTGCCCAAGCCAACCTTATACCTCATCAGGACATTATTATGGCAACCTGGTACGCACCTTTAGTTTTACCACAACCCTTGCTACCCTTACCCAATGACTATCAGTCAAAAATCCCACATTTCAATGCTAAAGAATCCATCACAGCCTAGCAACATGTAGAAAAGATGGAGGATTCTTTTGATTATATGGAAATTGATGATGAAACAATCAAAATGAGAATCTTTGCCCAGAGCCTAGGGGGTGATGTAAAGAAATGGTTTAAAAGCCTTCCCCCTGACAGTATCCAAGACCTCCCTGCATTATATCGAACCTTCATAGACAAATGGGAAGTTAGAGCAAACCCTCGCCAGCTCCTAGCAGAATACACGTTCCTTAAGAGGAACGTGGGAGAGAGCGTCCATGATTACACCACTAGATTCAACAGCATTTACAATGCTCTCCCCCCACACATGAAGTCCCCATAAGGTATGGCCCTAGCCAAATATCCAGATGGATTTGATGCTGACATGGCCTACGAACTTAGGGATAAAGAGTACACCATGTTAGAAGGCATGCAGAAAGGAGCCATAACCATAGAAGCAAACTTGATGGAAAAAAGGGCAAGGTTAAAAGATGAGAAAAGGGTAACGTATAGGGATGACACCGTAGCTTCCACTTCAGATCCAAACTATGACAGACTATCTAAGAACGTGGATAAGCCACAACAAATGATGGAGAAAATGGTTGTCACAATCAACAATCAGAACAGAAACCAGAACCAAAATCAGAATCAAAACTTTACAAGAAACAAAAATGCTCCCAACAAACAGAAAGAATCAGATCAACAAGTTATTCCCCCATTCCAAAAATTCTTAGATGAAGATGAGGGAATCATAGAAGAGTCTAAAGGGAACACAATAAACATGTTTGAAACAGAAGACACGGTCCTTAACTGTGATTCAGGGGAAGACCAGCCCTCACCCTCATACTGGGATGAGGAATGGTTAGAAACTGAAGATTACAGATTAGGATTTGAAAATGCCATGTTACAGGTCAGAGAACAATATGAACTTAGGAGCAAAAAGAACCAAGAAAATTCCAAAACCAAGCGTCCTGAGGTAACCATCAAGAAAAGACCTGATAAAACTTCTAAAGCGTCTGCTGCAAATGACAGATCAACAGCTGAAAGTTCTGGCAAGCACAGGGAAAAGGACAATCAAGACACTAAAAAACAAAGCCAACCAACCAGCAGTACTAGCACTTCAGTTAGTACTCCTGATAAAATTGTTCCCAACCCTGTACATAGTGAGAAATCACAATCGGATTCAGCTGCCAAGGCAGTAGCAAATAAAACAGAGTTAAGCACTCTAAATACCCAATCCACTTTCAATTTAGAGAGTGAGATTGCCAAAATCAAAATCTCTGTACCATTATCTGAACTGGCCACTCAAGATGTATATAAAGGCCAAATTTTGAAAGCGTTGAATTTAGGGGAAAAAAATGACTCTGTAAATTTGAATGATGATCAACCTGCCCTCCTATTTGGTCCAAAGATTGAGGGAAAATTTCAGGAAGGGGTATTTCCACCTTTCTATATCAGTCTCAACATTCATGACAAGATACTTCACAATGCCATGCATGATTCTGGAGCATCACACAATTTAATGCCTAAGGTAGTGATGGAAAGGCTAGGCCTAGAGATAACATGACCTTACAAAGATCTATATTCATTTGACTCTAGCAGAGTAAAATGCCTGGGCCTAATCAAAGACTTACGTGTGAGCTTGACCCAGATCCCAGCTAAATGTATGGTCATGGATGTTGTGGTGGCAGATGTACCACCCAAGTATGGCATGCTGTTATTGAGATCATGGGGAGCTAAACTTCAAGGAACAATGTAGATGGATGGCTCATATGCCACTATCCCCATATTTGGCCAACTCAGAAGACTGTATAGAGAGTCTCAGATGAAATTCCTAGTCAGTAGCCCCGAAAAACCTGAAAATTCACCATTATACTCTGTACACACAGACCTGGATTCTTTCATCCTTTGTAATGACCAATCCTTAGGAGAAACAGGGTTTGAATGCAGAAATACAAGCGAGGACACAGTGCCCATGGACTTTAGCATAATGGCTACCCTACAAGAATATGATGAAGAAAACCATGGGCAGGATACTAAAGACGAAACTCAGAGTGAACCAGTGACCCAACATAGTCAACCTATTAGTCACACCCTTCAAACTAACGTACCACGTGAAGAACAAGATCACCCTCAGACTAGTACAGACTCTCCAATGCAACATAATGGAGAACCCCTGTGGGAAATGAATTTCGATGGGTCCTGTACTAGGCAAAATGCCGGAGCAGGGGTATGGCTATGGAACACAGAAAATGACCATGCAGAGAGCCGTTCTGTGAATCTGTATTTCAAATGCATAAATAACATTGTAGAATATGAGGTTCTTATCCTGAGCTTAAATCTGTTGAAAAAACTAGGAGCCCATATGATAACTGTGAGAGGAGACTCTGAGTTAGTAATCAAACAGGTGAACGGTGAATATGCAGCAAAACACCCCAGGTTGAGAGCATACAGGAATGATGCAGTAGATTTATTGAAAAAATTTGTTGAATATGAATTAGTGTTCATTCCTAGGAGTCAAAACGTCATTGCAAATGGATTAGCTTTCCTGGCTAGTTCATATCCTAAGACTCCCCCTAACCAACAAATCATCATTCAAACCAAGTTCAGACCTGCAGTGCCAGACAACGAAAAATATTGGCAGGTCTTTGAAGGAGACAAACAAATTGAAGACTTCCTGGTGGGCATAAATGAGTTTGAACTTTCTGATTCTGACTCAAAATCTGATGACAACTGCCCAAGTAAGAATTCCCCAGATAAACAAGAAACACCCTGTAACATAGTAATAAACACCTTGTCTGAAAAAACTGGAAATCCAACCGGAAAATGTGAAAATGTAGATATCGAAGAGGTAGAGGTGCTGCAGGCCAAAGATAAGAACATACCCAGAGGCCTGGCACCCCTAGAGGACCTTTTTGACTTTAATGACGTAGCAAAAAAGCCCACTATAGAGCATGCATAATCAGATATAGAAGAATGCAACATAGGCACTGAAGATAAGCCCAAAATGATTAAACTGGCTAAGTCTATACCTGCAGACATGAAGAAGAAATGCATTGACCTGTTTAAGGAATTCATTGATGTGTTTGCATGGAGCTATGAAGACTTAAAGGCATATGACACCAACATCATACAACACAAGATACCCCTGAAGGAAAATCAGAAACCTTTTAGGCAAAAAATCCGAAGGATCAATCCAAAACAATTTCCTGTGGTAGAGAAAGAGATCAAAAAGATGTATGGTGCAGGCATAATAGTCCCTGTAAGGTTTTCTGATTGGGTGTCAAACTTAGTGGCTGTAAGAAAGAAAACAGGGGAGATCAGATTGTGCATAGACTTCAGAAACCTTAATAGAGCCTCATTGAAAGACAATTACCCTTTGCCTAGAATGGAACATATCCTTCAGAAGGTAGTGGGCTCTAAGAGAATATCCCTACTTGATGGTTTTTCAGGATACAACCAAGTTCTGGTACTCCCAGAAGATCAACTCAAAACAACTTTTACCACTCCATGGGGCACCTTCATGTATGTGAAAATGCCTTTTGGATTGATGAATGCTGGAGCTACCTTCCAGAGAGCGATGGATATTGCTTTCTCAGATGAGATAGGGCACTTCATAGTTATCTACTTGGATGACTTGACTGTCTTTTCTAAAACTGAATAAGAACACTTGAAACATCTGAGGAAAGTCTTCGAAAAATGTAGAAGGTACGGACTGTCCTTAAACCCTAAGAAAACTGTTTTTAGACTGCAAGAAGGTAAGCTTCTTGGTCACATTATTTCCGAGAAAGGGATCAGGATAGACCCACAGCGAGTTGAGGGAATACTTCAAATCACACACCCAAGAAACATCAAGGAGTTACAGTCCTTCATAGGGAAGATCAATTTCCTTAGGAGATTCATTCCTAATCTTGCTGAGCACCTTAGAAAAATGACCAACATGCTAAAGAAAGATACAAGAATTAAGTGGACTGTTGCAGCCAAGAAATCTTTTGAGTTAGTAAAGATTGCACTCACTCAAGCCCCTGTACTTATCAGCCCAGACTTCTCAAAAGATTTTTTGATCTTTTCCTTTACCTCTGAACATACAATAGCTATAGTCCTACTACAAAGGAATTCAGAAGGTCATGAACAACCAATTGCCTTCTTCAGCAAAGCCTTAAGAGACGCACCCTTAAAGTACAACATAATGGAAAAGAAGGCCTATGCTCTGGTGAAGGCCTTAAAAGACTTTAGGGTGTACATTCTGCATTCTCACACCATTGCTTATGTGCCAAATACAGTGGTTAAAGACATCTTGTCCCAGGACCCTGATGGGAAAAGGGGCAAATGGATTGCTACAATCTTGGAATACGACCTCGAAATAAAACCCACCAAGCTAATCAAAGGTCAAGGCCTGGCCCAGTTAATGGCTGAATCCAATCTGTAGGCCCTTGACATTAACATGATAAATGCCTTAGATGAGCAGGAAGGATTGCCCCATCCAACTTTTGAGGAGCAGTTTCAAAACTCTCCTTGGTATACTGACATCCTTTACGTGCTCACAAACCTCAATGCCCCTCCATAACTGCCCAAAACAAAGGCCAGATTCATAAAACTCAAAGCTAGAAATTACTGCATTTTGAATGAGAATCTATACTGGAAAAATCCAAATGGCCTTTTACTGAAATGTTTTTCTGAAACTGAAGCTGAAAAAATCAAACAAGAGTTCCATGCTGGGGAGTGTGGAGGCCACTTGAATTGGAAGGCCACTGCAAATAAGATACTTAGAGCTGGCTACTATTGGCCCACACTCTTCAGTGATGTCCATAAAATGATACTTTCCTGCCACAAATGTCAGATCTTTGAAGGCAGAAGAAAGCTTCTTCCCCTTCCATTACGGCCCATCACTGTAGAGGGTCCCTTCATGCAGTGGGGTCTTGAATTTATAGGAGAAATCCACCCCTCTTCCTCTGGGCAACACAAATGGATCCTAACTGCTACAGATTACTTCACTAAATGGATAGAAGCCGTACCCACTAGGAATTCCACTAATTCTGTCATCATTAGGTTCCTAGAAGACTTTATCCTATCTCAGTTTGGCTGTCCAAGGAAGATAATCACTGACAATGCTGCTGCTTTCAGATCCAAGAAAATGATTGATTTCTGTCACAGGTACGGGATAGCACTTGGACATTCAACTGCCTATTACCCCCAGGGTAATGGATTGGATGAATCATCTAAAAAAAGCCTGGTCACAATCATTAAGAAGCTGCTGGAAGAGAAAAAAAGGTCATGGAATAAAAAGCTGATACATGCCTTGTGGGCTGACAGGCTCACCACAAAGAAATCCATTGGCATGTCACCATTCCAGCTGGTCTATGGAACAGAAGCAGTTTTTCCTACAAGCCTTGGGATTCCAGTGATTAAGCTAGTCCAGGAGATTCAGACGGAGGAAGACAGCATGATAAGAAGGATCAATGAAACTATCCATCTGCAGCAAACAAGGGAGCAGGTTTATGACAGAGCTGTCAGAGTTCAGGAAAACATAAAGAGGCAGTTTGACAAAAGAGCCAAAGCTTTAGATTTCGAGGTTGGAGATAAAGTTCTGAAATGGGATTCAAGGAGAGAGGACAAAGGTAAACATGGCAAGTTTGACAGCTTGTGGCAGGGTCCATATATTATCCAAGCCACTGTGGGTCCTAATGCATTTTTCTTACAAGAACTTGATGGTACAGCGCTGTTTGGGGGTCCTGTCAATGGCAGGATGCTCAAACACTACTTTTGCTAATTTTCATTTCCAGTTTCATTTCCATTGTACATACCATTGCTGCTTTAATTTCAAGAAAACAGAGAAAAATGTTTCAAAAAACAGAGAGAAAGAGGAGGTTCGGACATGCCTAAAACATGAACCTCAGATGTGTGAAAGATTGGCTCTAATCAACTTAAAATCTGAGCCAGAAGAAAGAAAGACAGCTGGTCCTAACACGCCCAAAATCCGGACCAGCAAAGGAAAAGGAAGAATCAGCTCTAACATGCCCAAAACCAGAGCTGAAAATGAAGAAGAAAAGGTGACTCTAACATGCTCAAAATATGAGTCGCAAACAAAGAAGGATACTTCAAAAGTTCAGATTTCATGCCTTCACATTTTTGTTTTCAAAATCCTCGTTCCAGCAAGCCAGACAGTCTAATCCTGGCTTGGTTTTTTTTCAATTTCCTGTTTTAGAATGTAGGAGAAGAAACCTGTTGGAAAATTTAATCCCAAAAGGTAGTAGGTTAGGTAGAGAAGCATATGAGGCCAACTGTTTAATCTGGTCTCATGGAGTAATAAGGGTAGAAATAGAATAGGTTTGTTTTCTGTTTTAAAAAATAAAATTAAGGGTCTGCTAGCTCAAATGCACCCAAAGGGAAAATTGTTAGGACTATAGTTTGGGTAGGTAGATTGGTTGAGCAATATTTCTGCTGATGTTTCTATCATATTGTGGCAGCTGAGATCAAAGAAAGAAGAAAGGGATGTGCCAAGCAGCAGGCATCTGGCCTACTCCAAAGATTATTTATGGTTTCTTGACTCCTCCAAGAAGAAGCCATCCCCATGTGGAGCCACTGTTAGCCCCCCTACGAAACTCTTGTCAAGCAAGCTGGGGGCTAGATTGTCTTGGAGCCTTCAAGGAATGCCTTTCCCTTGAAAACCCATCCTCCTTGAAATCTCTTTGTGCTGTGACTAATATGAATCCTATTTGCTGATCCACCCCTAAAGGCCTACTGCTCCCCCTTGCATCCCTGCAATTATCCCTTTATCCCCTTTTCCCTCCTTGTGTCAAAATACCTTTGTGCCCCAATTTCCCTTGTTCATCCCTAAAATCCCCTCAAGATCCCCTTGAAATTCTATTTTCGCCCCTTGTTTGTCTTATTCATCCTTCATCCTCCTATCGTTGCCTTGGGCTAACCTTAAAATGATTTAAAAATGGGCCTCAATCATAATTTCATTGAAAAGATCTTAAAAACCCATTTCGAACCATACAACAAGCCTCAGCCCTTTTCTCCGCTAGCCCCGCTCCTATACTTCCATGGAATCTGGCACTATAACCGAAACCCAGTACTAAAGGCACCTATCTCAAACCATTTCGGTCGCAACCTCAGCCGTTGATCTCAGCTGATCGGACGGCGGTAATTAAATCACTAGTGCCCGCGTTTTCACCATTGATTCATAGGCTAAGCCATCGCCGTCCATTTACATATTGATCCGACGGTCCACATTTCCTCCGCCAGTGGACCCCGCAGCGCACTATCCCTGAAACCGCTTGGTTTATTCCGCACCACCATCTGCGAGTTGGCGGTATTCTTCCATCGCCCAACGATTCCACTAGCCGACCGCCGCATGTCCACTGTACGAATCCAAAACCACTTTCTCCCCGCGCATTATCTCTCGACCAAAGTCGCCCAACGAAATCATCGTGCGCCGTTGGATCTCGCGCGCCCCATCCGACGGTCGTCGGTCATCCAAGCTGCGCGTCGCTTAGCTCGGTCCATCACATCCGCCGTTGACCATTCCGCCGTCGCCCAGGCCCACTGTCTGCCGTCCACGTGTCTATTCCGCACGCCACGTCACCCCACGTGCACTCATCGTACCTTTCAACCATTCTATTGCATATAATCGTTCGTTTTCGGGCTTTTTAATGTTTTTCCCGTTCAAACTCCGCTCTGCAAAGACCGCCACCTCCAACAGAACGATTTATCACCATTTCTTCCCCAGTTCATCATCTGCACGAGCATTTTCCATTCTCTGCACCACATCCATCACCCCCGCCCATTGAGCTCTTGACGAGTTTGTTGTTTTGCAGGGTTCAAGCGCAGAAAACCACCACAGTTCATGGTTTCTGTCATAGTCGCAGATACGCAAGGAAAGGCCGTGTTCCATAGATACATTTAATGAAGAAAGGGCCCAGGGAGTTTTTTGACGTGTTTGGAAGTAAAGGACAGGGTTAAGACTCTGTCAGCCATCTGCAGGAGTGGCAAAGAGCACTCAGCGAGGTAGCCAATGAGTTAAAGCATCAAATTGGAGATTCCAAAGGCTTAATCCCATTTTCAGAGGCCAAGCACCAATTTGAATGCCCCCGAGGTCAATCAGAGGTTTAATGCACAGGAGATCATACCATCAGGACCGTCTTCGTCAGCAGAATGTTTTTCTTTATCAAGTACAGGGCGTCCATACAGATTTTATTAGGCACCACATCCCTGAAGAAAT
This sequence comes from Pinus albicaulis, assembly GCA_034641835.2. NCBI lineage: Eukaryota > Viridiplantae > Streptophyta > Pinopsida > Pinales > Pinaceae > Pinus > Pinus albicaulis. Next base: position 1,590,567,197 of record CM076575.1, on the reverse strand, counting down.
TTCCACCCTAACAACAGTTCAAAATCACCAGCGCATTTATATGACAGACCTCTCGGCAGTTTATTTTACTTTGTTTAAACCATAAGTACAGCACCGCAGCCAAAATGTCCAAATCATATCCAGAGAAGATCACTCCAGCACAAAGAGGTGACAGAAAATCAAATACTCACCAGTCAAACAGAATGGGTTTCAACCCTGCATTCATTTATGTGTTTAATGTTACATTTAGTGGCCACCTACCCCCTCGGTCGATCTTCTGTCCATCTCCAGCTATAAATCTCAGAAGGAAACATTGTAATGGGGTTGGTTGGTTGTTGACGAGATATCAGTGAAACACAAGTGTTTTCCTCCTGAGACAAGTTCTCTGTGTAATATTGTAAGATAGGCTGAGATTTGATGTATTCAGACTGAATGTTCAAGCTATGGGCTATGATGTACCTGATTGGTGTTGTTTAATATGACAATCATGTTTCTTTGGATCATGATCTAAAGCAGTTGGTGATGTTTTCCTTTTCTCTGTATTTGTGATTGACTTGCTTTCATTTCATTACGTTTCTTCAGGCTCGCATCAGAAGTTTGACATAAGATTTACCCTTGATAAGTACCTTATGTTGCTGCTCTCCCAGCCTTTTATATCTTATGCTTATATGTGTATCTGAATATAGATTTCAATGGATTTAACCAGTGTAGTGGATGTTATTGCCTACTCTCTGATGTATGAATTGATGAAGTCTATGTTTAGATTTTCTATTTGGGATTTAGTTGGATGTGTTGAGAACACTGGGAGGTCTAGACTACCACCTCTGCCTCACTAGGGTCTTTCCATTCCAGTTATCCCTCTCTAATATCCCTTGTCTTGCCTCTGATTTTGTCCAAGCAGGTCTGGAGTTAAATGACCTCTGGCCTGATCTATAGACAGAATTAGATGGTTTCCCTCTTTCATTTTCAGACCTTAATGTCCCATTCCAAATACCATTTTTAAGATCCAATTGCTCTAGATGACTAGCCCAACTGAAAGCTTGCACATTGATTACAAATAAATCCTTTCTTGACTCCATTGCCCAATGGCCTTGATATTCCCTGAGTTTTCTGTCTCAGCCTAATCCCTTCTATGCTCATCCTTGTCTTATATTGGACCTTCTTTTCTTGATTCCCAACAACCAAACACAAACAATCAAATAAACAACCCTGAGCTTGTAACTAGCCTAAAACCTTAACATTCGAGCTTCAAAGAAAAAAAACCTTTGGCTATCATAGAGAGATCCCTCTCTGGACCCAGGAGGGCTAGATCCTAGGGTCTGAAAGTGGTTCTATGTTGTCTCATCTTTCGGTCTTGTCAACCTGGCCAAAACATGGGAACCCCAACAGGCGGTTTCTTTTGAAACTTGTAATTGAAAAATCTTAAAACATATAAAAATTATGGCATAAATATAACAACCACATCAAAAACTTAAGGCAAAAAATATGGAGCAATTTTGAAAACCATACAATACTAATCATTAAAGATCTATGAAAGACCTAGAGAATTCATCTTAATCTCATCTAATTTTACTATTAATCCATAGTTATATAGGGATTATAAAATTCCATTAATTATCAACATTTATATAATCTAATGAAGTGTTTTAAAGAATGTACTTAATATTTATGCAATTTGATGAAGTTTTAAAAAAATTAACTTGAAAATAAGATTAACTTTAAATTTTACAAAAATTATTATTTTTGTTTTACGTGAGGAAAAAAAAATCATAAATATTCAAAAAATACTTGATTTGTTTTTACAATAAATATTCCAAAATTCCCCAATAACGCGATTTTGAAAAGACATTCAAAAATTATGAAAACATTAAAAAAAATATACTTTCTTCATAAAGTTCACAAGTTCTGCATAAAAAGATAAACATAAACAACCTTGGAAAAAAAGGGCAGCCCATGGATCTTGAAGTTGAACCACATGAAATCTAGCACGTGGATCTTGTTATTATTTGTAAAAAAATTTCAAGAGGTGAGTTCTAGGTATCTTTTTTGTGTTTATTTTTCATGTAGGTTTAGGACAACTACCTGATGGCAGTTTTAGTTCAGGACAACTACCTGATGGCAGTATTGTTACCTTATGTAAAACAATTGAAAATAACTAGCCTACCAATGGACACCGTCGAATTTTGGCAGGCAAGTAATCTCGTGCATTCATTTGCTTTTCTGTAAAACTAGCCAAAGTTATTGTTACTAAATAAGAAATGAAGAATGAAAACCAAAATGAAGACCGATTAGATTAAATAAAAATAAATGTAAATGTTATTAAATAACAATAATATTTAATTTCTAAAATTGAATTTTTTCTTAGCTTTTTGGTCAAACATAGTTTAATAGGCTGTCAATGAAAAACCTAAGGCTTTATACCATGCTTACGGAAGGTATAATAATGATCCGTTCCCAAGGTCTATGGCCGTTTAGTTTCACTGTAATCAAAACACCACGTGGGTGGTTGGTTTGAATGCCCATCAACCTGGCCAGGATGGCCCTCTCTGACTGCAATTTTTTTGCCATAAAATGTGAGGACGATCTGATGGGAAAATTGTGATTTGCTCAAATATAGTAAAAACTAGCAATTCCACCAGGAGGTGCAAGGGAACATCGAAAGGAAGAGGCGTGAATTATGTTGTGCAATCAATAAGAGAAAAATGCCCTTGATAGTTTGTAGAGAAAAATTTACTTGAGCTCGCATTAATGAGGCTCATTGACCTATTTGAGTAGAAGGATACATAAATGGTTGTCAATCCCTCTCAAACCTCTAGAAATCGAATTGATATTGGTTGCCGCAAACTGAAGCTAGTGCTGATAAACATCGCTCAAGTTTGAGGCATCATAAACCAAGATACCCAATATTAGTGCTACAAATTCAAATCGAGGATTATTTCCAAAAACATAAAAGTCACTGATATAATTTTTCAATGCCCCACACTCTACTTTTACATGAATATCCCCAGTAGAACCACACCAATCAGATGTGTCATAATTGTATGAAACAAGACCTACTTTATCAAAACCAGACCTGCTGTCCACTGAGTTAAATCTCCTTTCTCTATGAGAAACTGCAATTTCTCTGTTTCTTCGAGGAAAAAATTCAGATTTCTCATGTAATGAGACATCCACATTTATAAATGGAATTTTTTATGTGAATAAAAGATTTTTAGGATTCCCACGCCATCCAAACTAACGACAAGGCAACGAGTCTTCATTTCGGGCAACTAAATCTAGAACCAACAGCTTTCCAAGAGTTGTCGTAGTCTTTTGAGCAGCTTCTTGAGTAATAAATGCAAATGAACTGTCCAACCATGGGCAACCACATACATACCCCATAAGTAATAAGAAATGACTCAATCAAAGGGCTTCTAGCAATTCAGTGCATGTTGTTGTGCCCACCTCATCTCCCTTTGCACTTGCCATATTTCTTTCTTTCTCAGCAACATCCTTGATACTCTGCCACTCAGCACAAAAATATGGTGATGAACATCCAAGGTTTGATGGATCACTACACCCACATTCTTGCTGAGAATTCTGTCCAAAATATCAAATATTGCGCTCAGTTCATTGTGCTCCGTAATATGACTGTGTTTCCATCACGAGGGTTTTGGAAGTTAGGAGGATGGGTGGTTAACCAAGTGATGCCAATGAAAACTTCCTCTTCATAATTTTCTCTCAAGAATGCAACCCTCAACATACCCATTTCCTTAATTTTGTTGTTTTTTTAATGCCAATTCCAATATGTGCAGGACTCCTTGTGCTCGTATTAATACCGACCTTCTTCAACACGGATTGCTTCTAGAGTCACTGAAATGTAAGTATGAAATCAAACCACTGGTAAAATGAATTTGGCCTTGAAAGAGATAATGTCTGCTCATAAGAATAAGCTCTGCCTCTGAGAATGGGAACTCAGAAATTTGTTTAAAACTATATGTTAAACCAAGGATACGTTCTTTCCCCTCCTGGAACAATAAGTTTCAGACTTGGATCTTTCTGCTGGAGAATATATCTGTCTCCTTGAAAAGAATTTGGCCCTCTATAGAAGATGAAATCGGCCCTTCTACTCAACTTCAAGGTGGAAATAGTCTATCATGAAATTGGCCTCTCCTTTCAGTATTCAATGATCTGGAATAACCCTTGATGATATTCTCTCCAAGCTAAGCAAATGGCAAAGGAAAGACCCAACTCGACCTCTAGAAATTCATACAATTTCTCTGTACTAATTGATCTCTGGGTGATGGTTTACTACAAGGGAAACAATTACGAACCATTTAATACCATTGGGCACATCTAAAGATATTCCTTCATTAATAAAAATGACATATAAAAACAGAAAAGATATAAGCAAACCACATGATTTTTACAAATATCAATCCAATCGATCATAAAGAGACATATTTACACACAATTCATTTTTCATTTTTTTTAGAGTGGATGGGGATAGGAGAGGAGATTTTAAAGTAGTAGAAACTATTCTAAGATTCCAAACATGAGATATTGGACTGTTTATGATCCTTTTACTTATTCACTATAATTTATTATTCGCACTAGTACACTGACACAGCACATCATCTTATAGAGGAGAGAAGGCCAAACAAGCATTTATATTCATCTTATAACTAATCAACTATTATGTCAATAAAAAAATCCATTCCCATGTGGACAACCCATCACATGAATAGCCAATAACCCAAATACCCAAATTGATAAATATGGCATGCACCTTCCAAGCCACACTGAATTCTTTATTCCTAATAAATATGGAATTATGTTCAAACCCTGAGCATCACCAGCTCCAAATCAAAAGATCTTGTTATGTATATCATGATCAAAGACTCCAGTATGTACATAAAACTTGATACCTTGCCAACACCGGGAAAGCACGGGATTAACCCCCATGATTTGAGCCTTTGTCAACCTGAGAAAAACAATTAATTGACCTCAAATAGTCTATTACACTAGGGACAACAAAAAATAGCCAATTAGTAATTTTTAACAGGTTTTGCAAAAATGCAAATGTACATTAGCAAAATTGATCCAAACAGTAACCAAAATTATTAACCCATTCCAAATCTCTTTCTACACTGTAATTTTCCATCAAATATAGAGGAACTACATGCATTATTAAAACATTCCAAATCCTTTTTTACATTGTAATTATCCATCAAATATAGAGGAAGTAGAGGTGTTTGAAAGCTCTGCCATATATAATATTTACCTCAATCCCCGGAATCAAAGATGTGTGTCAGAAACATTTACACAAAATTGAATTTCCTGCTTAGCATACCTTTTCATATCTTTATGCCAATTTACAGAGCTTAATCCAATGGACAGGATCAAAATCTGCAATGATTTTCTGCATAAAAGATCATTCTCCCCACCTTTCATGCAAATAATATTATGTGTTTTTACTTGAATTCTTCCTGATCAGAAAGCACGTCGTCTAAAACCCTATCGTCAATCCTCGCCGAGGCCTGCTTCACCCACTTGACCAAATCCTCTACATCCTGGTTCACCTTATGTTCTTCCTTCAAAACTTTCTTGAGCGGCTTCCTCTAGCCTTTCAATGAAAAAGTACTGAAATTCGTCAAAAAATTATCCTCAGACAGCGAGTCCAGCTCGTCCTTCGGCCTGACCCTGTCCCTATTCCGAACCCTCATTTTCGACTTCTCAGAAACAACAGTTGTCGTGAGTTCATCTTCGCCAATATGGGATTCAGATTTCTTCATTTTACTAGAACCCGAGGATCTCTTCAAGCTCAAGCTTCTCAAAATCTTCTTTGAAGAGCCATAGAAAAAAGACCTGGGAGGAGAAGGCGACAATGAGCATGATCTCTGAGAGTGCACTGATGACGATGATGCCACGAACGTTCTTGAAGTCTTCTAAGGGGGTCTGGAGTTCGAATTCCCCCGAGGCGAAGATGCAATAGACATGCTTCGCCCCTCGCTAATGGTGCTCGAGTTCGAATCCCTCGGTGACTCTGTAGAGGAAAATGGATTATTTCCAGGAAATTTAGCCTCTCCTAACTTAGAAAGACTACTGTGACATTGTTCTAGACTTTGAGGAGGACCAGGAGGTCTGAGGTTCGAGACCAATGCTTTGAGCTTTTCATACCTGCTTTCTAGTTCTAGGTTGAGGTCGTGAACGTGCAGAGCCCGGTTTATGAACCCTTGGATAGCTTACCTCTTGGTGGATGGCTAACAAACATAGTTGACTTACATTTAATATTTTGAAACGTAATTTTCAAACTAAAAGTTTTTAACAGCGCCAAATGGAAGATTTCCATTGGTTAGAGGAGGTGCCACATGTCTAAATTTTACTGGTTGGAATGGCGATAAGAAAGGCTTCTCATTGGCTGAGGTGAACAATGTTTTCTCACCCCAAGCCAGTAAAGAGAATGCCTTTCAGAGTAATTATTTGTGAATAAATGGTATTTATAGGGTCTGTTACTGAGATCAACAATGGATGGATTATGTAAACTGGGGTTTGGGGTGGACATCAACAGTTTAACAAATCCCAACTCTGGAGCAAAGGCATCTTTTGCAATGGCTTTTGATACTACAAATGCTTTTCTTACATGGCATTATTTTGACATTTCTTGGAAATTAAAAAGATACTTCCAATTGCTACCAAATGCCACCATGAAGGATAACATCAAAACGGTGGATGTTTTTGTGTATAAGGTCATTCAGAGCAAAAAACATGAGATTTATGTCCAGAATAACTAGATAAGAGAATACCCACACAAGCTTTGGTCCTCACATTAGGGGAATTTTGAGGTTTAAAATGGGTCTCCTAAAGAAATAATAAAATAATAGCTAAACCAATAAAATAATATTTATGAATTTGTAATTCACTTTTTGCACCACAAGCCATGTAACCATAGTTAAAATCAATTCAAAAGTTGTACCAAAATAAAATTAATAAAAAAAATTGTATTGATTTGACTATAAATAAGAATGAGCTTTTCAAGAAAAAGTCACTATCATTGAACAACTAATGCGTTTGTCCTTTGTACCTAAATAATTTAAAATAAAATATAAATATAGATTTAAAAATTATTAATTATATTATATGCTATTAATTAAAATTTATATTATTTAAATTGAATAATAACATGTAATTAATATACTATATAAAAATAATATAATATAATATAATATATTATAATAAATGTATACGGATATGCATTGTTCTTTCAAGAAATATGAAATGACAATAATATATTTTTATTCAAAAAGTGTGAAATGACATTTATTATGAGTACTTTACTTTGACTTTAAAAGTAATTAGAGCACTACCATGGTTAACCATGAATTTTTATCCACCATTGAGAATGTGACAAGTAAGTACCTTTAACTCAAGAAATGCCATCTCAACCATTAGGGATGATGTCATCTCCTAAAATGTGATTGGTTCTCATAAAGTGAATTTTGATCGTACATTTTCCTTAGGAGGCCCATTTTAGACCTCAAAATTCCCCTAATGTTTGCAACATAAATTTTCAAATTTTTACAGTCTCCTAATGCTGGTACTCATGATGACAATGTTTCTCTGGCATCGACCTTCAAATATATTTACAGGTGAAACCGGACATACTCTCTCGCTTTATTGCACTCACAGAGAAACAGCAAGAGTATTACTCTGATAAGTATCTACGAGATATTATTATGAATTTATTAATAGCTGGCCAGGACACAACTACACTTACCCTTTGTTAGTTTTTTCATTTTCTTTGCAAGAATCCGGATGTTGAAAAAAACATTCTTCAAGAAATTCATGACCTGGTCTTGAAGGAGAATGAATGTTTAACCATTGAAGAGTCTATTACTATGTTCTCTCAAAGTCTGACACATTCATTATTGGATAAGATGCACTATCTCCATGCAGCGTTATCGGAGACCTTATGCTTATACCCACTTGTTCTTCTGGTAAGACATTTCCCTATCTTGTGAATTCTATCCTATTCTTTAACAAAATAAAGACTTCATTATTGGATACAAAAAACACTGTGAACAACTTTTTACATATTGGATACTAATTCCCGAATCTTATTAAAAAAGACAACATTCATCAAGATTTTAAACTAGTTAGTGACAATGCAATCACCTTTCATGAGCCCGCTCTATACTTATGCTGCAAAGTGATATTTACCTGTCTTTGAGTCGATTCCCCTTTTTGACAAGAGGTCAGCAACCTGGTTTTTCCCTCTGTAGATATGAATGAAAGAGATGTTCTAGAAGGTGGCTGCTAGTAGTCTAATGCAACCCAATCAGTTGGAAAAAATATAAGGGTATAAAGTATATCTTTTTTTGACCCAATCAATGTTGATTTTGGCATCCCCAAAAATTTGAATGTTGTCTAGACCGAGCCATTTTGGTAATGTGAAGGCACCCCAAAGTGAAAAGGCCTCTTCTCTACTGTTTTTCCCCTGCCACTCTGCCACCAGAAATGAAGTTATAGCCTAGGTAGGTTGTAGAGTGATGACCACTCCACATCCACATCATCTCGATTGACATACTTCATCAAAAGATCCTCTTGGGAAAAGTCCCTTGATATATTTTTTTGTGAAATCTTCCTTGTTTTAGTAACAGTCTTTGGTGGACCTATCTTTATTCAGGAATTTAAGTAACCTTAACATTATTTTGACTGTCCATGGGTAATTGTATCTAAATACCCTCATTTATCCTCTAGTTAGAATGTATTGGAATTCCTATGAGGTTATGGTCAAATATTATATCATATTTCCTTCTCATTAATGGGGTTTCTCACATGCCTTGTCTTTTGGAAAAAGATGAACAAGTTCAATTGAATTTGGATTCCTATCCTAAGATTAGGGTCTACAGAATTCAGTATAATTTTTTTCCATTTTATTTAAATTTATGGATCATGATTATGGCTAATAAATATTTGGCAAAAAAAAACAATTAAATGAAGGATGGAAAGAATGTAGATTCTGAGGATATCCTTCCGGATGGATTCAAAGTCAACAAAGGTGATATGGTGGCTTATGTTCCTTACTCTATGGGAAGAATGACGTACCTCTGGGGCAGTGATGTAAAGGAGTTTAGGCCTGAGAGATAGCTGCATAATGGAAATTTTCAACCCGAATCACCATTCAAGTTTACTGCGTTTCAGGTAAATGACTTAACCATGCCATTTAATGTTATGAAAACACACCTCTGACAATAACTTGAAATCGATAAGGTATATGGTTGGCTTGTAGGCTGGACCTCGCATGTGTCTAGGCAAGGATTTTGCTTACATCCAAATGAATATTGTTGCAGCTGTTCTTATACTCTTCTTCAAATTTGAATTAGTGCAAGGGATAGAAGTGAGATATCGTCCCTCACTGACACTCCATATGACTGAGGATGGATTAAATCTGCCTATTGATGAGCACAGTTTTATATCAAAGTGGGGGACATTGTACAATGAAAGCTTTCATATGTTGTACACAATTTGGTATTTTCTTAGCTATTTAACAGGTTTAGGTTTTATCTAGTGGAAGGAATCTTGTATATCGGGTCTTAAAATGTTAAAACCATATCGTACAAATGAAAAACATTACATTGAACATTTTGACATTACGATCGGGTTTTAACATTTTAAGACTCGGTAAGCCTTAACATCAAAATAAAGGCGGAAATTGGGGGATTCGAAGGTATAAACATTTCTAATAGAGGAGACATTACCCATAACTTTTTTGTGAACAATGTTTTATTTTTTGGTATGATGACTGATAATAGTTGGAGTACTTTAGAACTGATATTTAGAAACTTCTGCAAATCTTCGGGAATGGAAGCAATGAGGGCAAGTCTAGTTTCTAACATCTTATGGGATCAACTGAGGAAGTGCAATATGTTCAAAGCCTCTTTCAGGTCAGAATTGCCAGACTGGATGAGGGTTTCACATACCTCGGTTTCAAAATGAAGGCTTCTAGATATACTTTGGGAGATTGGGAATGGATCCTAGAAAAATATCAGCGTCGATTTAATATGTGGGCTAATAAGTGGTTAACGAGGGGAGGTAGGTTGGTTTTAACCCAGGTCATTCTACAACAGATTACTATTTTTTGGGCCCATCGTTTCTACATTCCACGGAAGATAATGAAGAAAATTCAAGGTTTTATGGTGCATTTTATATGGAATGGAGGATTAGGCCAGACCTCTTTCCATCAGGCTAAGTGGGAGGTAATTGATGCGCCTAAATAATTAGGGGGATGGGGCATTATTGAACGAGAAACTTTTGGGACTGCTCTATTGATGAAATATTTTTGGAGGTGTCTGTCCTGCTCAGGTATATGGAAGAGCATAATGGATCATAAATACTTCAATCAGAAAACTATAGAGGACCTTTTTTTAGGGGAGGATCTTCAATTTCAGGCAAGGTCTCCTATCTAGAAAGGATTTCGGAATATATGGACATCGTTCAGAGACTGTCTAAGATGGCAGTTTGGATCAGGGAATAAGATCCTCATTGGGTCTAATTCTATGGGTGCATCGATGGATTTCCCCTTAATTTCAAAAGTCCTCCTATCGCATTTACACCAAAGGGGCGTATTTCTGATTGGAAAAAATTTATCATGGCAGGAGGAGATCCCTTTATGGTCTTCTGCTTGTCAATTGGGCTTACCTGCTACTGCGGAGTTTGAACGGGAAGGGTATTGTAGCTATTTAAGGGGTTTGGGGCTACATAAGCATAGACAGGGGGAAAAAATAAGATGGGGTGGCAAGACTCAAAGGGAACAAATAGTGGTTAAGGGCATATAACCTTCTATGATGTATGGCAGAGAGGAAATAAGGAGTCCTTGTTGGCTTAAGGATCTGTGGAAAGCAAGATTACAAAAAAAAAAAACTTATTTTCTTTTGGCTGGTTTGGAGGGACAAGAACCTAACTTGGAAGAACCTTCAGAAAAGAGGATTATATGGTCCTGGGATATGTTTTCTATGCGGGGCAGATAATGAAGATAACCATCATATTTTTTATGACTGCCCTTTCACCAGGCGGATATTAAAACTTATTTGTATGAAGCTCAATTGTGATATTCATTTTTATGACAGTGCTGAGGGTTGTATTGTAGGTTGGGGAGAGTTAGGAAAGTTCTCTATAAATTTGGCTATATTGTTTCACTGGAGCATCTAGGGATACCGAAATAGAAGGATTTTTGAGGATAAGGTTAGTGAACTAGATAAGATCAACAATCAGATTTTACAGGATTTGGATAAATTGAATATCTTAGAAAAGCCCCCTTTTGACCTATCAATTAGAAATCAACCCCATGAAATCATCTACTCGGTGGGGTTTTTTGATGGTGCTGCTCAAAATTAGAAATGTGGATGCAGAGCATGGTTACTGCTATCTCCTTTGTGTCACTATAAACTCTTTTGGTTTGGAGGTATAGGAACAAATACGAGGGCTGAAGTAAGTGTACTATGGGGATTAATGTGGTTTTCCAACCACCTCTGTGTTGATAGAGTTTCCATCTTCGATGATTCTAAAGTCCTGATCGATCACTTAAACCACACGGCCTATATAAGCCAGACCTTTTTGTCTTCCTGGATCAACCGAATTGATATCCAGCGAAAAACGTTTTCTGCTATATATTTCAGTCACATATATAGAGAAATGAACTCTCAGGAAGACAACTTGTCTAAATTGGGTCTTAAGGGAAGATTTGGAAAAATTAAATATGAATAATTTGATGAGGAAGGCAGGGGAGCGAAGGGGTTGCTCATGTTTTCTTAACTATCTCCCTTCCTGGTTGGCACAGGGGAGTCTGAAGGATCGACTCAAAGCTATATTTCAAGGCGACGCATATCTTCTCAGTTCAGGCCATAGGTTTATTTTTTGTATGGTTAAAGATGTATTTTCCTCATTACATGTCACAAATAGATATGTAGTGCTTGGGACAGATTGAAGGCGTATATCTTTTTTGGGTGTACATTTTGAGAAGAGTTTTTTTGTTTCTCGATGATGGCTGACGTATGATAAAGGATCAAAGACGTTATGTTTTCTTTCTAGGTAAAATTTCTAAAAATTATTAAGGTAAATTTTTGCTAGCTGAAGTATGTCAAAGGATCAAAGGTAAAGATTGCATTTTTGTATGGTGATGAACAATGAAAGTTTTGAGGGTTTCTGCAAACTGATGAGGGAAATGTATTTTTTTTTTATATCTAAATTTTTTGTACTGGTACTTAATATAAACCATCTGTTTTTTTCTCCTGAAAAAAAAAATACAACTTGGAGAGAGAGAAATGATTATAATAAAATTGGCGGAAAACAATTGAGGTGAAATATTGATTTGTATTATTTAAACTGATTTTTTTTTTTGTATATATAGATTCAGCACCTTGGAAAATCTAGAAGACACTTGGATTGTGCAGAATTACCTATAAGTTTGTGATTTTATTGAATTCTGACAAAATTTTTAAAAAATTAGACAAAAAAAATTCCAAAAAATCACACTAAAAACAACTGTTAATAAAATTCATATCACCTCGTGGTGGCACCTTGTGTAGTCTCGTATGTACTGATCTGGGACACCGAGTTTACAGTTTGTCTAATAAAAATAAATTCTAATATTTCAAATTGATTTTATTGTACTAAATAATCCTTGTTATTAGACTTTTATATGAATTCGCTTTTTGAGGACAGAGACAGGATTGTTAATTTTTATAGATTTTATAAAGGTAACTTTATTATTATTTTTAATTTCTATAAAAATAGGTTTATGTTAAACTTATTAGTGGTTTTTGAATTTTGAGGTTTAATTGTTTTGAATATATATATATATATATATATATATATATTTGGTTAACATTAAGTTTGAAAGTTGAGTGTGTATATTTCAAAATTAAAAATCATTTTAAACTGTTAAAGTACAATTTGAGTGGGTATAATGATTAAGAGCATGTATTTTTTTTAAGAGATTATAGGCTCAAAACCAAAAGGGTAGAGTAGATATGCCTTCGGAGACTTAGTAGTCAAATTGTTCAATCGAGGTGGGTCCATTGTCCCACAAACAAGGGGGCTCATACACCAATTTGGTGTCTAGCTTGACCATGACCTTAAAAATTGAATAATAAATAAATAAATAAAATAAAAATAAATTAATTAAAATCTTATTTTTAATCTTTGCCATCAAATTTTAAACTAGCCAAAAAAATTAACAATCAATCTACTTATATTTTTGCTAGAATATCAAGAGGTTCATCTCGCACTTTTCAAAGGCCTTGGAATTTATGTGAGTGGAGGTGTGAGAACGGTAAAAATTTCAAGTGGTTGACTTGCATGCCTTGGGATTCATGTAGGTTGCGGTGTCAGAATGACAAAAATTAACTACAGGTCAAATGTCGGGTTACGTGTCGTTAGGCTTCATTGCCAAGGCATATGACCATTTCGTTTCACGATAAAAAACACGCCATGTGGACGATACAATTGAATGCCACTTGCCTCGCCTCCGCGGTCGCCACCCACGTTTGGCAACCGTTTCCTAGCATAACTGAGATCAGGGTCCACTTTGACGGTTATTCTTTTATTTTTTTACTGAATCACAAGTTTGAGTTGTAAATTCTCCACAATTTGAGAGCTCTAAAGGGTTTTAGGGTGTTGAATCCATTTACCTAGACAAAAATATATTTTAAATAACAAAAATGAAGGTTTGGCCACATAAAATTTGTTGGATTATAACCAAAAAATCCAAAATGTAGCATGTTTAGACAAAGTCAATTGACCCTTTTAAAATAAAAATGTGGACGCCCTGCTTGCAACTAGCACATGCATGACGGTTGGGTGCATGCAACGTATTGTTTCATTGTGTGGAACACATTAACATTAATTTTTTTTTCAAATTTAAATTTTATTTTATTAATATTAAAATTTGATTGTGTCGATAAGCTCTTCTTCTTTTTTTGGTAATGTAATGTGAGTTCTGATTGGCAAGGTAAAGTTGTGACTTGAGTATTTGTGACACAAGGGTGTCTAAGCTGTCAATGCCACCTAGGGATAACACCTAACTTCGGTCACACCAACCCTTAATATGATTGGATTTTTTTCCAGTGATCTTTTCACCAAGGGGAAACTCAATTGGTGATCATCGTGGTAACTAGGAGATCCAATGTAAATCCCCCGGGTTGTGACGAATTTTACCAAGAGGACAAGTGGCCAAGTTCCTTTGGGTTACAATAAAAATAAAAATAAAAATAATGAGTATTAGTTGAATGATAAAAATTCAACATCCAAAAAATATTTTAGAATATTTACAGTGATAGTTATAAATTGAAGGTTGAGATTTATTTTAAAAGTATTTATGCTCTTTCTACTCTTCTAATTAAATTAATTAATTAAAAAAAATTATACAAAAATGTGTTATATGAATACCCCATAATTTTACTGATATAATACCCCATGGTCAAGTAGGAATAAATCTCCATGATTGAATAAAACTATATTTAATCATGCTAATGATAAAGTAAGAGATTTCAAGCCTATGCATTTTGATGTCTATTGGCTTGTGGGAATTGAATGTGGGTAAAGGATCTCACGTATTCCTCCCAATCACACAAGATAAATGCAATTGAAATTTCATATTCATATTCATATCTAGGTTTTATTTTTGTTCATCTAAATAGTGGTTTTCATCATTGTGAAAGATTATTCATATTCATATTTAGGTTTTCTTTTCGTTCACCTAAATAGGGGCTTGCATCACTGTGAAAGATGAATATCGATGCCTAGCAATGATTATGAGTGATTTAATTTATATGGTTATGCTAGTCTCGATAAAATACTCATTATATCATAATTTAGAAAAATTAAACTACCCATTATATCATCTTCTTCTTCTTCTTTCAAACTACGCATTATACCATCATCTTCTTCTTTTTTCCATAATATCTTCTTCTTCTTTTTTGTCCATGGAAAATCTAGGTAGATTTACTTGACTTGAATGGATCAAACTAGCAAAGAAAGCCTAACCCAAAGGGCATCTAGGAGAATTTACCATATCACATCCTAATAAGCAATGTACTTCACAATAGGAACTTGACCAATTAAGCTAGGAACTTGACCAATTAAACTAACCCTTTAGGACTAGTATAACTAAAATATTAACAACTCAAAAAAAATTAAACAATTTTTTTTTGAAAATATTAGAATATTATAATTTAAACTTTAAAAAAATTATAAATATCTTGCCAATAAAATAAATAACTCCAAACTAAAATAATTTATTATGATTTTAATGTTAATGCAATAACATATTATTTTCACTCAAATATATAAAAACTTCTTCTAACTATAAAATAAGTTAACCTATCAAGAAAACACATTCAAAAGGTTCTAAAACTGCAATCCCCAAAATTATTATAGTAGTAATTTTTAATACTTGTGCTAAAAAACAATATTTAATTAAGAGTCACAATAAATATTTAATCCTTATGTTTTTTATCAAATTCTGTAATTATTAATTTATGAATATGAGTATTTAATTTATGTATAGGAACACTATGCCTTACTATTTATCTATAATTTTTGGTAGCGTAGTGTTTTGGGTACCTATGGCCACTCATTTTGTAGGGGTGGTGTCAAATTGAGGAGGGTCGCCCCTCCTCCTTCACTTCCAACCCTACATATCCTTCCTTTCAATGCTTTTGTTGCAAATGTATTGAAAATAAAATGGCTTTGTTTTACAAGGTTGTTCAAAAAGTTAGATGATATATCAAATATTATGGTGAACGTTAATTTTTCTAGAACAATGCCTTTGCACCTAGGTGAAACAGATCATATAGGGAAATTCATAGGGATCTAGTGATCAACTGCTCAAAATTATGCTAAAAAATGAAATTTGTAGAAATAGCGTAGAACCTAAACGACTGCGTATATCTCATCCTTCTGAATCTGACGCAGCTTGTTTCGTAGAAAAACGACACTGTATGCTCCTAGAAACGTGTTTTCTCCACTTTCTCAAACAAGCAATTAAAAAAAAATGCAGGACAACCCAATGAGTGGTCCATACAAATGACTGGGCATGCCTATGTGGCAGGGTGATTGTGCCTATGATTATTTTCTTCCGACATATGATATTGTTCCAAGTGGCACACTTTTATTGGGTCGAATAGCATGTTTTGGTTGGTTATTGGGTGGGCAACTACAAGTTGCCACATGGCCCAGCAAGGGGCCACCATGTGGCAACCCGAGGGCCACCAAAATAGGGTCAAGGACCAAGCGGAGCGAGGGGGGGTAAAACCTGCGACCTCCAAGCAACGAGCAAGAGTATTTACCACTACAACATCACCATGAAACTTAACATATACTGGGTTTCAAATTTTTTTATTTTGTTATGTTTTCCACCATGGGGGACGAGGTCGGGGTCTAGCCGTAGCCCTAGTCACCACCTGGGGGCAGGAGGTTGGCCCCACGCGCACCCCACCCCCCCCCCCACCACCTCCCAACTAACCGTAAACAATACATTACTGCCACCGACATTGCAAATTATCAGATAAACCATATCAGATAAAAACAAATTGTAATTAAACCATATCAGATATGGTTCGAAATATGGTCTTTAAGCCATATTGGTAAAATTAAATTATCGATAAATTTGGCCAAAATTTGGTCAATTTGGCGCTTAGTTCATAAATTTGGGGGTGAAAATGTAGGATGGCGTCGGATTTGGTTGAAATTGTGGAGCGGTTAGTGCCAAAACTTGGAGAAGTCATAACTTACTCAATTTTTGACCAAATTCAAGGCTGAAAGAGGCTATACGGGTATTTTTGGGAATTCTGGAGCCATTGGAACAGGTTTAAGAGTTGTTTGAGGAATGTAAACCTATGTAATCACATTTTTTATCATAATAGAAGAGGGTCAAGCGATTGGAAGTTGGACCAAGAAAAAATAGCCCAAGCAGGGTGAACTCCTTCATAATGTGTTTTTGTGTTACTATTTATGGTGATGTTCATGTATGTTATATTTCTTTGTTCAATGTTTTGTTTATGTTAATTTTCTCAAGAAATTCACATTAAAACTCATGGTTAACTTGTAATTTACCTCATAATCCTCACTCACTTTGTTTACATTCTGAAGAGGAATTTAGCATAGCAAACACTAATTCTCCCATTCAGATCAAGTTGGTATCAGAGCACTAGGATTACTTGTACAAGGAAGATTTAATTTTTTTTCAAGTGTTTAAATGCTTACAAGGTTGAAGCTCGAGAGAGGATAATGCAAGCTTGTGGGTGTAGGTTCTCTAGTTGGAGCAAGGAGAAGGAGGGCACAATTGCCACAATCTCCATCACAAGATTCACCTCCTGTTGTACCTGAGGCTTCAATAATCATGTCTCATGAAGGAGGGAATGATAACATGAAAGAGGATGAGAAGGCTTTTAGGAACGGTTTCTTTAACATGACAGAGATGGTGAAAGTCTTGTATGAAGAGAGGAATGTAAGGTTGCAGGGTGAAATCTCGAGGCCTCCAAGAGGAGAGGGTTCTTCGAGAGGAGGAGGTATTGGAAATGGTGATAAGCCACCATCTACTCCACCATCATCCTCACCACCATCTTCACCTTAGTCTTCATCCTCTTCCATTGCTAAAACCCTTACTCATACTCATTAACATACCTCAAAAGGAATTGGTAAAACACTCTTGTTAAAACTTGATATTAAATTTGAGCTACCTATGTATAATGGTGAAGTGAATGCAGTGAATCTTGACAATTGGGTTTGTTAGTTGGAGGTCTACTACATGATTCAAAATCTTCAAGACGATGATACAAAGATTCAGCTAGCTACCTTGAGATTGAAGGATGCAACACTGGTATGGTAGGAAGCCAAGACACAATTTGAGATAAAAAAAACATGGTAAGATCTCAATCTCTTGGTCTAATTTCATTGCTGCAATTAAAAGACAATTTTAGCATCTAGCATATATGCATAAATCCATCATGAATTGGCAGAACTTTAGACAACTTAAAGGTCAAAGTGTGCAATATTACACCTAAGAATTTAAAAGAAGAGATCTTATGTTAGGTTTTGATTTTCATTAACATGACACATTGCTGAAGTATATAGGGGGTTTACATAACTACCTAAGGCATACTATCCTTATGTTCAATCCCACTAGTCTAGATGAGGTTTGTGTGCAAGCCACTCACCTTGAGGAAAGAGGGAAAAATACTCCATAAGAGGGTAAAAATAATTCATTTAAGGGTAGAGAGAAAGTAAATGGTTTCAAAGTAAAGGGAAAGAAAAATACATCCATTAAAAAGGAAGGAGAGAAAATTACATGCAAACATTGCTCCAAAGAGGGTCACGATGAAGACCATTTTTGGAAGCTTCATCTAGAGATGAGGCCCAAGAAATTCAATAGAAAAGGAAAAAAAAAAACAACTGCAACCACTCAACTGAATCAGGGGTCCGACTCGGGTGATGAAACTAAAATAACAGACATTGGCATTAAATGAAAATAATCAATTGCTAACACTAGTTCATCAAATTGTCACACTAGTACTCCAAATGAAGAAACAAGGATTTAATTATTTCATGTGAGGGTTATTTCAAAACATACAAAAATTGACACACTATTTGATAGTGGGTCTCAAGACAATTTTATATCTGAAGACTTAGTCAAGAAACTTAATCTTGAAACCATTCCACATCACAAACTATATCCATTGTGTTGGATATGCAATAACAGAAATTTACAGGTTACAAGAAAGTGTGTTTTTTGGTTTGCAATCACAGGAAACTTCATTAACAAATTTGAATTAGATGTTGTACCACTTGACATTTCAGGAATTGTTTTGGGTAGGGCTTACCTCTATTATAGAAAATCCATCTTCTATCACCATAAAAACAAGTACCACTTGTTCAAATATGGCATGGATTATATTGTGAGAGCTCATCACAAGAAACTAAATATTTCATTAGTTAATGCAGGGAAAATGAAAATACTAGTGAATTCAAGCAAGAATTTTGTACTTATTATGATTAAAGCAAAGAATGATGTTGATTATGAAGCATTTCAAGGTTGTGATTCAAATTTGAAGTCTGATTTGGTTGAAGTGGTTAATCAAAATAATGAGATGTTTCAAGAGCCAAAGCGATTACCTCCCAAGAGGAGAATCCAACATGAAATACAATTGCAACAATATTTTCCTCTTCCTAACATTGGCATGTATGGGATGTTGGCGATGGAGAGTGTTGAAATCAAAAAGAAAATTCAAGAGCTGTTGGACAAAGGGATCATCCGACCAAGTACTTCGCCTTGCAGTTCACCTATTGTGTTGGTGCCAAATAATGATGGAATATGACACGTGTGTGGATTTCCGTCCATTGAACAAAATTGCAATAAAGAATTGTTATCCACTTCCTAGAATAGATGATTTACTTGATCAATTGGAATATGCACAGTATTTTACTAATTTGGACTTAAGAAGTGGTTACCATCAAATTAGTATTGATGAAGGTGACATTTGGAAGACAACATTCAAGACAAAACAAGGTTTGTTTGATTGGCTTGTTATGCCTTTTGGTTTATGTAATTCTCTTGCTACCTTCACGTGTGTGATGAATGATGTGTTGAGGCCATTTATTGATGATTTTGTCATAGTATACTTAGATTATATCTTTATTTTTAGTAAATCACTTGATGAACATGTCATGCTTGTAAGAAAAGTATTTAATGTCTTAAGGAAAGAAAAATTGTTTTTGATGATGTCAAAATGTGAGTTTGGTAAACTTATTTGGTGTACTTGGGGCATATTGTTGGAGGAGGTGAGTTGAAGATACAACACTCTAAGGTTGAGGTCATTGTGAATTGGCCAACGCCCAAGACATTCATTGAGGTAAGAAGCTTTTTGGGAGCAGCCCAATATTGGAGGAAGTTTTGTGCTAACTTTTCTTCTATCGCAACTCCATTGCATGAATTGAATAGTGTAAGAAAGGTCTTCCAGTGGGGAGGAAAGCAACAGAAATAATTTGATGCTTTGAAAGAGAAATCAGTTAATCTCTAGTACCTGCAATACCGGACTTGAGACATCACTTTGAGATTCAAACTGATGAAAGTGACTATGCCATGGACACAATCCTTATGCAACATGGTAAGCCCATTTCATTTCATTTCATTTGGAAACTTTCAATGGTGTAGTGATTAACTATCCTGCTTATGACAAGGAGATTTATGTGTTGGTTCAAAGTGTGAAAAAGTGGAAACACTATTTGATGGGAAAGGAAACCATCATACACACCGACCACCAACCATTGCTATACTTGCAATCGCAAACTAAGTTGCATCAATTAAGGTGCTTTCGATGGATGGGTTTCCTACAACAATTCCACTTGGTCAACATGTATAAGAAAGGTATATACAACAAGGGTTTTGATATTATTTCTAGGCATATTTTTAGTGCAACTACTTTACTCAAGCATAATTATGTTTTGAATGAAATTTATGTTGAGAAATATGAATTTGATAATGGCTTTCATGATGTTTATGAAGACTTGAGTCAAGGAAACCAAGTAGAGGAATTAGATTACCATGTATATAATAACTTGTTTTATCATTTGGGCAAGCTTTCTATTCCCCAGGGGGAGAGAGTGAATGTCATAAGGGAAGCACACACTTCTCTTATTGTTGGACACTACGGTGTAATAAAAACAATGTCACATATTCAAAGGTATTGTTATTGGCCTTGTATGCTTCAAATTTTGTCATGTTTCATTAAAGGTTGTTCATTGTGTGCAGTTAGTAATCCTAGCAATAGGACGTTAGGATTGTACACACCACTTCTCGTACCTTCACATCCATGGGAGAGTGTTTCTATGGGTTTTGTAGGAGGTCTTCCTTTGTCAAAAAGAGGTCATGATTATTTTTATGTAGTTGTGGATAGGTTCAGCAAGATGTGTATATTAATGCCATGTAAAAACGAAATCACAACTGAACAAACATATCACTTATTATTTAAGCATGTTTGGGTTCATTTTGGATTTTCCACATCCATTTTTAGTGATCGAGATTCTCTATTTGTTGGGAATATTTGGTCACGTTTGTGGGACTTGATGGATACCAAGTTGAAAGAGAGTACAACCTTTCATCCACAAAAATATGGTCAAACCGAAGTCATCAATCGAAAAATCATACATCTTCTTCGAGAATATTACATCAATCATCCTAAGTTGTGAGATGAATAGTTGCATTACATTCAACTTTCTTACAACTGTGCAAAACACTCCTCTGCACAAACATCACCATTTGAGGCATGTCTTGGATACTTTCCTAGATCGCCATTGGATTTCATTTTTGGGAAGGATGTTTCTATTGATATCCATAGTGACATAGATAAATCCAAGAAGTTCATAGAGGAAATCCAAGTGACACATGAAACAGTTCAAGATCAGCTTGAAAAGAGCCAAGGCAAGTACAAAACAAGGCACAACAAGCATCGTGTAGATCACAAGTTCCAAGTTGGTGATGAAGTTTCGATTCAAATTATTAAAGAGAGGCTTCAAGGGGAAGGTCAAAACTGAACCCAATCCATTATGGTGCTTTCAGAATTTTGGAAAATATTGGTGACAATGCCTTCAAGTTATATTTGCCTTCATACATGCAAATTTACTCTATTGTTAATGTTGAGAATTTAAGATTGTATGAGCCTAAATTGATTGAAGATCAAGGAGAACAGGTTCAGATTCCTTACACTGAGGAGTTTTCTCCATAATACCTTGATAAGCTTCAGCGAGACACCATTCTTGACAGAAGAATAATGACATCAAAACGAGGGAGTGTACAATACCTTCGTGTGGGGCTCAAAGGCACAAATCCAAGAAAGGCCAAATGAATCTAGATTGGAAAGGTGAGGGAACTGTACCCTCATTTTTTGAACAACTGAAAGTGATATTTTGGGGTCCAAAAGCTTCTAGTGGGGAGGAGTGATCAGGTGCTCAAAATTATGCCCAAAAATGAAATTTTTCGGAATGGCGTGGAACCCAAACGACTACGTAGATCTCATCGTTATGAACCCGACATAACTCATTTCATGGAAAAACGACACCGTATGCTCCAAGAAATGCGTTCTGTCCACTTTTTCAAATAGGCAAATTAAAAAAAAATGCAAGACAACCCAGTCAGTAGTCTATACAGCTGACTGGCCATGCCTACGTGGCAAGGTGACTGTGGATATCATTGTTTTCCTCCAACACATGATATTGTGCCAAGTGGCACATTTTTATTCGGTCGAATGGCATTTCTTGTTTGGTTATTGGCTAGCCAACCACAGGCTGCCACATGGCCCAACTAGAAGCCCCCACATGACAACTTGACGACCACCAAAATTGTGTCAAGGACTGAGTGGAGTGGGTGGTGTTCGAACTTGCGACCTACAAGAAATGAGAAAGAGTCTTTATGACTGCACCATCACCATCAGACTTAACATATAATGGGTTTTGCATTGTTTTATTATATTATGTTTTCCGTCATGGGGGAGGGGGTTGGGGTCTAGCCCCAGCTGTGGTCACTGCCTAGGTAGGGACCATCAGTGTGAGGCTGGCCCCACGCCCCCCAAACAAATCGTAACCATTACATTACCGCTGGCGACAGTGCCATATGTCCATTGAACATTTAATGCTAGTGGTTAGCAAAAACCGCACGACATTTTATTAAAAAAAATTGTAATTAAACCACATCCAATATGGTTTGAAATACGATCTTAAAGCCTTATTGGAAAAATTATCGTGTCGAAAAATTCGCCCAGAAGTTGGGCATTTTGGCGCTCAGTTAGTGGATTTGGTAGCGAAAATTTAGGATGGTGCTGGATTTGGTGGAAATTATGGAGCGATTAGTGCCAAAACATGAGGAAGCCTTAAATTACTTAGTTTTTTACCAAATTCACGGAAAAAAGAGTCTACATAATATTTTTTGGGCATTCTGGATCCATTGGAATAGGTTTCAAAGATGTTTGAGCATTTTAAACCTATGTAATGACACTTTTGAGAATAATAGAAGAGGCCCAAGCAATTGGAAGCTGAACCAAGGAGATGTAGCCCAGGCAGGTTGAACTCCTCCATCATATGCTATTGTGTTATTTTTTAAGGTGATGTTTATTTCTACTAGATGCTATTGTTCAATGTTTTTTTTTTTTTTTTTTTTATGTTAATTTTCTCAAGAAATTCACATAAAAACACATAAAACTCATGGTTAACTTGCAATTTACCTAATAATCCTCAAGAAATTTGTTTATATTCTGAAGAGGAATTTATCACAACATATACTAATTCTCCCATTTAGATCATCTAGCCCTCCCCTTGTTCATAAATCGTTTAGGTAGAGAAAAATTGGTACCCATTTATCAAAGGAAAAATATATAATACCTCTTGTGGTAAAAGGTTTTTTGCCTTTCTTTTTGAGGAGAAGGGGGAAAAAGATCTAATGTTCAGGAGCATGCTATATTTCATGGGTTCTCAGGGACTATACTTGAATAGGTGGAACCCAAATTCTAGCTTAGAGAATGAGGTTCCCTCAACAATGCATGTTTGGGTCAAGCTTTCCCTCTTCTCATTGCATTACTAGAATGAGGACACCATTAGAAGCATTGAAAATGTGTTAGGGAAATATATTTATTGAGCTAAGTCACATGATGGGATGTTATCCTATGCGTAGATCTATGTGGAGGTTGATCTTGAAAAGGGTTTTTCAGATGCAGTAAACTAATCTTGGACAATTGTGCCTTCCTACAATAGGTGGACTATGACTGAATTCCTTTTAAGTGTAATTTGTGCCATGAATATGGGCATTTTGCACAAAACTACCCAAACTGTTGATTTGTCTTGGCACTTCAGCTATAGGTCTATGTCTGAAATTACGATCATAAATGCACTAAAATACCATAAAACTAACACTTTTCATAACATAATAACACACATCAGTGAATAAAATAGTACACAAGAAATTTTTTAACCCAAAACGTGTTATATTACATATATTAATAAAACAAACGTAGGGCTCTTGTACCAAGGATCGTTGCCCTTACAATCATCCCTGATACAAGAATGACTAGGGCTTGGAGTCAACAACCTATGACTACTAATCTATCCCTGAACACAGACTTACACTTGACTTACTTACTGATGTAACACTTCCACAATCCTTTCAGTCCACGTACCTTTAACACTTATGGAAGGTCTTTGCCACCTCTTTTGTTGCTCACAAACTTTCTTCAACTTCAAAATGCTTGCATATTCAACTACTCAAATTTCCACTATCAATATTCTATCTGCTTCTAAAATGATTGAACATAATCTCATATACCTTTCCTCTAGCAGCCCTCCTGCACCTCCAAGAATGGCCAACTCTTAGGGTCTTCAAAAAAAATACCCTATGCCACTGACAAGGCTACTTCAATATCACTTCTCATAGGGAGTTCCAAATCTACCCTCTTATCAAGGATTTGCACTAGAAAATCCCTAAGAAAGGCATCACCAAAATTTTCCTTCAATAAATAGTTTGACTCTTCATACCTACTAATCCTAAGGACTTCATTAACTAGAAATCACATCAATGATATTCCTCCTACACATGCTTATATTAGGGCTACAAATATTGGACTCTTAACAGTGACAAGATTTCTTCTTATTCATTATACATGGTATCCACAAATAGTTCTGAACTTCTTCACTTTAGGAAAACCCTCTTAGCTGCACCTTTATTCAAAATGTTAAATATTAGCCTTGGCATAATAAACCATATAAAAACTCATAGACCTTGAGCCATTGCAACCCTAACACAATCAACAAACCTAGTCATTTAGGTCCTTCTTTGGATGACTCGACATCTCTTCCTTCATGCACTGAATAGAGATAATTAACTAGTCTTTTACGCAATATTCAACATGGCTATCTTGCATAGAAGAGGCCCTAACAAGGGCACATAATTTTTTGTCGCAAAACCTTTAGGAAATACCTCCTAACCATCACTTTCCTCCAGTAAATATGCCCCATGTCAGCCCTTCCTTTCTTTCACTATATTACCCTTATATTCTTCCCTTTAAATCACACTTCCATACAATACTAAGGAATAGTTTTCAAACCACTTTAGGATAGACATATATATATGACCTCTACACAAGATACTCAAAATATGAAGCTTAAATCACATGCATATGTCTTCTTCTTAGGTTCTCGTCCCTTTATCCCACACACTTTACAAGGGTTGTGTACCACATAAGGGATCCATAACTAGGGAATGAATAAATAACATAAAGTGACCTCCAAACATGTCAAAAAATCCTCCAATATAGGGCTAAATTTCAGAGGGATAAACTTCCACAAATATGAGCTAACTTGAACATCATTCCACACATAAAATATACCACCGTTTCTCCAAATTCATCCCTCTTTTGGATATGCGGCTCCTGAGTAATTTTACCTTCACTTGGGAATATTTTTCTTAAGGAAAGATAATCATATGGATGTGATCAAATGATATTGTCTTACTGTTGACCAGATAAATCAATCTTGCGGACAAGATCGATCTTCCTAGTATCAAAATATAGTCTAGCAACAAACGGACAATTAAATCTATTTTTCTCTAGATACATAACGATTTAGAAGTAAATTCTACAAAAGTGTTAAGATCCTACCTCGATCCAACTCTTGTTTGTAGTAGTCTTCTTCTAGTCGCCCGAAAGAGTTACGTTCAAAGACCTGCATTCACAAACAAACAAACATCAAATAGCACCTGCATAGCATATATTCATAAATCATATCCATTATGGTGATCAAGGAATCCATAAAATAAACAATCAGATGACAGCTTATTGAGAAAAACAAACTTATTTGTATTAACTTTGAAATAGTAGAAGAACCTTACAACATTTTCAGCCTTGATGTTGAACAGGTCCTCCTGGGGTCCGAAGTAGAAATTTCCTCTACTCTGATAGGTCTTGCACTCTTCCAACTGAGATACATACAGGCATGTAATCTTTCCTCATAAAATCTCGGCTAAAGGAGTCTAAGTTCCAACAACACTTTACCTCAAATAACACTAAATATTGAACTCCCTTTGAGGCTACCCAAGGCGTCTTTTTATAGTGCAAAAGAGGAGGTTATAGTTCCAACTATGAAGGGATAAAGTCCTCCTTCAAAGGGATAAGCTCCTCACATCAAGGGGTTAGCTCCTTAAGGCAAGGGATACATGAACCTGAAAAGAGCGGTTCTGCCACCGCAAGATTCCTTCTAGAGGCTTCTAGAAATTACTGAAAGTGAACTTTTTGAGTTTAATTGTACCTTTTTAATATTTTACAGGGGCCCACACCTTTAACACAGAGAAAGTGAGGTCAGGTTCGCAGGAGACATGACCATTAGGTGCCGGACCGCAGGTAAGACAAAGAGAAAGTGCGATACCAGAGTTTTAGAGACTTTTGAGAGCTTTATCTTATTTTTTAAGGCTTGACATGAGGAACTGATGTTTTATACTTGCAAAGGAGGAAAATATGAGTGATAATGAGCTCATACAGATAGCAGAATGTCAAGGTGACAATTTTCAGTGCAACAGATTGCCCCCTAAAGTGCGAAGTCTGTAATAGATGAAGATAGAGTCTGTCATGTATGAAGAGTGAAGTACTTTGTCATTTCAAGGATCATCCTATGGACACCCCAATCGGAACCTGTAAAAAAATTCAATGCAAAATATATATATATGTAGACATATCATCGCTGAGGTAGGCATTCCCATACTCAAATCAAAACTAACTAGAAAACTGACTTAAACTGTTCTGATACAGGAATGATTTTCAATACATCAATAGTATAGACATGTGTAGACACAGTATGGATGCAACCATCTATTTATGAATAGTCCACTATATAAATTAATAAAAAAATTCCTCGCAGCTTGGATGGTAGAAACTAGATCCAGGGTCTTGATTTCTGCTTCTCGAACCAGTACGATTCTATCAATGTGAATGAATGTGTCGAAGTCGAACATGGTAGAAACCACTTGATTACCAGTTGATGATGTGCACTATTAACAAGTGTGAGAGTAACCACCATTAATGTCAATGACCCTAAAAGTACTCAGTACAATCCATGAAATGTGAATGAATGAACTAAAGTCAAACATGTCACGGAATTTTCAATTGAAGGTCAATGATGTAACCCATCGTCGAAGGCGAGAAACCTGCCATTGAGGCATGCAGTTTTCAAGGTACTGATGATTTCTAGATCAACTTCCTAGATAATGAGATGTTGTCGATAGAAAGTGATCTGTCGTATGCAAGCCCACAACATGAAATCATAGATCAAGTTTTGAAGAAATATATTGGCAAGGACTGACTCAGGGATGGTCAAAATGGAAGAAAAATATCTTGCAGATGAATGGTTTATTTGAACTGACCTCTTGAACACATAACGAAACTGCAGATGGCTTGGTGACAATTGACCCAAAGCTAATACCTAGAAACTGGATGAAGACTTTCAATATGGTTTGATTAACTATTAGGCAAAGGATTTTCCCAACCCAGGTGAACAAAAGTGTCATGTTCAAGAGTGGTTACTTTTTTTCTGAATAGTCAAAATGTAACAAACAGGTTCGTTTTTCTCTCTTTTCCCCCACCATTTTTGGCAAGTACCTCTTTTTGACAAGCTTGAGGAGGATAACATTTGCTTGTTTATAAGCTGATCCTTCGAATGAGTCCAACTTAATTTGAGATTTGAACCCTAAGAAGGAGTGGTTCGTTCCTGCTTAAAAATTGAACAGGTCCTTTACTGTTAAATTTTAATAAGTCCAGTATATGAGAAACTCGGTGTTTTTCAATTTTAGGGAGTCAGAAGAAAAACTTAAGAAAACTCTATGGGTGTACTTTTTCGTAAATTTAGTCTCTCGAGCCCAAAAAAGGATAAAATAATGCGGGAGAGAACTCTATTGACCGTAATTAGTCAACGTATACATTTTTCGTAAATAGTCCATTTCAGTCCGTAAAAGGGGTAAAATTATATTGAAAGGATGATCATTCATTTATTTTAACGAGTTCGAATAATCAAGTGCTCAGCAATCTTTTAAATTTTCGAGAGTCTGAAAAGGGGTTAAAAGAGGACTCCAGGTTTTCGCTTTTTTGTAAATTTTTGAAAGAGTCCAAAAAGGTGATAAAAGTATGCTCTTTGTCGAAAAATGATCAATTTTCCTGAAAAATCCAATTTGCTCCACAAAAACTTGAAACATTACACATACTTGTTTAAGATAAATAAAAATGTTTTCAAAAATTACCTTTTTAAAGTAAAAAATAAACAAATTAAAAATTCATTTATTCGAAAAAACTTATAAAAAGGGCTTTTCTAACTTCATTTTTACCATTTGAGTTCAGAGTGAAAAGTGAGAGCTTTTGGGTAAAAACGTTCCTGTGAAGATTCTGGAAAATCCGTTCATCGGAATCGAGAACCGTCATCTCTAGGTAATCCACGTCCTCCTTAACTTGCATTTCATCCATTTACATTTTGTTTTTAGGCTTTAAATTTCATTTTTTAGAGAAAAATAGTTTGAAAAAATCGCTTGCGGGGGTCCGCAGGTGCAACACGCGGGCCCTGCGGACCCAAACTTTTTTCTACATAGAAAAAATTCCTAGGTTCACACCTATTTCACAGCTCCCGTGCATACCTATGCACTGTGTATGAGAATAGGGTGTGAACCCTGCGCAATGAAATTTGAAACTTAAATTTCTCAATTTCCGCCCAAAATTTTTCAAACAAGTTTGTTCTAATATGTCTCTTTATGCATTGTAGGAAATTCAAAATGCTTACTTGGCGACAACGCAAGCACGAGGATGTAGATGACACCGCAATGAATCATTTGCCCACAATGCAGGCATTGAGAGCATGCGGTTTGTACAAGTTCTGGGCCATACCGGGCATGACGGCCCAAGTAGACCTCCTGACATGGATGGTAAACAAATGGGACACTCAGGACCAATGTTTTGTTATTGGCAGCCACCGGCTCGAAATCGATCCAGAGGATATATATTTTTTAACTAGTTTGTCCAAAAGGGGTGAACAAATATCTTTGTTTGGGACTAGGCCAGGTGGCTAGTCTGTCGCTAGTCTTTGACTAGAGTTTTGCGATGATCGAGCAGACCCCAAGGATAAACGAATTGATATTAAAACTATCATCTAACCTGAGCTCAAAGTTATTGCATTCACTATTACTAGACTGTGCGGGAGTGCAGCATTGCATGTGGCTACTGGGTCCCAAATGCAGATTGCAGTAGATTTCTTCCGAGGCACAATATTCAACTGGTGCGAAGCAGTATTGGCCAATGTGAAAGGTCAACTGACCAGAGAAAAAAAATGGCAAGTTAAACAACTTTGGTTACGGATCCATTGTGGTTACATTTTCTCTGGAGAGGATTCCCTTACTAGCTTCGTAGCTCATTCCAGTCGATCCAGGCAGAGTCTGGGAACCTCAAATGGTTCGATGGGTAGCTTTCATGGCCCGTCACGCTGAGGGCATAGAGGTTGTTCAATTCACGTTTGTATATTTTCGTTGGTTTAACAACCAACTTTTTGTGATTGAGGATTTTCCATAAGCTGGGATGGACTTCCGCGGCGACTAAGACATGGCTCTTCTAGCAGGAGAACAGTGGGATGATTCAGGTAAAAACCATTTTCAACATTTTCTAAGTTCTAATTTTTTTGTATTTTAATCGTCAAAAACTAATAATCAAAATTTTAAATGCAGATGTGGGCCCATGACGACCAGCTACTCTCCAGCCTTATGAGAGGAATCACCCAACTGCAGCAGCACCAGCCCCACAGGGCCAATCAACAGAGATCCTGACCGACTTGGAGCATCATCTAGAGCGCTTGACATTAGATATTCCAGAGACTAATATAGATGATATTCCACTTAGGTTATAGAGATATGTGATTGGGGTCCCAGGACCTTTTAGGAGGTTCCTGTGTAGGGTGGCCCAATGTTGAAGCCTCGAAAATCGCTGCAACAACATGGGGGATGACCACCTGGTCCGGACCTTAAAGCAGCTCCTTTTCCGTTTGGAATGGTGGTTCCAACTGGTTCAACTAGGTCCAGTTACCTTCTCTCAATCTCCAATGGCTTTAAAATATGACTTTCATTCACCAATGGAAAAGAGACATCAGATCATTTTTCTTGCTGATCAGGCAAGAAAGTGATCCTTAAGCTGATTTAGGGCTCAGCCAATCCACTACTAAAGTTTGCCTCTTTGGGAAGAGGACTTAAGAGAATGTAGAAATTATTCTAAATGCAAACTTATTCTAAGATACAAGCAAAATGAACTACCTTAATCCTATCTCAATTAGGCAGATATAGATCTAACCCAACCAAGAGCAGGTATTTATAATATTGGGATTGAAATATGTCTTGTTTATAATGAATATCAAGTTAATGAAATAGTTCAATTAACTGACATTATGGATAGCAAAACATATCCTATTGAGACCTTTTAACTGAAATAATCAATCAACAACACTCAGGAAATAGTTCACAAAATGGTATTGATCATTTAATCAGTAATTTGAATTATTAAACAATAATATGCGAAAGAAGTTCACAACATATCACTTTTTATTCATCCAATAATAAAATACATATTTATGAGTAAATAGTTACTTAGAAATCAGAATTCAACCCATAAGAGCAGAGATAAAATAGAAGAAAATTACTCATACCGACAAAAGTGCACAAATATGTAAGTAAATTGACACCATTCCTGTTATCATAAAATAAAACCAACATTTGAAATAATAGTATTCGAAATACCAATTTTTTGAATCCATTTCTCCAGCTCCGGTCTCTAATAGTCCTTTACAATGCCTAAGCTTTTGCTTTCAAAAGCAAAGCTACAATAGTGCAAACTCCGTTCATTATACATAACTCAGGATGTAAAAGAAAAACCTCAATAATCCCCAGATCTGAGATTCCACTCCTCCCACCTACAACTCTAAATCCCTATTACAAAAGTTCTTTTAGAATTCTAGAATTGCAGAGGAGAGCAGCCCCTATTCCATTCTGCAATCTGCTATTTATAATATTTGCAAAGGAATTCTTGAGAGGAAAGTATGTTGAAGAGAAATTTGCCCAATCCAATTTTATTTTCTTAAAAATCCCAATATTTTAATTGCTGGAGCATTCTCATTGATTAAGATCTTTTCTTCATATCTCTTCTACTGTTTTCCTGCAAAAAAGAGATCAAAATAAATTAAGATGCAATGAATAAAATCAAAATACCATTTCTAGCATTAAAATAAACCCAATCAAATTTAATTTAAATAAATCATTGAAAATAAAATATAAGCCCTCTATTGATGCCTGGGATAGTTTAATTGGCTAAGGATATTATTGATGAGAGAATTTGCAATTAGAAGAGGCTTGAACAAATGAAAATGCAGAAAATAAATCAGAAAATTGATTTTTTTTTTAGAAATTCAGGGCTTGATCTTCTACATGATTTTAGACCCAATTAATGACCAAATCTATTATTGGAACCTCCTCAGAAATGTTCTCCTTGATTTTATCTTTCCAATGAGCCGTCCTGGGCCTCATTTGGCCAAATAAAACTCATTCTATGAGCTTCCAAAGTTGATGAGTCAAATCTGGCATAATTCTGGAAATTCTGTTGCTTGGCTAAAAATCAGAATTTTTAATTAGAAATTTAATCCTAAATTAGATTCTAATTATCTAATAATTAATTCTAAATTAATTATTAAATAACTAAAATATATAATTAATTCTAATTAAAAATTAATTAAGTTACAAAATTAAATTAATATACAAATGATTTAAAAAAAAAATTAATGTAAATATAATTAATATTATAATTCAAATAATATTAAAATTATAATAAATATTATAATTATAATATAATTATTATAATATAAAAATATAAAAATTAATTTACAAACCATTGAAATCAATCCACACCCATTAATTTATAAAACAAACCATTGAAATCAACCATAAAACAAACCATTGAAATCAATCATAAAACATATTACTTCATCCATATGAGTTTGTGGAGGGATATGGTGAGTGGAGTGTGAGGTGAGGGTGACGTGAGGGTGAGTGAGGTGGAGGTACGGGAGGCATAAGGGGAAAACAAAAACTTTATATTAAAAACTTTTAACACATCGCATATCGCTTTATCGCAATATCACATTTTGTCAAATGTGCATTATATAAAAATTGCGATGTGTTCCGATATTGCGATATTGCGATATGCAATGTAATTTTATTTTATTTTTTAATATTAAGTTTTAATTTTAATTAAATTAATTATATTTTATTATAATAATTAATTTAATTAATGTTTAAAATTCCCCGGATGCGGGTGCTGGCAGCGTTAATGAGGATGATGGGACGGAGGTC
Organism: Pinus albicaulis; assembly: GCA_034641835.2. NCBI lineage: Eukaryota > Viridiplantae > Streptophyta > Pinopsida > Pinales > Pinaceae > Pinus > Pinus albicaulis. The sequence goes on along the minus strand of CM076575.1, from coordinate 1,590,534,790 downwards.
ATTCGGATGGGAGGCCACCTGCCTTCCCGCATGGGACCAACGCGCCCACCTGATCGCATTTAATTCACCCCGCTTGCTCTTTATGGCATTAACCATGGAGGCACACTTCGATATGAAGGTTGGCGCTCGAGGCAGTCTCGACTGCAGCAATAGCGATTCGTATCAGGTTAACTGGTTCGGTCATTCAATGTTGAGGTCAGATTGTTGCAAGGGTAAGATGTTATATGTTATGGCTCCGCTCTCCCCTGCGCCGGTGAATTGGTGGTGCAATTCTGTTGCAGGCAAAGCCAAGGAGCGCACCACCACTGGGAAACGTAGTCGCAGCACTTGCTGCTTGGAGTTTGATGACAGTGTACACATCTATCTTTTGGGTTCTTGCATGTCGGCCATGGTTGTTCTGAGCATTCCTCCTTCGTTGCACCCTGTCAACTCTCCGGCTCTCCAGAGCTCCAATTCTAATTCGGCTGCAAGCATGCCTAGGCTTCGGCAGAGGATGCGTTGCAGACGGGGGTCCTCTCGCAGCGCCAGGAGGCGTTCGCCATCCTCTTTCAGCTCGCCTTCCAAAATCTCTTCTCCCTCAGAGAGCCTCCCTCGTCTCCTCCATGGACGCCTGCTCCGTTCTGGCCGCAGGCTTGACTCTCCCTCTGGCGACGCGCTGCCTGCACAGTCCCATACTGCTCTCTTCTCTTTTGATTGCGCGCTCAACAGGCCGAGAGTCACTGTGGCCATTTCTGCTGTCTTTTTGGAGGAGCCCCAGCCTGAGATTCCGTCGGAAGAGCAGGGTCCTGTCGAGGGCGCAAACGTGGACGCAGCGCAGCAAGGTTCAAGGGGCTAGCCCAGCAGGAGCAAGGAGACTCTGCAAGAGGATTCGGGTCGCGATCAAGCAAATTTGATGGAAACTCCTTCAGCGATCCACTCCAACGCAGAACTCTCCAATGATCATGGTGAACCGGAAGATTTTGGTTGCAGGATCGAGGAGGTTGCTCTTGATGAGTAATTCAGCCCTCTTTTTATGTTTCTCATGCTATTTCTCTGCCCTCTCTGAGGGCGTGTTATGTTGTTTTAATGTTTGCTACTGTTATGGTCCAGTTTTTGTTAGTGACCATCTTCAGAATTTACAGTGGTCCAGTTTTGGTCATGGTTCAGTTTTACTGTTATCTACTGTCAATGTTCCAAGTTTTTGTCAAAGACAATCTAGTTCGATCCCTTGCGTGGGATTTTTTCAGTTGGTGGCTCTTCAGGCTGGTTTCCCTCCCGCAGGGCAGCTAAAAACTATGCTATGTCTGTCTAAATTTCCTCCACGAAGGCACTGCTAAGGCTTCAGCCTGATGTACTATATTTTTACTGTTAATAGAATACTTTAACTTAGAAAAAAAAATGTTTAAAATTTAATGTTAAATATCAGTTTTTTATTTTTTTATTTTTGTTTTATTTTAATGATGTTTAGTTTAGTTATGAAATTTTCTAAACTACAGCCACTCCGGAAATAAATAAAAAGAATAAAAATAGCATTTTTAACCCAGAGTAGATAAATGACGGGACTTCAAAGGAGTGCCATTTTCAAACCAGTTGACCAAATGAGGCGAAACAAGCGTCAATGGGAGGCTTATAAAAAATCGATTCTAAAGCAATCAAAACAAGAATCCAAAGAAAATGGAAAATTAACAAAAGCGTAGGATAATCAGCTAAATAAAATCCTAAAAGGTGCTTAGCCAAAATTTTATAGAAAGGGTCCCCATTATTTGAAGTGAACAAGTCAAAAATGGGGGGGTTGTGTTTTTACCACAACAATGGCGACACACGGGAGAAGAACCAGTTATCTCTGTTTGATATGAATGCGATTTTCCTAAAATTCAAGTAAAAATAATTAAAGAAAAGAGAATTATGCTTAAAATGCTTGACTAGGTTCATTAGTCTGAATAAAAGAAAGAATCATCTAACTGTAATTTTTCTTAAAATTCCTCATAAATTAAAATATTTCAAAACTCTATATCAGTCCTTAATTAGTTGTAGAGATAAAGCAGGGGTCACTTTACAGCTTAGCTTTTAAAATATACTCATTTGTCACAGGTAGAACCACTGTTGCCAGCAAACATCTATAGTCTCGACAGGGTTGCCTTTTAATCACCAATGATTCAGAATCACATCTCTTTAAGAATTATTGACCCAGAGATAAATCCATATATATATATATATATTTTAATTTTTTTTTAATTTTTTTTTATTATAAATCTTAAAAGCCATTGTCCTGGTTTGGTAGCCAGATAGTTGACAATGCCATTCACTGGTTATAATTGGACTGAACAAGATGGCTCGTGATGAAACCCCTTGTTTTATAATTGTTTGCAATCATAAGCCATTACCCTGGTTTGTTTAGCAGTGTTGGTAATGTCAGCCTATTTTTTCCCTATGATCATGGTAAGCAGGCTCATGATGAGACCTCTTATCTTTTAAGTTTAAATATATCTCTGGATTATACTCTAGAAAAATAAGGCTCTTTAAGACAGAGAGAATCATTGACTCCTTAAGAGTTAAGAATGACAATTTCAGAGTTAAAAGGTGCTTTGCTGTAAAGTGTCTTTACTTGGTTAAAAATAACTTTTCTTGACTGATAATAGAACTTTGAAAGATCTTAATAAAATATTAAAATCTCAAAATGATTACAATTTTGATGAAAAAGAAATTTCTCTAGATTTTATGATACTTTGTCAACTTCTCTAAATTGGTAATCTCTTCCTTAAGTATGTCTACCTTTATAATAAGAAAATCAAACTTTACTAAGAGATTTAAGAAAAAGTTAATAGATGACTATTAACAATTTTTTATCCGTGTATGCCAACCATAGTTAGGTAACAAGAAGGCCTTCCATATAAATCATGGCAAAGTCACCAAAATCAAAACTGAAAACCAAAGGAAAAATAATTCTTATGCTAAAATGAGAAAGAAATCAGCAAAAATAAAAATGAAGAAATTTTAAAAATGGAAAAGAAAATCCAAGTTTCGCAAGATAAACTCAAACAAGAATGTTTATAACAATGTCTCAACAATATGAAGAAATAAAATAATTGTGTAATCAATCCTTCTTATGTCGAGATTTAGAAAAATCATACCTTGCAGGGTTGTAAGTGTTTAAGGCTTTTTAGATAGCAGTGATGATAAAATTCAGTCACAATGAAAACTTTCTGTCTGATATCAATCTTCTTGTTTCAATGCATCATCTTAATCATTTTCTAATAAAAAGGAATGCTTAAAGAAACAGATTAAAGGTTCAGAAAATTCCTAGCATAGCTATTTCAATGAAGATTATCACTGCTTATTGAAATAAAGCCAGGAGAAGAGTATGGACTTCGAAAATATGATCTGGCAGAGAATTGGAAGCTTTTATGAAGAGCTGTAGAACAGATTTATATATCAGAAAATCAAAACTAAAATTTAAAGTAATGAACTAAAAATTAATGAAAGTGGGTACATGAATCTTACCATTGGATAATTGCTTTTGATTTTACTTGAAAGGTATCAGTTTCTCCAAAATAGCTGACTTCTTATTTTAATTAACATTAAAAACTTGAAGAAGTCAAACTAACCAAAATCCTATAACCCAAAATCATTTTTTATTTTATCTAAACTAAAGCAAGCAGTAAAATAAAAAAAATGGAATGCTTAATGTTTGAGGGAAAAAAAATGCATCAGAAATGAGAATGAAATTTTGCAGTAATGACTGTTTCTCAAAATATTATAAATTTCATATAAACTCCACGATTTTATAAATTTTCCAGAATCAAGACCACATCAAATATAATAAAATTTAAATGTGAAGACAGAGAGGTCTTGAATTTCTTTTTAATTATGGAATTATATATTTAAAATTGAAATATATGAGAAATCAAAATGATTTGAATATGCTGCAAATTTGTCATTAACAGCTTTTTTACCATAGTGGTTATCCAAGCTCGCTTTTAAAATAACACATCGTCATATTGGATGACTCGCATCACATGTTTCTTCACCATACTTCAATTTTAATTTGCAAGACTTCACCTTTGTTGCTATGCCATATATCAATTAAATGTTAATGGTTCAAAGGCATGCATTGGAAGTTATCGCACCGGAGATTGCAATGGAAAATTGCCGATATGAAAATATGTAATGAGAACATGTGAAATGAAATGAAGCAATCACATGATTAAAGATATATTATATTGGGGATCGGAGAATATTGACATTGTGCTTCCCATATTGCACAATGCACATCGCAGATTCTGAATTGTGATGTGAGCATAAATAAAAATGCGATGAAGCGATTGCGATATCGGCGATTGGTGAATGTTTGGTACCCGATGTAATACAATATGATTCTTGCGATGCCGATATGCAATGAATGACATGGTTAACCGACGATCGCGATCGGCAAACTTAAGCACATGATGTAACAATTCTCAATACGCCAATATGCGATGAAGAGTGGACCCGATAACTTTATGATGAAAATTTAATAACATATCAGATCTGAGACATCGACCCTTTTAAAGTTATGCTCCTACCATTATTTTCGATTGAATGGATGCGATATTTTATAAACTTGATTTGAATTTCATATCGGGTCCATAATTATGTGGTCGTCGCAATATTGGTAAAGGAAATTCACGATAATGGAAGTATACTTCAACTGCAAACCTCTGATATGCGAAATGCGAAATGCGATATGGCATATGAATGAGGTAATACATCGGAGATCTTTGATGAACAATTTGTTATCAACAATGCTAAGACATACTTCCGATGAAATCTTTCGCTACAAATGGTTGTGATATCATATGAAATGATTGAAGAAGATGAGTGGGATGGTAGTATTGCAAATATTTTCACTGAAGTATCAACAATATGAAAATCAAATTGAAATGATCAATAAAAGCAAAATTTAAAAATTGCTCAAATTCTAATGAATCACAAAATAAAATTTCCTTGAATCTGTTTGCAATTTTGAAATGGGTTTGTTGCTTACTTCCAGTTTTGAAAACAAATGAAATCCTACAAATAAAACAAAACAAAAATAAAAAATAAACTAAGGAAAAGAGAAACTAATAATAGATGAGAAAGAACATGTGAATGCGTGCCTGGAAGGAAATTCTCTGTAATTTTTTACCTCATGAATCTTCAAATTTTTCCTTCGATTTATCAAAAATTTGTCTTTATTAAAAATCATCTCATTATTTATTCTAAATCAGAGTGAGCAATCAGCCTAAATAAAATCTGCTTATTCATGTTCAGGAAATATAAAATTTACCAGAAATAAATATGAAAATAATCTTCCATTTTGAATTGAAACAACAATTTATTACCTCTGCTCATTTTGAATTAACTTGAGAAAAATCTGTATTGTTATAGTGACTGTTCAATAATGCCTTTAGTAAATAAATATGATGCGTATTACAACATCAGATAATAAACTAAATGTCTGAATGGAATAAAGCCACTAATTGTGGAAAAATGTCAAAACAGATTTGAATGTGTGCACACAGCAAAATGGGCATCCTTAAGGTCAGCTTAGCAAATTTCGAGGAAGATAATATGAACTTCATATGATTACCACGAAAGGTTAGACTAAATAATAATGATTGAGTCAGAATTAAGCTTATCATAGACAGTCATACATTTCATGGGATAATGAGATCATGAAGCTTTTATATCCTCAAAACCTTTATCATATAAATTTCAAAAGAAAATCTTAGAAGGAAATCCTGAAATTAAGCAAAGTGGCTTTGAGGCGATTGATGCCAAGTGCAACCTTAATTGAATTTAATCAAGTCATTATTCAGAATAAACAGAGTAGAGGTATTGCTGTAAGAAATTTAAAAATGAAAACAAGAATTAAAATTTTCTGATTGGGAGAAAATGATTTCACTGAACATGTATGAAAATCGCTGATTGCTTTGTTTTATTTTTAATCTACAGAACTATTGAAAATAAATTAACTACATTAACTCTACTCCTATTCTAACCATATACATGAAAAATGACTAGGTATAGTCATATTTCCAGTGTAACCATTTTCTCATTTTAATCCCTGCATATATGTACAATTCAAATGTTAGTAATAAAAATAAAAATCTAATTGAACTAAGAAAATTAAACCTGAAATCAGAATGTACAACTATTGTTAGAAGCTTATCTAAAATTTCCTTCTCATGAAATTTTATTTCCAATTGAATACCAATTGGATCATAGAAATCCGGATGAATTTCTTTTAAGGATTGGTAAATATTCAAAGAAAGAGATAACATGACAGATTGTAGATGTGAGCTTTTAGATTCAAAGGCCTGGAAAAAACTGTTAGTGTTATGTGTAAATGTTAAGCTATTGACAATCTTCCATGAAGGAAAATTTTCCAAATATTTTTCAAATGAATTAATGAAAAATGGATGGAAATATTTCAAATGAAAAGGAAAATTATTAATTAAATTGGATTGCTGGCAGACTTCCAAAAATACATTTTCTTGTTGATATTTCCTTTGAGAAGATAGAAGCTTTTGATAAAATATTAGCATTGATTGAAATTGAAATTGAAATAGCTTTTGATGCTCTTGATTGTAATATAAAATTTCAATTTTCCAACAGGGCAATGCATCAATTGAATGTTTGATAGTAAAGTGCTCAATATGCCAGCGTAATGTATCAAAAATCTGAAAAATAAAATCTGAAAATAAATCTGATTTAATACAAAATAAGTGAGGAAACAAAAATAAAATGAAATCACTATTGTTACAACTAATGTTACAACACAATTGGGATTGTTTTGAAATAATTTCTTTTTCACAAGGATTGGCCAGAATTATGGAATTTGAGTAATTTCGAATTCCAACTTGTGAATTAGAAAGAGATTTATGATTATGAATAGGAATGAAAGCTTGATCATGATATGAATCATAAATTTGAATATTTTCTCGAATAGTGAAATCATGAAGATGATTATCTGCTTTAGAGTGAGGATTAGTTGGAATAATTTCTAAATTGAAATGTTCCTCATTTTCAGATGTTATTTGAATTTTCTCATGAGGACTCTCTTTAGAAGAATAGAAATCAACATCCTCAATGTCAGAGTAATTATCATAAATGACTTCACAAGATTCTCTAGAATTCCCTTCAATCTTATCCAATATATCCAAACAAGGAGGAACAAGAATTTCATGTTCATTAATGGCAAAAGAATGATCATTAATTGCTTCTCTATCTTGATAAAAATTTAATGGTAATTCATTTAGATCAGCCTCTGTATTTTCTGAAATATCATTAACACCAAGAGGGGAAAAATTACCATCATTAAAAATATCAGGATAAAGGGAAAAATGTGAATCTGAAATAATGCATTTAAAAACGTTTCGGTTTGAGAACTCTTGTACATTATGCTCATTGTAAATTTCAGATTCTAAATCATTCCTTTGCGTACTCATGCTTTTTTGAAGAAGATTGCTTTGCTACTCTGATTTCAGCATTTGCTCATCATGAAAAGATTCAGAAATTTGTACAGCAGTTTGCATGCTATTATTTACTTTGATTGTTGCTTGCACTTGCTGATTTGCAATTTGATTTTCTGAATTTAATGCAGAGAAAATTTCAGATTCCAATGCAGGTCTTTCTCCAAAATTGTTGTTGTTGTCTTCTTGCATTTGATTAGAAATATTTTCCAAGCTTTGTGAAACCTCTTCATCACAATTTATTTGCACACCCAAATTGGAATTCTCATTTATGTTAGAAGGGGATGCAACAAAGCTTGAACTAATTTCATATGGATCGGGACTAGGGGGAAGAGAATAATTATGTTCAAACCAATCTAGTGATTCTTCTTTCATAGGTTCATCTTTGACATTAAATTTTAAACAATTCAAATGAAATCGAATATTAAAATCTCTAACAGATTCATTTTCTTTCCGTAGATATTCAATTTCATCATATACCTGATCATAATCATAGAGGTCAAATTTACAAACGAAAATTGTAACAAATTGATCCCAACTGTGAATTGAGGCAACCGGAAGAGTTCTACACCAGTTTCTGGCTTTTGCCGCAAATGTGAGAGTAAAAAGTCTGCATAAGATGCCTTCATCAATTCCTTGAAAATCATAATTTGAAACATTTTGAATAAATTGAAAGACATGATTAAAAGCAGAAGAATTTCTCTCACCATTAAACTTTACCTGAGACAAGAGTCTTACTACTTCGGGAGGAGTATTGGAAGATGCACGTCCATGGATACAACTCCAAATTGGAAGTTTAAGAGGAGCCATCGTGATTAAATAAAATGTTAAAATTGAAAAGACTCCAACAGACAACAAGTTTCAGGTCCTCCTTCTAGTGCCAAAATGTTGAAGCCTCGAAAATCGCTGCAACAACATGGGGGATGACCACCCGGTCCGGACCTTAAAGCAGCTCCTTTTCCATTTGGAATGGTGGTTCCGACTGGTTCAACTAGGTCCAGTTACCTTCTCTCAATCTCCAATGGTTTTAAAATATGACTTTCATTTACCAATGGAAAAGAGACATCAGATCAACCTTCTTGCTGATCAGGCAAGAAAGTGATCCTTAAGCTGATTTAGGGCTCAGCCAATCCACTACTAAAGTTTGCCTCTTTGGGAAGAGGACTTAAGAGAATGTAGAAATTATTCTAAATGCAAACTTATTCTAAGATACAAGCAAAATGAACTACCTTAATCCTATCTCAATTAGGCAGATATAGATCTAACCCAACCAAGAGCAGGTATTTATAATATTGAGATTGAAATATGTCTTGTTTATAATGAATATCAAGTTAATGAAATAGTTCAATTAACTGACATTATGGATAGCAAAACATATCCTATTGAGACCTTTTAACTGAAATAATCAATCAACAACACTCAGGAAATAGTTCACAAAATGGTATTGATCATTTAATCACTAATTTGAATTATTAAACAATAATATGCGAAAGAAGTTCACAACATATCACTTTTTATTCATCCAATAATAAAAGACAGATTTATGAGTAAATAGTTACTTAGAAATCAGAATTCAACCCATAAGATCAGAGATAAAATAGAAGCAAATTACCCATACCGACAAAAGTGCACAAATATGTAAGTAAATTGACACCATTCCTGTTATCATAAAATAAAACCAGCATTTGAAATAATAGTATTTGAAATACCAAATTTTTGAATTCATTTCTCCAGCTCCGGTCTCTAATAGTCCTTTACAATGCCTAAGCTTCTGCTTTCAAAAGCAAAGCTACAATAGTGCAAACTCCGTTCATTATACATAGCTCAGGATGTAAAAGAAAAACCTCAATAATCCCCAGATCTGAGATTCCACTCCTCCCACCTACAACTCTAAATCCCTATTACAAAAGTGCTTTTATAATTCCAGAATTGCAGAGGAGAGCAGCCCCTATTCCATTCTGCAATCTGCTATTTATAATATTTGCAAAGGAATTCTTGAGAGGAAAGTTTGTTGAAGAGAAATCTGCCCAATCCAATTTTATTTGCTTAAAAATCTCAATCTTTTAATTGCTGGAGCATTCTCATTGATTAAGATCTTTTCTTCATATCTCTTCTATTGTTTTCCTGCAAAAAAGAGATCAAAATAAATTAAGATGCAATGAATAAAATCAAAATACCATTTCTGGCATTAAAATAAACCCAATCAAATTTAATTTAAATAAATCATTGAAAATAAAATATAAGCCCTCTATTGATGCCTGGGATAGTTTAATTGGCCAAGGATATTATTGATAAGCGAATTTGCAATTAGAAGAGGCTTGGACAAATGAAAATGCAGAAAATAAATCAGAAAATTGATTTTGTTTTTAGAAATTCGGGGCTTGATCTTCTGCATGATTTTAGACCCAATTAATGACCAAATCTATTAGTGGACCCTCCTCAGAAATTTTCTCCTTGATTTTATCTTTCCAATGAGCCGTCTTGGGCCTCATTTGGCCAAATAAAACTCATTCTATGAGCTTCCAAAGTTGATGAGTCAAATCTGGCATAATTCTGGAAATTCTGTTGCTGGGCTAAAAATCAGAATTTTTAATTAGAAATTTAATCCTAAATTAGATTCTAATTATCTAATAATTAATTCTAAATTAATTATTAACTAACTAAAATATATAATTAATTCTAATTAATTATTATCTAATTAAAAATTAATTAAGTTACAAAATTAAATTAATATACAAATGATTTTAAAAAAAAATTAATTTAAATATAATTAATATTATAATTCAAATTATATTAAAATTATAATAAATATTATTATTATAATATAATTATTATAATATAAAAATACAAAAATTAATTTACAAACCATTGGAATCAATCCACACCCATTAATTTATAAAACAAACCATTGAAATCAACCATAAAACATATTACTTCATCTATATGAGTTTGTGGAGGGATGTGGTGAGTGGAGTGTGAGGCGAGGGTGACGTGAGGGTGAGTGAGGTGGAGGTACGGGAGGCATAAGGGGAAAACAAAAAACTTTATATTAAAAACTTTTAACACATCGCATATCGCCTTATCGCAATATCGCATTTTGTCAAATGTGCATTATATAAAAATTGCAATGTGTTCCGATATTGCGATATTGCGATATGCGATGTAAATTTTATTTTTTATTTTTTTATTTATTTTATATATATATATTTTTAATATTAAGTTTTAATTTTAATTAAATTAATTATATTTTATTATAATAATTAATTTAATTAATGTTTAAAATTTAATGTTAAATATCAGTTTTTTATTTTTTTATTTTGGTTTTATTTTAATGATGTTTAGTTTAGTTATGAAATTTTCTAAACTACAACCACTCCGGAAATAAATAAAAAAAATAAAAATAGCATTTTTAACCCAGACTAGATAAATGACGGGACTTCAAAGGAGTGCCATTTTCAAACCAGTTGACCAAATGAGGTGAAACAAGCGTCAATGGGAGGCTTATAAAAAATCGATTCTAAAGCAATCAAAACAAGAATCCAAAGAAAATGAAAAATTAACAAAAGCACAGGATAATCAGCTAAATAAAATCCTAAAAGGTGCTTAGCCAAAATTTTATAGAAAGGGTCCCCAATATTTGAAGTGAACAAGTCAAAAATGGGGGGGTTGTGTTTTTACCACAACACCCAAGCAGTAGTTTCTTATCGTGGTCATCATCAGGGATAGGATGATCGATTTGTAGACTCATAACATTTTTGACTTTTTGTATTATCATTTTTGCCGATCATAAGGTACTTTTCAACCTATGATTGAAGACGATGTATATTTTGAAACAAACTTTCTATGCTATGATATATCATTATTACCGGCTATCTTGTGTAACATGTTATCGAATGTTGTGTAATTTACTATTTTGATCATTTCAAATGTCTATTTATCATACTAGAAGCAACTGCATCTGCTAATGTATTTAAATGTCTTGGAATATGTTGATATTCAATGTAATCAAATTCATGTTCCAAGAGACGAACTCTCAAAAATAACCATAATAATACCGGATTTCTAATGGCATAAACCTTGTTAAGCTGTAATACAACGAGTTCAAAATCCAACATAACAATCAAACTCCGAATTCCAAATGATATGGATTCAGATAATAACTCAATCACTGCACTATACTCTGCAATGTTATTCGTTATTTGACCGAGGCTTTTCCTATGCATGGACACTAACTCATCAGAGAGTGAATAGATAACCCAAGCTGCGGAGGAAATGTTTCGTGTACTACGACAAGCACCATCAGCAAAACCAATGTAAGTTTGAAGAGACGTCGTCATCTGCAATATCAAGAGTAACACCCAAATAAGCAGGAATAGTGATAAGAGCACACTCTAAACTAGGCACGATTTTCTAATCTAAGACTCACCAACTGTAAAGAAACTAATATAACAAAAATCTTCACTCAGAATTTTAAGCATAATATCTCTTCAAATAAAGCCCATTTCTAGGTTTATCTAAGGAGACCCCGTCAAAATCTATCAGTTCATAGGCCCCTTTTGCCAGCTTTAGCTTAACAATGTAAGGATCATGACACATAGGTACAAATTTTCCAGCCCCTAGTTTATCATTTGCTTGATCGTATACTAAAACTAGGTCTCCTTCTGAAAATTTGCGAGGTGTAACATTTCTGTCGTACTGAGATTTTATTCGCTTTGCATGAACCTAGTTTGCTAATGCAGCAGTGCGTCGATTCTCATCTAGCTGAGCTAAGTACAAAAAACGTTTCTCCTCTTTAGAAGTAGCTGGGAGTAATTCTATGGCGAATTTTAATGACGGAATTTCACATTCAATAGGTAACACAGCTTCCAAACCGTAAACCAGTTGAAAAGGAGTGAAACTAGTTGATGTTTTTACTAAGGTCCGATATGCCCAAAATGCTGAAAATAACATGGAATGCCAATTCGACTTATGAATACCAATGATTCGTTTGATCATAGTGACTAAAAATTTATTGATAGCTTCAACCAGACCATTAGCCTATGGGTAATATGAAGTAGAACTATCATGGCACAGGCCAAGTTGATCTGTCAGTTCAGTCATCATGATATTTCGAAAATGACTTCCATGATCCATAATGATAGCTTGAGGAACCCCAAATCTAGCAATTATATGATTGAATATGAAAGTTGCAGCAGTCTTGCCATCTACCGAAAATGTAGGCATCGCCTCGGCCCACTTAGTAAAATAATCTACCACTAGGATAATATACGCATGCCCCCCGGCCGAGTGAGGGTTACATGTAATAAAGTCAATACCCCACTTTGCGAAAGGACGGACAACAATTATAGGGTGAAGAGGAGCGGGTGGTGCACGCATTTTATGATCAAAGACCTGACAATTGTGGCATTTCCGGACTGCATAGATACAATCTTTGAATAAGGACGGCCAGAAATAACCAGCGCGCAATATCTTTTGGGTTGTGGCATACCCAGACATATGACCGCCACATGCTCCAGAATGGCAGTCATTCAAAACCTTCTCAGCTTCTTGATGAGTAAGACAGAATCAGAAAATAGAATCTGCTCCACGACGATAGAGTGTATCACCAATAATATTTTATTTTTAGGATTGGAAACGTATTTTTCGTCGCTGAGATTATGAGATTTCAGGCCGAAAATATTGGGTTTGGAGATAAACAATAATATCCCCATACTAAGCATCAAAAGTACTGATAAGAAACAAGGATTTGTCCACAATGGGCTGCTCCGCCACAGTTTCAGTATCAGTAGAGGGGAAATCATACATTAGTTCAACAAAAACCAAAGATTTCTTTGCCTTGGATTTTTCAAATTCCAAGTCAAATTCCTGCAGGATAACTATCCATTTGGAATACTTTCCCCCTAGCAGTTGTTTGGTAAAAATATACATCATGGGGTTACAGTCAGAAATCACTATGGTTTTGCATAATAAAATGTAGTGACGAAATCTTTGCACAGCTTGGACAGCTGCCAAGGCCAATTTCTTCACATGTGAATATTTTATCTCAGTCGGATGCAAATTTCGACTAAGATAGTAAATCACATGTTCATTGTTGAATTCATCTTCCTGAACTAGAACCATCCCAATGGTGGAATGAGAAGTGGCGAGGTACAAAACATAATCTCGGTTGTAATTGGGAGGATGCAGTAACGGTGCATGGGTCAACGTGTGTTTGAGTGCATCAAAAGATCGATTAGCGATCTCATCCCAAAATAATGGAACATCTTGTTCTAACAGCCTGGTAAAACCTTTTGTTAACTCAGTGTAGTTAGGAATGAAACGACATAAAAAGTTTGCTTTCCCCTGCAAACTTTGGAGTTGGCGCAAAGTCGAAGGAGGAGGTAGATTGATAATAGCTTCAACCTTCGACGGATCAACACGAATGCCTGCTTTGGAAACAAAAAATCCCAGTAAGCGACCTGATTCTACACAAAAAACACATTTGTGTGGATTCAGCCGAATTCAATAATGCCTACATCTCATAAAGATAGCTCGTAAATGAGTGAGATGATCGGCCCTACGTGATGAATGGGCAGGTAAATCATCGAGATAAGGCTGCACAATGTGCTTGATGTCATGAAATGCGTAAGACATAGCTCTTTGAGAAGAAGCCCCAGCGTTCTTCAATCCAAAGGGTAGTTTGCAATAAGCAAATGTACCCCACGGACAAATGAAAGTTGTTTCAGGTTGATCAACAGGGAGTATGTTTATTTGATTGTAATTGGAAAAACCATCCATAAAGGAGAAAATTTCACTACCGGCACAATCATCGATAATTTGAGCGATATAAGGGGTTGGGTAATTGTATTTAGGACAAGCTCGATTAATATCCCTATAGTCGATACATACTCTTATCGTTCCTTGTTTTTTGTTGATAGGAACAATATTCGATACCCAATTGGTTAAAGGAATTAGATAAATGAAACCTGCGCGAAGTAGTTTCTCAACTTCGGCTTTAATAGCATCGACTTTTCTCGGATGTATTTGACGTAAGCATTGTCGAACACGTTTAGCATCTGGGTAAGTCTTAATTTCATGGACAACAATTGACGGATCGATTCCTGGCATTTCTTCATATGACCAGGCAAACACGTCACAAAATTCTTGAAATAGGGCTTTATAAGTTTGGATTTAATCGTTAGTACAGGAAGCACCTATATAAATGTTTTCAATAATTCCTGGCTTAACTGAAATGTCAAGAGGAACCGTTCTAGAGATATTTTCCAAATTTAACTCAGAATCAGGATGTTGTAATGGATTCTGTGGTTCTTTGACATAATCAGTAGAAAAAATAGAAGATAAATCATTTTCAAAATGATCTAACTCAGGTAAAAATGAGGATCGGTGATGTAGATATTCGCATGGTAAATCATCAACAGACAAGAGTTCACGAATCTGTTCATAAGTATGAACAAGATTTGGAAATGTTGTTGTAGCTGAGCTAGATATAGAAAGTGATTCCTCATGGATCACATTCATTGGATCAGTTTCAGTTGAAGAAGGATCATAAAACGACTATACAGCCTGATATGCAAGTTCAAAGGGACTCAAAGGCATCGCGCCATCAAATGAATCCACCTCAGAATCGGAAGGTACGATCCAAGGATCATAAAAAATAATAGTTTTTGATGAAATCATATGAATATTGGCAATATGAGGCGATACCTTAGGAGGAGGAAAGGAAAACGTTCCTAGTAAACCGGAATATTTAATCAAACCTACTCCGACATCATGGTAAGGGATAACCGTTTTACCGATATGCTGAATACTATTTGTAGAGGCTGGATCGGATGAGAAATAAGTTAACTGGTCTATTTTAACGATCTTTCCTTTATGTGGAAAATTGATAAGCCGAAAGGCCGATGAAACAACAACAGTAATAGCATAAGACCAATTGCGACCCAGGAGAAGGTTATAATCTAGAGAAGCATCAACCACTTCCACATCTAGATTTATGGTTTTTCCTTCTACCTCTATAGGTAAATTCTGCAAAATACCAAAAGGATGGAACCCTTGGCCATCAAAACCTTTAGAATCATCGGAGATTGATTGAGTGTGGGAGAACCAAGTGATTTCCAACACTGGATCGACATAATAAACGTAGAAGCCCCTTCATCAATCACAGTCTGAAAGACCTGTCTGTTTTTTACTAATACTGGAATCTGGAAAGCCATTTGATGGGGTAGGTGGGGTGTACTATTCTCTAAATCGAATATTATTAGGTTCGAATCCTGAATATCGACAGCTCCTATGGCAGACAATAGTAATTTACGTTGCGCTGGGCACGATTGCAGCACTTCCAAAGCCGACATTGCTGAAGGGGAAATAACTAAGTCCTCAATAATGTTGTAATTCTGAGCAGCTCTCGCATGTGGATTGAAAGTTGATTTACGAAGTACACCTTTAGCAGGCGGTTTGATTACTTAGTCTAAGTTTGGTTTCTCGATCTGTAGCAGATCAGAAACGGGAGGAGGTGTAGTTGGTGTGTTTGAATTAGAAGATTCTGCTTCTTTACCACCAACAGGATTTTTACTACCATAATCTTGCGATCGCGTTGCAATCCTAACATGAGACATCATCATAATGGGCTCTTCTGAGGCGTTCGAGGTAGAACCAATCATCTTACTAACTTGAGTAGGAAAAGAATCCTTCAAAACAGTTGGCGTTTGAGAACCTTTAACGAATTTCGAAACCTCTGCTCGATGTGGGCATTCTTTGGTAAAATGATCCTCGTCGCAAATGAAACAAGGATAGTGAGGTTTGCCTTTTTCATTAGTAGATTCATTTTTATATGTTTTATCTTTTGAATTTTGTTTGTTTTTATTCTTCCCTTTCTTTTTACTGCCAGATTTAGATTTGGTCGTAGTTGAATCTACGACATGAATGTCAGCAGAAACTTCAGCAGAAGAATCTCCTTTCGGGGAATCAAGTAAAGTTATTATAGGAGAAGAATTATTTGAAGATTTATTCTTGCTTTTAGTATTAATTGAACCAATCATACCATCAGTGGCATGAGACCCTAAAGGAACTACAATTATTTGACCATGTTTTGGAAGATCAGGGATTTTTTCATGTAAAGTACCTGACTACATATAAATGAGGTCAAGGTACTGAGCCTGAGCAATGACTTGCTCCTCAGTAACAACTCCTCCCTTAGCTACTTCTTCAGTGATTTTGGGTAACAATGATTTAATGAACCATTCCACCAAAATTTGATCCAGAATGAAAACTTTGACTAAACGCCTTCTACGTCGCCATTCGTGAATATGATCAGAAATATATGTGGACGTGGATTGTTTTAGTGAAGTTAAAAGTTCCGTGCCATTGTCATACCTGACAGGAAACTGAAAATGAGTTAAGAAAGCAGTTACTAACTGATTGAAATTATTAAAAGAGCCTCGTGGTAACTCAATGTACCATTTGGCGGCAAGACCAATAAGAGTTCATTGAAAAAGGCGTAACCGAATTGAATCATCAATTATCGAATTAGACACACACCAGAGGTGATAAGTTATAACGTGATTTGACAGATCCTCTCCTGAATTACCCTCGAATTTTTGTATATCACTGGGAAACTTATGCAGCATTGGCGGCCAATACGGAAGATAGTAGATCAAATCATTCGTAAGGCGCGACAAATCAGGTAAATCCAAAGTTGCAATAAATGGTAACTGACGGTTAGGGTCACGAAAACCTTGACGAATAAGACCAGTTCTGGGAGGAGGATATCCAGGATATCCTGGAATCGGATTTGCATTAGGAATATTATAACCTCTCGGGAAACCAGGATTAACCGGACCAAACTGGGGTTGTTGAGGTTGTTGATAAGTATAGCCAGGATACAGTTGATACTGATAAACTGGGTTTTGTGAAACGGGACCGAATTGATACTATCCCTGGTACAGTTGATATGTGAATTGCAGTTGAATTGTGACAATCGTACTTGTACCAGCTTGTCCTGTAGGTATCTGGACTGAAGTCTGAACTGTAGGTCCTGACTGGGGTACAGAGACTTGAGGAATTTGCACGGATGCGGGGATAGAAGAAACTGGAGCTACAGATACTCCAAAAACAGGTGTTATAAGTTGAACAGATGTTGCAGTAGTTACAGCAATTTGAGGTGGAGTCTGAGGTGTACTAGGCCCAGGGTGCTGAACAGAACTAGGTGTAGGGATTTGAACAGTAGGTTGGACAGGTTGCTGGGTTGGACCAGAAACCAAAGGTTGTCCAGGTTGATTAGTTAACTGCACATTAGGTTGCATAGTCTATTGAATTTGGGATGGATCCCACACTATGTTCATTCCGTGGTATTGTCCCTTAGAAGGTTGTGCATATGAAGGACCATAGCCTGGTTGAACGTAGGGTTGATAATTAAGTGGTAAATTTCCAACTCCTTGTACAAATGATTGACCAAAAGGCAGTTGAAAACCTTGAGTTGGGTACTAACCTTGAGATTGATAACCCTGAGGCATATACTGAATCTGGGGTTGATAAGGACCCTGAGGAATATACTGAGTCTGGGGTTGACCTTAGGGTATGTACTGTCCTGAAGGTTGATAACCTTGAGGTATGTACTGTCCTTGAGGTTGTTCTCCAAAATAATATTGTCCTACAGTTTGTCATGGGAAAAAATTACCCTGAAATTTCCCCCCAGGCGGTAACTGTTTGCCTTGAGGTTGCCCCCTAGGCGATAACTGACCACCCTAAGGTTGCCCCCCAGGTGGTAACTGACCACCCTGAGGTTGCCCCCCAGGCGGTAAATGACCACCTTGAGGTTGAGGATTTGTAATATTACCAGACATCATAAAGATTTTCTCTTCGTTCGACATTTCAGTTTTAATTCCATTAATACCAGATGATAATACTTGTTCAGTTGGTCGAGGAGTTTCTCCTAAGAAAGTACCAGATATTTCCTGGTACTCTGAAGGAACAAAAGGACCACCATATAAAAATATATCCGGTGTTTGGGAAAACATAGATGACTCTCCTGACATGATCGAGGAAGGATAATAACCTCTGGGTGTAGGATGAAAAGGAATTCGAGGTGGTGAAAAAGCAAGACCCGGGTTTTCTAAAAAAAAATTCAAAGATAAATACCAAGCGTCACTCCTAACAGGGCTGTAGAAAATGGATTCACGCTCCCTAAGATTCAAAGACTGTGGGGATTCAGGAAGAGTTACTTCTTCGTCTGGACTGACAAGTTCTTCAATAGAAATGAAGCCAGTAGGAAGATCTTCAGTAACGATATTTCTTACCCTAGGTGAACCAGAATCACTAGAAGTTGGAGTAATAAATCCTAAGGATGGTTCCAAAACAGTAGGTTCAGTGTTAGGCTCAGAAATTTCAAGTTCTTCAGCTAGTTCACTAGAAGGAGAAATACTACCAGTAGCTTCGGAAACTGAAATTGGCTCTGGAATATGCTCTATTGTTGGTATTTGATGATCAGGATGAACAACTATAGATGAAATTCCAACTTCTTTTGATCTAATTCTACTACTACTAGATGATACTAGAGCACACAACCCTTCAATTTGACTTGGTGTATACTCAGGGGGCTTCCCTTGAAGTCTCTGGGTCTGTCTCGGTAATTCTGCCATGATTGAATATCAATTAATCACACACAAACAAAGAAAATTTCATTAAAAACACCTAAAGTCTCTAAAGGAATAAATAGCTGTCACACGCCTAAAAATCTAAGAGTTCAAACCACGCATAAACAGTAATTTCCTGTACTAAAAAACACTAGTTGGTGATGAAATCCAACTAAGTAGAAGTTTAATACAGAAAGGGCGGTTGGAACATTTACCCCGACAACCTGCTTAATGAAACAAATTGGCACAAGTTTCTTCACAAAACCATCTCGAGTGAAGAGAACCCCCCAGAGAGTCCAAGTGAGTCTAGTCGACGTCTACTCCAGGTACAGTGAGATCTTTCCTTCACCGTCACCTTAGGAAATAATCTTAATTTTATAGACACTAAGGTTACCAACAGTAACAAATACAACTGGAGAACAGTCTACGATCCGATTCTATGCGCAAGGGCAGAGTAACAAAGCTCAATCCTCTTGAAGGCTCCTCGACATGGTCAATCCGAGGTTTACCAACAAGTGAACCCAGGCTCCTCGACAATGGTTAATCCGAGGTTTACCATTTGTAATGCACACAGATCTTCTCTCTTTCCCAATGAAACAGAATTGATTGTCTCAAAAGTTCGGACATGATCTCATGATTAACTCCTTTAAGAGAAGCTTCCCAGATTGTACCAATTACAATTGGATTTATGGATTTTGCAACCAAGTCAGACTCATAAAGAAGACAAAAGACACCAGTGTGATCTAAGGTATTTCAAGCTTCTGATCTTTGAGTCACTACAGAGACAAAGTTAAAACCAATCCAAGTATGTAAAACTTCTAGAAAATCACCCAAATCAAAAATACTATTGGAACTCGCTCACAAGAGGTTTTTGACAGGAAAGATGTAGATCTGGGCAGACACTAAGAGTCCTAAAACAATCTAAACTTAAACTGGAAGAAGAAATCTGAAGATTTTCAAAAAATTTAACAGGGTCCGCAGGCCCCAGAAGTAACAGGTGCGGTCCCACAATGGTTACTCAAGGAAAGTGTGGAAATGCCCACACTGTGTATCAAGATAAAGTGCAGTCCCTAGAAAAGTTCAAGAAAAACTCAAAAGACTTCAGAAATTTCAAAGCAAAGTAAATCTAAGCTACCCAAGCAAGAATACATCAATCAAAAACAAAAAAAAATCATTTTCTCAAGTCAAAACAAAGGAAAACCAAAAATCCAAACTTCATTCCCCAGCGGAGTCGCCAATTTGTTGACTGGATAAATCGATCTTGCGGACAAGATAGATCTCCCTAGTATCATAAGATAGTCTAACAAAAAACTGACAATTAAATCTATCTTTCTCTAGATATATAACGATTTAGAAGTAAATGCTACAAAAGTGTTAAGATCCTACCTCGATCCAATGCTTCTTTGTAGTAGTCTTCTTCTAGTCGCCCAAAAGAGTTACATTCGAAGACCTGTATTCACAAACAAACAAACATCAAATAGCACCTGCATAGCATATATTCATAAATCATATCCATTATGGTGATCAAGAAATCCATAAAATAAACAATCAGATGACAGCTTATTGAGAAAAACAAACTTATTTGTATTAACTTTGAAATAGTAGAAAAACCTTACCACCTTTTCAGCCTTGATGTTGAACGGGTCCTCCCAGGGTCCGAAGCAGGAATTTCCTCTACTCTGACAGGTCTTGCACTCTTCCAACTGAGATACATACAGGTATGTAATATTTCCTCATAAAATCTCAGCTAAAGGAGTTTAAGTTCCAACAACACTTTACCTAAAATAACACTAAAGCTTGAACTCCCTTTGAGGCTACCCAAGGCCTCTTTTTATAGTGCAAAAGAGGAGGTTACAGTTCCAACTATGAAGGGATAAAGTCCTCCTTCAAAGGGATAAGCTCCTCACATTAAGGGGTTATCTCCTTAAGGCAAGGGATACATGAACCTGAAAAGAGCGGTTCTGCCACCGCAAGATTCCTTCCAGAGGCTGCTAGAAATTACTGAAAGTGAGCTTTTTGAGTTTACTTACGCCTTTTTAATATTTTACAGGGGTCCGCACCTTTAACATAGAGAAAGTGTGGTCAGGTTCGCAGGAGACATGACCATTAGGAGCGGGACCGCAGGTAAGACAAAGAGAAAGTGTGATACCAAAGTTTTAGAGACTTTTGAGAGCTTTCTCTTATTTTTAAGGCTTGACATGAGGAACTGATGTTTTACACTTGCAAAGGAGGAAAGTATGAGTGATAATGAGCTCATACAGATAGCGAAATGTCAAGGTGACAATTTTCAGTGAAACACTTACCTATTCTTATAATATCCTATGAGGGTAACATCTATCCCTCAAGCGGCATCACTTAAGCGCAAGTTGACTTGAAATTTCTAGACACAACTCCAACTATCATAAGAAATGAGATTCCTTCCATTTTAATTAGCCACATCATGATGCCCTAGGTGCCCCTTAGTCCATCGAGGGTGCTCCTCATGCATCCATGAATAAAATATCATTCACTTCATTTGGTTTCTTTCCCACAACTTTGGGTAAAAAACCCACTGCTTGGGTACACTGCCCACAAACCACTTTTGTGGGTCAACTTCTCCCAAACATAGTACCCTGGGGTTGTGTGAGCACCTTCAAAGCTACACAATTCAACACTCCTTCTTAGCGAGGGTGGTAATTCGACCACTCAGAAGTAACTCGTCATTGTTGGTGACACTAGATTAATATCTAGTGTTCACCACTACAACATATACTTTAGAATTAACCACAGTCATGTCAGTAGTGCCTCTGCCTCAATCTCGTCAAAAACTAAATATTCAAACTTACATAGTGCATACTCCCTTTGAGTCTACACAAGATCCACTTCCTCACACTACTATTATTCTTGTGTCCTTATGAGGACATTCTAAGTTGTGGTCAAACACTGGGTCTCATCTAGTCCATCACAACGAAAATCTGTAAGCGATCTCATCCTCTTAGGAAAATGCATCACATGCAAACGACTCTAATCTTGAATATGAAACAACACAACCCAATGAAGATACTCACATGTCATCATCTCATCCTTCACACAAACCCAACTCATGCATGCTAAATAAACCCTTGAGAATTCCCAACGATCCATGAAATTTCACTCGAATTCTGAGATTCTCAACCCACCATACAATAAACTGTTGTTCACCATTTTCTCTTCCAATCCACCGGAGCTCCCAACCCATCTCATCACCTAGCTAGTTGATACCACACTTCCATGTCCTCAACTTAACCTTCTTCTCCATGCTCTACGAAATTTGAGCAACTTCGTTATGCACACTCTGATCCATTTTCCCTTCAAAGTAACTATGATTCAATGTTTATTTTTCTTGGCACTTCAACTACAGTTCTATGTCTAAAATCACAATTCTGAACACACTGAAATACCAAAACACTAGCACTTTGCATAGTGAATAATGTAGAATAGTGAATCAACTATTACCCAACACAAATCTTAACAAAAAACTTGTTATATTACATATCTTAATGCAACAAACATAGGGCTCATGTTGTAGGGATCATGGCCCTTACAATCAACCCTGATACAAGAATGAATAGGGATTAGAGTTAATAAACTATGACTAAAAATATGTTCCTGAACATAGTACACTTGACATACTTTTTGTTGTAGCGCTTCCACAATCCTTTCAATCCATGTACCTTGAACACTTCTAGTAGGTCCTTTTCCACCTCTTCTACTTCTCACAAGAATTATGAAACTTCAAAATTCTTGGATATTTAGCTACTCAAACTACCACTATCAAGATTATAGCTACATATAGATTGATTGAACATAGTTTTATAAATCTGCCCTCTAGAAACCCTCTTACTCCTCCAATAATGGCCAATTCTTAAGGTCTTCAATACAAATTCCCTCTAGCACTAATGAGGCTCCTCCAATATCACTACTCATAGAAACTTCCAAATATTCCCTCTTATATGTTATTTGCATGACCGACAAATCCTTGATTTAGGAAATCACTAAAATATTCGTTTTATCATTAGTTTGACTCTTCAAACCTATTGATCATAAGGAATTCATTAACTAGCCCTCATATTAAGGATATGCCTCCTGCACATGTGTTAATAGTGTTGGATGCCACCAACATCTAGGGGGCCTCTGTGATGTAAAGTTTCAAATAGACCTCACATCATTTGGGACACGATCCCCATCTGATATGTGTTCCTAACTTCCACCATGAATATTTCGCTCTTGGTTGTCAAATGAAAGGTATAAAAGTGAGTGAAAGAATGCAATGCCCAAATAGTAGGACAAGATCAACCCAAGATTTACAGACTGTAGAAAGAGTACAATAAAGTCACAACAACCATAAGAAGAATTTGATGAGAAGGATTAGTGAGTCAAAACTGCCACAAACATACATAAACAAGAACATGTCGAAGGTTGATTCCAAATTAGATCATAATAGTTCACTGAAATGGTGTGGAATAAGTAAACACATATTCAAAAGAAAACATACATGCAACAACTACAAACACTACAAGGAAAAGACCATCTAGTGGAGGTTGTAAAGGGGGTTTTTAGTGTTATAAAATTGGCCAAAATTGTCAAAAAAACATTTGCTACAACATTCGTTTTTCGTAAGAGATGTTTTGGCAGAGCTTTTAACGGAATTTCAACACAACTCAAAAAACTTGGGCCACTAGAGATTATTACGGATGTTTTTTTCATCGTTGCGCTACTAAGGTTTTAACACACTGGTGCGTGTGATATAGACGGTCACCCCGGGGCAGTCGAAGGTGGGCCGTCAAGGTCTAAAACTGCACCGGGCGTAGTGTTGGTGATACAACGCACAAGGCCGTTCTAATTGGTCTTTGGATTTGTACGGTACCCATAGGTCATATCAACGCACCAGTATGTAGTCTTATATAAACACATTGGTGTGCAGTATCAAACAAACACACCGAGATTTATAATTGGTATCAGTATTTTTGCGGTGCCCATAGGTCGTACAAATGCACTGGTGCATAGTCTCACATAAACGCATCGGTGCGCAGTATCGCACAAACACACCGAGATTTATAATTGGCATTGGTATTTGTGCGGTGCCCATAGATCGTAGAAACACACCAGTGCTCTATATCATACAAACGCACCGGTGTACAGTAAGTGACACGCACCCATGTTCATTTTGTATATTTTTAGAAACATCGACCTGTGAAACTGCAATTATTGTGATTTTTTTTTAATTCATTATTCATCAAAAGTCAACACATCTTATAACAATATTCATATTAATTAAATTTTTATTAATGCATTTGAATGTGATATTTGGATTAATTTGTTATATCATATCATAATTATTGTGATTTTTTAAAATTCATTATTCATCAAAAGATGACACATATAGTATAACAGTATTCATATCAATTAAATTTTTATTAGTGTATTTGAATGTGATGTTAGGATTAATTTGTTATATCATATCATCAAATTTCATATCTCTTCATTATAATATTTAATCATCCATAAATTTAATCAGTGGTGTTACATTTCACGACGACAATGGAGAATGCAATAGAATAAATTAGAACACACACACACACACATATATGAATAAGACAGTATTTTTAATACAAAATGGGACAGTTATTGGTATCCCTTTGTCTTTCAATTGGGACACTATGTCTATTACATTAAACAAAATGACTGATTTCAAAGACAAATATCTCAAAAAATACAACGCCTTGCTTTGATATCCAAACATAGTGATCATCATTCTTTGCTTGGACTGTTGTCACTACTAGAGCTACTTCCATGACTTGGGTTATTTTTAGGAATATTTTGTTCATGGCGCTGATTATTTTCTTCTTCTTCACCTTCCATCTACAAACATAAAAATAAACTATAATTAGTGTTTCTTCATTAGGTGGAATAATGAAATCGCAATGTTAAATAATATACATCAATGTAAATCGAAAAGAAAAATTACGTACCATAGCAACAATTGACTCATAAACTACACATTCTTTCAAAAGCATGTACGTCCATGCCAACTTTCAAAATTTCTTCTGGTGGCACAATTCCATACTTTGTTTCCTGCAAGTTTTATGCACCATAGCAAATCATATATTGAATATAAAGGATTTTTTTGTTCTTATATTAATTATAGATGGAGCTAAGTAAAACAAGATCGATAGATGCTTACAAATTCCACAATTAATTTCTGATATGCCAACATATACTCACAACCCATCTTTAACCCAATTTCAATCAATTCCTCTAATGGTTATTCTTTGTATGTTAGCACCTGTTTGAATACATTCAATGATGATTTTTGTAAAACAACTTAAAAAATACAAAAATTAAATCTAGTTAAGACGTTTTTATAAGGAAGTAACAATCACTCACAAACTTAGATATCAACCCTTTTCTTCCTTATCGTCTTGTTTTATGTGCTGAATGGGTTCCATTTTATTTTATTTCTGCAAGAAAATACTTGAAAATTAATATTTAATGCTAAAATTTTTATTTATTGTACCTAATGATCGAAAAATTCAATGATTACATATTACATTTGAAGCACGTTGTTGTTGAGATGGCTCCTCCTGCGATGCAATTTTGTCCATTTCTTTGACCATCTCCTTGTACACCTTTTTGGACATTCCTGACATTCCATCGACATATTTCTTATATCAAACTCATTTATCTCTTGATATTTTCATAATCTTCCGAAAATGTAACATGACAATAAACTATTTAATTTTTATATTGATATATGAAAAGTAAATATAACAAAAGTGATATTTATAAATAATTCTAGAAAAACATTTAAAGGAATATTGTTAATTTTTCATTCCTTCTTTTTTGTTGTACGTTTTTGCTATTAAAAGTCTGACATGTCTCATTGACCAATTCTTTGGAAACTCTTCCTATAGTTTAGATAAAATTTGGTTCTTGGAATCATTCGATTGATTTTTGTATTATACGTATAAATAACATCTATATATTCATTCCACTAGATCCCTCAAACGTTTGTAAAAGTTTTTCCCCTTTTTGTTAACCTCCAGCACCACTCCAGATGAGCTAAGCAGCAATTCATTTTCATTTGCATGTTCTATTTTTTTTCTTTTCTTAGAGCAACATTCATTTTCTAAGTTGTTGGTCCCTGTAGAACGTTAAACATATGTGAATTAATAGATTGTTTGAATCATGTTATCTAATAATTTTAAGTATATTACTAATGAAAATTAGAAAACGAAACTCATATTGGATGGATGGTATTTTTTCATTCACCTGATTCATCCTTGTGCAATTTTTCCATCTAGATTTTACGCTCTTCTCGTCCTAGATCAGAAATAATCTTATCGAGCTTCGTCATTTTGTGGCTCTGCATGATACACAGTAAACAATACATATTAGTTAAACTTACATATAGTTCAAAAATAATATTTTTTTGTAGATAATTTACAAAGAACTTGCCTTTTTTTATTTTCTTGATGTGTTATCAGTATTTTCGTTATTTGATATCTTGTTAGCCAGTTCTTTATCAATATGAAACATGTACCATATCATTAATTAATATATTTTATAAATAAATTGTCAACATTTCGGGTTAAAAAAAATATATCAAGAAACCAATGCACTTTTCATGGTGTACGCACCGACGTCGGTGCGTGGTGGTATTATAAATGCACCGCCCAAACAAAGATCACCAAAGCATTTTCTGATAACCACCGCACCGATTAACACAGAAAAAATAATAGAAATAGTCTAGTGTTAGTTTTTGTAGCAAATTGTGTCGTGGAGGGGGCGGTGCGGCCTATTCTTATAAACGCTCTGTGAAAAAAAGGGACCACTGTATGGTGCTTTCCGTCAACTAGGAGACCCAGTGCGATGTGTTTTATGTTACATGGTGCACCGATTAACACAATATTTTTTTTTTTTTGCGAAATAGCACGTGCGTGGTGTGCCATAATGAAATAGTGCACCAGTGCCCTATTTTACATATGGCGAACTAATTAAAAAAAATATATTTTTAAATTTTTTATCACACAATACTTGTGTGGTGCATTGGGATAATTTAACGCGCCAGTACACTAGGTTACGCTGGGCGCATCGATCAAAAAAATTATGTTTTTTTTTTTAATTCATGCAAGGGACGACATGGATTCGGGTTCGACTATGCAAGTTTTCCCATGGGTTGGATGTCATAGGCCTATACATAGCAATACAAACCCTATAAATCTAAAATGAAAAGCCCTAATTCTAAAATCACAGAAACATGGAGAAGAAAGGGCAAAAACAAAAAGAATGAAGGGTGTTGGGTAAAAATGGATATTTTTTTTTTGTTTCTAAAAATGAAAAACAAATTGAATTTTTTTTCTTACTATGTAAAAAAATCTGCAGAAAAAGTAAAAAAAAACAATAAAATTTAATCACAAGATCATTTGAAATTCTATGCTACAGGGTTTGAATCACCAAGAGGCTGGAATTCATATTATCTAAATACTTTGTTTCAATGTATTCTGCTGTCTACAAGACTCTTTGTGCTCTCTTGCTCCAGGATGTTTCAATCAAAATTAACTGAATTAAATGACGTTTTAGCATTCTCCGACCACCTTACCTCACTGTAATTTTTGAGCATATTGGTCATCTCTCAAATATTCTCTACAAGATTTGGGATAAATATTCTGGAGAAATTCGTCTTACCATTAAAGGCTTGGATCTCCTTCTTGTTGCTTGGAGTATCTATTTTCTGAATGGCTTCAATCTAGGGTGGATCAATACAAATACCATATTTGGAGATGATATGGAAAAGAAGCTTGCCCTCCTCCATGGAAAAAAGACTCTTCTTGGGATTGAGTGAAATCCCAAATTTTTTGCACTTCTGAAATACAATTCTCAAATGATATAAATGCTCATCATTAGAATGGGAGAAAATAGTTAGATCATCAAGGTACACTACTATCCCATGAGGAATAATTAAATATATTTGTTGAGCCGCTAACATGACCACTTTTTAACACTTATTTCATCCATTTCTACTCTTTTTTATCATGTAATTTATCATAATTTATCATATAAATCCATTTTATAATTATTTATGCTCTTATGGATCAATATTATTTCTTCTCCTTTATTTTTGATAAATTGATGATTATTATGCATAATTTTATCAATGATGGTTTATTAATATATTTTGTGACAGCACTCACCATTTTAGCCTCCAAGATAGTTGCTAGATTGCAGATTTTATCTCCAGCATATCATTCAATACTCCAACTCAGAAATTCGCTGGAATAAGAAGTGACAGTTTTGCAGTTGATATTCTGGGCAAATGGAGAAGAATCTAGAAAATACGAAACATGGGTTTTGTCTAGAACGGAATGAATTAACTTTATTAAGAATTTTTTGCCCAAATTCGGCATGTATTGAGAGAAACGGAAGGTTCTTTGAGCATGATTTTCTCAGATTTACTGTTGCGACTGTCCTCCAAATTATCTCAGCTGCAAATCCAAATTCAACTTGTTCTTGTTGAAAGATTGATGGAAATGTCTTTTCTTGCTGATCAAGCTGTTGGGAATAATCCAATATTTTTATGAGGGATCATATTTACTATTTAATTTCTCCTCTTTCTGATTATAAAAGGAGAGCATGTATTATGTAGGGAGACAATGATTTGATGATTATGGAATTTCTTTTGTAACTCTATAATTTCCTAACTCTCGTGATCAGAGAGTGACTATTGTAAACATGATTTATGCCTGATTAATACAAGAGTTCGTTGCCGTTTAATTTCTTAGCTCTGGAGTAAATCCCAGTAGTGTTTCACAGGTGGTTGAGGGCCCGACCCTGGTGGATCGATCCGCTATTTGTATCTCTATCGTTTCATTGTTGTTGTGAGATAGTTCATATTTTATTCTATTACAGTTTGCAAGTTAATCGATTTGGTGTTTAATTGCTTATGGATATTGGCTTGTTACATTGATGAATTGCATCGCTATTCCATTCTAACAAGAATCCTCATGCATGTATCATTTATCTTGTTATGCTTTAACATAGCTTTGTTCTTCAACATTTTATTCCATTTGTTGTTTCGTTCTGATTGTTGTTCAATTCTCTTAATTACATATTGATGATTAATGGGATTTGTTGTTCCATAGACTTTGCTATTCGATTCATTAGTTAGTTGTTGTTGTTTGATTCTTTTAAGTTATAGTTTGTTGTCCATTTACATTGCTGTTCATTTCATATTAATTAGTTTACAGATTGCAAGAGTTTGCTTTTAAAGAGTTTTCCTAGTTTACTTTCAATAACAGCTTTAGTTCAATTTCTATTTCCTTTTGATTGCTTTAAAGCAAGACTTTCAACTGTAGAGAACACTGTTTATTGCTTCCACGTTCCCAGATTTATTGTCTTGTTCCAGTTTGATTTCAATTGCATCAATTTCTAGAGGAATGAGTTATTGCTACTGTATCCTCGATTGATGTTTGTTGAGTGAATAGTTGGATTTCAGAGCATTTGAGTTTATGTTGTTGTAGTTAGATTTCTTTTTCAAGCATCTGTTTACTTTTGTATTTGAAACACTGTACTACATATTGCAGGGCATTACTCTTGGATAAATTTCCGCCTCAAACTGAGTACACTCTTGAAATAAAAATTCGTTCCTGGATTGATAATTAATGTAGGATAAATAGGCGTTAAAAAGACACCTTTTATACCTCAACATTTTGGCGCCGTTGTCAGGGAGAGTGTATGCCATTTAGAAGGAGTGATGCACATTTGACCTTTTTTCTGCTTGGGAAGAATTGGTTATTAAAGACGGGAGGTAAGAACCTATGCACCGAGCAAGGAACATACTTGCTCACAGCCCGCTTCACAGCAGAATTAGGTAAATTTCTTTCTTTAGGTAGGAATGAAGGCTTCTTTTTTTTGAATGAATAGAAAATCTAAACAAGAAAAAATTCCTCCCAAACTTGAAAAACCTAAGGGACCGGTGACCCTTGGGAGAACGACCTTTATTGACGAAATTCTTAAGAAAACTGAATCTCAGCCATCAGTGGGACCTAGGAAAGTTATTTCTAGACAAACTACTAGTTCCCTTTAGGCCACAGAGTCACCATTTGTGGCCTTTGCTGAGGTACATAGCCAAATAGAAGAGACTGAGCAAGATTCCCAAGAAATTGAGAATTCTCGCCCAATTGTTTTTTACAACAAGGGAAGTTGGCTTCTCATACCCTACTATTTATCAATATGCATTTTTCAAATTTGGGTATGTACATACTAGAGGCCTTATTTTGGAAATGGATCTACCGGAAATACTCTTATACATAAGCATATTCGATTCTCAAAGAAGAGTAGGTTAGTGGAGAAAATAAAATAAATAAGGAAATAAAATAAACACATTTTTTTTATTTTTGTAAAAATAGTTGTTTTGTTGCAACACGCTGTGGAAATCAACATCGGTGATAAATATTTTAATTTATTTATGTATGTAGATGCATTATATTGAAGATAAAAATTCTACAAACACTTATCACCAATATGGAAAAATTGCTTGAATATCATATTTTTTTGCCTTGTGGGCTTGATGAAATTTCTGAAAACACAGTTGCAACAATCATGTTTTGGGGGACCAAAAATGAATATTTTTAAAACATGTTTCTATCCTAAGTAGATATTTATGTCTATTTTCTAACTCAATTTGAATCACTCTATTTGGATTTGAAACGAAAAAGTTAGAACCAAAACATTGACAGGGTGTCTAGTAGGCAACTCAACAAAAGAGTTGGGACAGTCAGTTTTTGGAGGCATAAATGACTATATTTTTAAAACATATTTCTATGGTAGATTCCTATATGAATCTAGTTTACAACTCAATTTGAATCACTCAATTTTGATATCGTATGAGGAATTTATGACCAAAATACTGACTGCCTATCATAAATCAGCACTCTTGAAACTCTGTTTTCTCGGTTGTTCACTAGCGTATTTGATCCATCAATTCTTCTTGTCTTCAAAAAATATTTCTATTGGAGATCAATAAATGAATCTACTTTAATATTCAATTTGAATCGATTCAATCTTCCATCAAACGAAAAATTTATGCTTGAAATATCAACTATTGGTCTAAGCTAAAAAATCGAGAATGACTCTATTATGCAGGTTGTTCTAAGCAAATTTAACATACCATTACATGGAATTTTTAAAATCTATTTCTATTGGACATAAACCTTTGAATTAGCTCTCATTTTAATTTGGAATCACTCAAATCGTATGAAAAAAAGAAGAAGACATGATTAAAACACTACTGGTTAGTATAGTCGACCACTGCTCTCCCGTAGGTGACAAATAAAATTTGTTTTATTTTTCCGTAGATTTGTTCTACAGAGTAAATACTTGTTAGTTTTTTGCATAATTCTTGGATTAAGGAAGCCCTTACACCTCTCTTTCTCTATGATTTAATTCTTTATTGCAGGTAGACACTCGTTTTTTTGTAGGTCTTAAGAGAACAAAGAAGGTCAATTTATGGACGAGCGATTCTTGAAAGAAATTTTAGTGAAACAAGGGCATTTCATCCAGTTCATTACCTAACAGATTCATAACAAGAAGAAATAAAGAATTGGTTTCCATTTCAAGATTCATGTCACCGCTGCCAAAACATTTTTCAAAAAGATCATTTTTTTTCATTAACAGATTGATATTCCCTTAGGAAATAACATCATAACTGTTGTAACTTAATAAAGTGTTGTTTCTTGTCTGATTTCTTTTATGTTTTTTTGTTTCAGGTGTTGATCCCTTCAATTTGTATTTTCCGCTCCAGTGGAAATTGAACAATAAGGACCCCACCATGCAAGTTTTAATTGCAGAAGGCAATTCTTCGGTAGCACCAATTCTGTAAAAAAGTTACTTTTATTGAAACCTGTACATAAATTTTCCTTTCTATTTGATTGGATTTTCTTAACAATGGATTGCACATTAACTTTGTTCTTTCCTTTATTTATTTTTTTCCTTTGTTGTTCCCTACAGCAATTTCTGCGTGCATTTTTTTGCTATTCCCTATAGGGAACAACACTTTTTGTGTGCCTTTATTTTTCATGTTGTTCCTCTTAAGGAACAGCATCCTTGCGTGCTTATATTTGTTTGTTGTTCCTCTTAAGGAACAACAGCCGTTCTTCTTAAGAAACAATGCGTTTGTATGTTTATTTTTGTTGTTCCTTTCAAAAGGGACAACATTTTCGTTGATTAGTTCCTTTCAAAAGGAACAACACTTTTTCCGCATGTTTCTGTTGTTCCTTTAAAAAAGAACAGCATTTTTGCAGATTGTTTTTATTGTTCCTTAAGAGGAACAACATCCTTATGGAGCTGCTCCTCCAAGGAACAGCTACATTTGTGTATTTCCTTTTTCTATTCCTTTCTGTAAATGAACAATAATTTTGTTAAATTTTCAAAAGGAAAGTACCAATGATGTCAACATTTTCATAGACATTGTTTTTGTTGTTCCTTTTGCTTAGTTTCCAGCCGTCAGCTGCATCCAAGGAACATCACTTTTTGAGTTCATTTTTCTTGTTTTAGAACAACATTTTGAGGATTTTTGTGAATTCTTCATGACTCTTTTACATGCAAACACACAATGTATGCAAGGACACAAAAATTAGAGGTTGCTGGAATCAACAAATCAAGAGAAATTGTAATTTTTAAGAAATTGTTTTGTAGTGATAAGTAAAGGAAATGACACAACCATCTATATCACTTTGCTGTCTTTATTTTCACTAAAATTAATATGATCGGTTATCTTTATCATGTTGGTTTTTCCCTAAATCTTCATAACTCTCTTTGGTTTTTATTTATTGAATGAGAATAAGGGCATACTTTCTCTATTGAAATGTTCAGACTTATTCCACCATCCCTACTCTTAAGGAGTGTTGAGCCATCCTCTATACATAAATAGGGAAGTGCTACATGAAGAAAGAAGAAAAAAAATCTCTATATGATTACTAGCAATTCTATGATATGGCAGATGGAGGATGGGGGGTCTCATCAAGAGCCAACCTACCATGATCATAAGGGAGCAGTGAAGTGGCATTCCCATTATGGCCACCATACCAGGGATATGATCCAATGGACAACTCAAAAAAATAAAAAGTCCTTGGAACAGGAGGCCTCATCATGAGCCAACCTGCCCACCTTTCACTCATTCTTGGTGAATGGCATTGTGATTCATCTGGTTCCCAAGCCAGCACAGTGGCCTCCATCATGACATCACACAACACTTCCCTAGGCATAAATAGAGGATAATGGTTCGAAGAGTGAGAAAGCAACTTTGTCAAGGTTACAGACACCTGTGGGCAACAGAGCTCTGCTGATGGTATTGGAGTCATATTTTTCACAAATTAATAGTAATGATAAACCCTTTTCTTATATATTTACCTAATATCAAATGAGATTATGCTCCTAAACCCTTTTTTCATAACCTCTTACGCATGAAATTTATTTATAAATCGATCATAATGGTTTATGTGGATAATGACTGCATAAGTACTTCTTTCACATTAGCTGTCATTTTCCCTTAATTTCGAATCATTACATAAACATTTCCATATCTACTCACAATTTTAAAATATGCATGATTTCAGTAATGCGATAATTTTTTGGTCATATCATAAGTATGTATGTCTTTCCATGCTGTACAATTGCTGTTCTTCTTAGTTTTCCGTTTCTTATTACTTACAGGTATAATGTATTTTTACAAGTTTTTCTACTTAAAAATTTTTGCATGCATCTTATCTGTTGCTCTTCAAAATTAACACTGTGGATTCCAAAAAGTTGCATGCAGAATCGTGATTTGTTTACAGGAGCACAATAAGTATCGGGCAGAAATTTTATTCACAACACGATTACACTATTGGAACTAATAGCAAAAGCTCGTGCAACTTGCAAATGTGTACAATTCTTCAGACATGATGTGCTTGCATGTCTTCCACCTTTTGCATCATTTTCAGTATCCGTTTAGCCTACATCAGCTTCAACAAATGCCAGTTCCTACATGTCATTCCACATTTCTTTTCGGAGGTAACACTTGAGGTAAAATAACATAATTTTATGATTTATTACGAATTTAGGAGAATTTCATGAAAATCCATTGAGCATTATTTATCATCATTCATTCCACATCTTTACCACTTCCCATTTTTCAGAGACATCTTATCTTTCAGTTTGGGGGAGTGTTTCTTTCCTTCATTTCTTTCTTATGACCATGTCAGTAATATTCTTTATCATCCATTGATATTCTTATTCATTCTCAACATTCCATGTTGTTTTACACCAAGCATCGATTTCAACAGATTGTAGCAACCACCTCTCTTTGTTTTCTAGCATTGCATGAGGACATGCTAATTATTCAGTTTGGGGGAGGAATTTCTACACATGATGGATGGTTTTTACTTTCTTTCTCATTTAAGGCATACAATTTCATTTTTATACAATGCAGAAATTGATTTGCATATATCTTTAAAACTATGAACTGAATTCTTGTGATTTATGGATAACAAAGACGTATCATTAAAATACACAAACCCAGATAATTTCACGCTAAATTAGTTCATAAAATTTTGAAAATTATGCACTATCACCTACAACCATTTTGTTTATATCTCATGATCCGTGCATCAAAACGATCTGATTTTTAAGAAAATGGTTAATGAAATTTGCTGTTACTTATGTCACAGTTTTCTACAACTTCATAGTTGAACATCAACTGTAAAAATTGTTACGCTTTCATCAAGATTGCTAAAATTGAATATTCATTATTTGAGGAAAAATTCATTTGTTCCATCCATTTCATGAGTTGGGATGAACAAATTTTTTTTCTTGGTTAACACATGAGTTTTTATTTTTTTGGGTTGCATGAGGACATGCAATATATTCAGTTCTGGGTTGCATGAGGGCATGCAATATATTTAGTTTGGGGGTATGTTGAGCCACTAACATGACCACTTTTTAACACCTATTTCATCCATTTATACTCTTCTCTATCATGTAATTTATCATAATTTATCATATAAATCAATTTTATAATTATTTATGCTCTTATGGATAAACTTATTCCTTCTCCTTTATTTTTAATAAATTGATGATTATTATGCATTATTTTATCAATGATGGTTTATTAATATATTTTGTAAAAGCACTCACCATTTTAGCCTCCAAGATATTTTCTAGATTGTAGATTTGATCTCCAGCACATCATTCAATACTCCAACTCAGAAATTCGCTGGAATAAGAAGTGACAGTTTTGTGGTTGATATTCTGGGAAAATGGAGAAGAATCTGGAAAATCCAGAACATGGGTTTTGTCTAGAACGAACTGAGTTAACTTTATTCAAAGAATGGTTTGCCCAAATTCATCCTGTATTAAGAGAAACGAAAGCTTATTTGAGCACAATTTTCTCAGATTTACTGTTGTGACCGTCTTCTAAATTATCTCAGCTGCAAATCCAAATTAGATTTGTTCCTATTGAAAGATTGATGGAAATATCTTTTCTTGCTGATCAAGCTATTGGGACAATCCAATATTGTTATGAGGGATCATATTTACTATTTAATTTCTCCTCTTTCTGATTATAAAATGAGAACATGTATTATGTATTGGGAAAAACGATGGAGATGATTATGGAATTTCTTTTGTAATTCTGTAATTTCTTAACTCTCGTGATCAGAGAGCGACTACTGTAAACATGATTTATGCTTGATTAATACAAGAGTTCGTTGCTGTTTAATTTCTTAACTCTGGAGTAAAGCCCAGTGACGTTTCACTAGTGGCTATGGGCCCGACCCTGGTGGAGCGATCCGCTGTTTGTATCTCTATCTTTTCATTATTGTTGTGAGATAGTTCATATTTTCTTTTATTACAGTTTGCAAGTTAATCCATTTGTTGTTTAATTGCTTATGGATATTGGCGTGTTACATTCATGAATCGCATCATTGTTCCATTCTAAAAAGAATCCTCATGCCTGTATCATTTATCTTGTTACGCTTTAACAGAGCTTTGTTGTTCAGCATTTGATTCCATTTGTTGTTCTATTCTGATTTCTGTTCAATTCTCTTAATTACAGATTGTTGTTCAATGGGATTTGTTGTTCCAGAGACTTTGCTATTCGATTCATTAGTTAGTATTTGTTGTTCGATTCTTTTAAGTTACAATTTGCTACCCATTTACATTGATGTCCAATTCCAGTGTGCTGCTCATTTCCAATTCATTAGTTTACAGATTGCAAAGAGTTTAGGTTTAAAGAGTTTTCCTAGTTTACTTTTAATAGCAGCTTTAGTTCAATTTCTATTTCCTTTTAATTGCTTTAAAGTAGGACTGTCAACTGTAGAGAACACTGGTTATTGCTTCCTCGTTCCCAGATTGATTGTCTTGTTCCAGTTTGATTTCAATTGCATCAATTTCTAGAGGAATGAGTTTTTACTACTGTATCCTCGATTGATGTTTGCTGAGTGAATAGTTGGATTTCAGAGCATTTGAGTTTATGTTGTTGTAGTTAGATTTCTTTTTCAAGCATCCGTTTACTTTTGTATTTGAAACGTTGTACTACATCTTGCAAGGCATTACTCTTGGATAAATTATCGCCTCAGACTGAGTATACTCTTGAAATAAAAAGTCGTTCTCAGATTGATAATTAATGTAGGACAGATAGGTGTTAAAAAGACACATTTTATACCTCAACAATATCCTTATTTATTTTATTAACCTTTAGGAATAACTAATTAAATCATTTTTTAAATAACATTCGTGGTCATATTTAACCTAATTATGAGAAATATTTAGATAAATCATTATTTTTCTTATTTTTCTCTAGGAAAAATTAATTAAATCATTATTTAGTTATTATTCCTTGTTAAATTTGACTAAATCACCTAGGAATAATTAAACAAATCATTATTTGTTTATTATTCTTTAACCACATACTTTAATTGATAAATAAACCATTTATTTGTTTATTATTTCTAAATAAACGTATTTAACCAATTTAAATACGTTTTCCCTCCAACAAAATATAATAAAATATTCCAAGTGGTTAGATTTAGATTTTGGTTAATAATATTTTAATATTCTCCATTATAGGGGATAACTCAATATTTTGTTATAAATAGGAAGGTTTTTTCCAATCATTCTTCACTTTGGACATTCTCACTGTTGCTATTATTTCCTTTTGTCATTTGAGCTCCCACTTGAGTTCAACACATATTTTGGGTTTTCTCCACCATTGAGAGAGAGAGACTCGTGAAGTTGAAGCATTGAGGACAACTAAAAACCCATCCTATTGAGGGGGACTATTAACATTTACTTGTTTCCTTCACTAGGTGTTACATAATACAAAAATCATTCTTTAATCTTCTCTTGTAAATTGGCTACTTGGAGTTAGCATTAGTTGTTATTTCTTTTTACACTTTAACTACTTGTACTGCATAGATCTAGGTTTTTGCACGAATTGTTTCAATTGTCTAGTGTAGATCTAATGGGTTGAACAACCACTACTATTGTTAGGGATATTCGTTGCTCATAGCTAAAGTAGGATCTTTTCGTACAACTTCGATAAGATTTTACACTAAGAAATAGTGACTCCACCATTGTGATTTAGATTCCACCATTGTTATTTTTAGCTTTATCTTATCCTTGCTTGATTCCTTCCACATTCTCCTTGCCTTTTTTCATTCCTCATCAAACCAAGCATTAACCAGAAAGAAATTTGTTTTAGACTTCTTAATTTTTTCTCTTTTACACTCAGCAAGTGCGCTTTGAATTAAATGTGTTAATTTGTGGCTATGAAGGCCATGAAATGAGATTTCCTCCTTCTCGAAGAACCTCTCTAGCACTATTTTGAAGGTATTACAATTCTCTTGAGTCAAAATAATTCTACCCTTTGGGGGATTTTGTTGAACACTGAGTTTTTGACTCTAGTTGTTCCTTTCCAGTCCAAGGGAGACTTAAATAAACTGGCTTGTGATCTGATTTTAAGTCCCAAATTTGATCTCCAATCAACACTGTCTCCATTTTCTCACACAAACTATGTGAGAAAATTACATAATCTACTACACTTGCTCCATTGTAAGTATTTCAAGTGAAATTACCGGACTTTTCCCACCTAGTCAAACCATTACAAATGACTAAATCGAAAGCCCCACATGGCGTAAGCAATTGTTCTTCAAAGAGATTGCAACCCTTATCCTCTGAATTTATTTCCCACTGATTATTACTCTCTTCTGTAAGCCAGATAGGGTAATAGTCTTCTTTACAACAAAAAATGTTAGCTTGTTCACCTGCAGTTCTGGCATTGAAATCCCCCACTATAAGGACTTCACCTAGTTGAGAATATATTTCAATATCCGCTTTTATGGCTACATAGGGATCTTTGTGGTCAAGCCCTCTACTTTTGTAGATTTTTGAAACTTGTGGTGCAAAATAGCATGTTGTAATTCTGATGTGATTTCCATTTTCTGATATTTTAAGCCAGACAAATTGCTTATTTGGGTCTTCTTTTTCTAGCTGAATGAGACGACCTTCTTTTTCTCTCACTAATACCATGATACCCCCATACAATTTTCCATTCCCTGATGCCTTGTTCCATATTTCTATCTTCCAGTACCCTTCAAACACAGGTGTCTTTCACCCTTCATGCTCATGTGTTTCTATGAGGAAAATTATATGTCTACCTTCCGCAATAGGCCCTAACCTAGGTCCTCGTCTCCATGGGTAACCCTTACAGTTCCAACAAAATAATCTTAAAGAAACCTGGGTGCGACTTGATTGCTATTTGTTTTCATATGCAATACTCACAGTTGATTCTTTGTCACTGCTTGCCCAAACTGTCCTTGCTTCCTCATTTCTTGCCTCTTCTTTGTTATCGTTTTGCTGCCTTGTTTTGGAAGGAGGTCCAAATTGCGCTATCACAACTTTACCTTTATAAATCCATGCTCTCTTTCCCTCATCTCTTGTTGCCTTAACTTTTTTTATTTCGTTCCTCCTTTCCTCTTGTTAGGCTTACAGTTAAAACTTCTTCTAGAAAAACCCGAGAACCCTTCAAGAGATGCTTCTTGCTTAGAATGATATATTTATCATGCATGCTAGGCATGATGAATTTTATGGGCCTAGCCCTCTCATCAATTGTAAACGCCTTCATGACTTTTTTCTTCATCATCACAGATGCCATAAAACTTATAGGATACCTTATCCTACCTTCAGTGATGTTTTTACCACTGTTCCTGCAAACGTGGAGCACATCCTCAGATCTAATTTTGAAAACTACATCAAGGTCAGCTTTGTGTCGTACACATTGTTTCAGGTATTGTGAGTCATATATATATATATATATATATATATATATATATATATATATATATATATATATATATATATATATATGATGTTGTGATATGCTTATGATTTCTTTTTTTTGAAAATTGATGACAGGGAAAACCCCACCATGACATTATGGAAGACCTTCTTGGAGACGGTATTTTCAGCGTTGATGGCGAGTTGTGGAGAGAACAACGAAAATAGGTAGTTTCAAATCCTCTACCAAAGTGTTGAAGCACTTAAGCAGTGTTGTTTTCTGGGAGACTGCAATAAAAATTTCCAAAATTCTACTGGAAAAATTTTGAACAAAGCAAACCGTAGAGATGCAGGCATGTTAAATAATTCACATATCTCATACTCTGCACAAAATTTTTTAATTAGAATTGCATGACTAGTTCTTCCTTGTGTGGATCCTCTATAGAAAATAGCAAGATACAAAATCATATTAAGAGCCTTGTGTGGATGCTCTATAGAAAATAGCAAGTTACAAAATCATATTAATAATTCTCTTATGGACAAATGGTAATTATAGAGTCTGTTACTGAGATCAGCAATGCATGGATTCTGTAAACTGGGGTTTGGGGTGGACATCAACAGCTTAACAAATACCAGCTCTAGAGCAGAGGCATCTTTTGCAATGGATTTTGATATTGCAAATGCTTTGCTTATGTGGATTTATTTTGACATTGCTTAGAAATTAAAAAGATACCTCTAATTGCTATTAGAGGCCACCATGAAAGATAACATCAAAATAGTGGATGCTTTTGTGTATAAGGTCATTCAGAGCAGAAAACATGATATTTATGTCCATAATGACTATGTAAGATAATACCCACACAATCTTTGGTCCTGATTTGCAACATAAATTTTCAAATTTTTATAGTCTGCTAATGCTGGTATTGATGACATTGTTACTCTGGCATTGACCTTGAAATATATTTACAAGTGAAACAGGACATACTCTCCCGCTTTATTGCACTCACAGAGAAACAACCAGAGAATTACTCTGATAAGTATCTAAGAGATATTATTCTGAATTTCTTAATAACTGGTCGGGACACAATTGCACTTACCCTTTGTTGGTTTTTTCATTTGCTTTGCAAGAATCCTGATGTTGAAAAAAAGCTTCTTCAAGAAATTCATGACCTGGTCTTGAAGGAGAATGAATGTTTGTCCATTGAAGAGTCTATTAGTATGTTCTCTCAAAATCTAACACATATAGTATTGGATAAGATGCACTATCTCCATGCAGCTTCATCAGAGACCTTACGCTTATACCCAGTTGTTCCTCTAGTAAGACACTGCCCTATCTTATGAATTATGCCCTATTCTTTAACAAAAAAGAGTTCATTATTGGATACAAAAGCCACTGTGAACAACTTTTTACATATTGGATGTTAGTTCCTATCCAAATGCAATAGAATATTAGTAAAAAAGACAACATTTATCAATATTTTAAACTAGTTGGTGTCAATGAAATCATCTATCATAAGCTTGCTCTATACTTATGTGACCAAGTGATACTTACTTGTCTTTGTGTTGATTCCTTTCTTGACAAGAGGTCAGCAACCTAGTTTTTCTCTAATACTTGGTTTTTCTCTCTGTAGATATGAATAAAAGAGATGTTTTGGAAAGTGGCAGCCAATACTCCGATGGAGCCCATCCAGTTGGACAAAATATGAGGGCAAGAAAATGTATATTCTTTGACCTAGTTAATAATGCTCTTGGCATGCCCAAGAATTTAAATGCTGTCTAGACCGAGCCATTTTGGTAATGTATGGGCACCACAAAATGCAATGTGCAATGAACTCTGCTCAATGATGCTCTTGGCATCCCCAAGAATGTAAATGTTGTCTAGACCAAGTCATTTTGGTAATGTAAGGGCACCCCAAAATGCAATGACCTCTGCTCTATTGTTTGTCCCCCTGCCACTCTGCCACCAGAAATGAAAATGTAGCCTAGGTTCTAGAGTGATGACCACTCCACATCCACAGAGTTTCTATTGACATACTCATGAAAATGTAGCCTAGGTTCTATAGTGATGACCACTCCACATCCACATCATTTCTATTGACATACTCCATCAACAGATCCTCTTGGGAAGAGTACGTTGATATTTTTTTTGTGAAATCTTCCTTGTTTTATTTTAGTAAGACTTTTCAATGGACCTATTGTTGGAATTTTACTCCCAACGACCGCCATGAATAAACAGTGGCACAACCCACACTTCATCAATTTTGATTGTAGTGAAGGACATCAACAGATCCAAGAGCCGGAGGCATTTTCACGCAACCACACCAAACAGAGTACAAAGCCATACTCTACGTTTATTTCTCAACCACCGCATTGACTTACCTTTTTGCCCGCACAACACATTTTTCAACTTTTATGTTTTAACCTCAAGCCCTTTCACAATAATGTTAAGTTTCTGCCGATGCGATATCGAAGGGACCCACCTTATCCTTACCGAGTAGACCAAACCTTGTTTTGCGTTCATTTCCTTTGTATTTTGTTCACTGCACTTACCAACCTTTACCGCCCGCATACTGCACATCGCAACTTTTATCGTTTAACTCGTAAGCCCGCATGTTATGTTATTTCTCCAACGATGTGATATTGGTGGGACTCACAATCCTCATCGCACTTTGCAAATCTTAAGTCTTACCCATAAGCCTTACCAGATGTTATGTTATTTTACCACCGATGCGATATCGACGGGGGCCCACCATTTAAGCCACCTGCAGAGCACACTTCACAAGTTTCAAGTTTTACCTTTATGCCACCCGCAAGTTATCTTATTTTGTTTGCGATGGGATCACAAGAGGGGGCACATGTCAAGCTCAAGAGGGAAGCGCATTTCACACATCGCAAGTTTTTGCATTGACCCGAAAAGTTTCGCAAGTTATGTTATTTGTTTTGTGATGTGATATCGTTATCGCATATCGCAATCGCCAATATTTAAGTTTACCGTCGAACCTCCCACAGGCTAAGTTATCTTGGGTGCGATGTGATAAGTGCCACGTCACTATCGCACATCGCAGCCCGCAAAGTTTAAAGGATAGCGCTGAGAGTTAAAAGTTAAATTCGTCGATTTGCACAGATGCGATGTCGACTAGAACCGCATTGCATAAAATTTGAGATCCGCCAGTTTGTATTTTGAACGTGTTTTTACGTGTTTTCCTGTGTAATTCAGAATATGGTCTGCGTGCCGATTTAATGAATAAATGAGTCTTTTCATGGCCCAAGGACAAATTTTTGTTGAACGTCCATTCAAAATTGAAGCAACATTGATTAGATTAGGTTTTTACAGGCTTCGGCCATTTTTGATATAAGCAATGTAATTTCATATGTTTTAGAGAGAGAAAGAGAGAGTTGAATAGAAAACTAAAGTTTGTTCCTCTCCTATTTTTTTACGCTGTCTATGTATTGACTGTTAATTTCTGCATTTTTATTTGAAGTCTCTGTGTTGTGGGGGAAACACATTTCCTCTGTTTGATTGTATTAAAAAATTCCAACATGGTATCAGAGTAGGTCTAGGTTCTCGGTGAAAGAAGCATGAGATCGCTTTTTACTGAAGAAGTTGTAAGATTGGTTTGAGAAGCGGATTTCTCTAGCAGTGAGAAAGATTTTGTTTTACACAGTCAAGAAGATTATTTGTTTGACACAGTCATAATGGCAGCAGCATGCACAAGCCTGACAAATCCACAATTACCACAGTTCAATGGTATAAATTATAATTATTGAGCCATTAAAATGAGGGCCCTGTTTGCTTCACAAGATATATGGGAGCTGGTGGAACAAGGTTTCCAAGGACTAGTAGACGCAACAACGTTGGCTGCTTTGACAGCAACAGAAAGAGACTTGTTGAGAGATAATAAGAAGAAGGACTCCAAAGCCCTCTTCTATCTCTTTCAGGCTGTACACGAGAGTATTTTACCAAGGATTGCAATAGCAACAAAGTGTAAGGAGGCATGGGATATTCTCAAAACAACCTATCAAGACATGGAGAAGGTGAAGACAACAAAGCTACAAATGTCGAGGAGAGACTTTGAAACTCTTTGTATGAAATATTTTGATAACATAGACTCATTCTTCACACATGTGATTGGGTTGGTAACCTAGATAAGGTCTCATGGAGAGACACTTGAGGAAATAAGAATAGTGGAGAAAATCTTGAGAAGTCTACCCTCAAGATTTGATGCCATAGTAGTGGCAATAGAAGAGACAAAAGATATCTCACAATTTTCAGTGGATGAGCTTCATGCATCCCTAATGTCTCATGAACATAGACTGAACAGAACAACAAACTCCTCATTGGAGCATGCTTTCAAGACAAAAATGTCTTTTGGTCGAGGTAGAGGTCAAGGAAGATCTAACTACCGAGGAAGAGGAAGAAGCCCAGAGAGAGGTGGAAGAAACAGCTCTGTAAGCACAAGTGGAAGGGACAGCAACTAGAATCAAAGTGAAGGCTCAAGCCAGAGACAAGCACAAGGAAAAAGGTATGAAAAATCCCAAGTCCAATGTCATTATTGTAAAAAGCATGGGCATTATGCCAATGAATGTAGAAAGAAACAAAATGACATGAATAATAGGAAAAATGAAAATTTTGCAAAAGAAGATAAGAACCAGAGTAATGTGATTCTAAATTGTAATGTAGCACAAGAAAAACAAGAAGA
Source organism: Pinus albicaulis (assembly GCA_034641835.2). Taxonomy (NCBI): domain Eukaryota; kingdom Viridiplantae; phylum Streptophyta; class Pinopsida; order Pinales; family Pinaceae; genus Pinus; species Pinus albicaulis. Next base: position 1,590,490,657 of record CM076575.1, on the reverse strand, counting down.
TGTATGGTCCTTAGACTCAGGTTGTAATAACCACATGATTGGAAACATAGCAATGTTTACCAATCTGGATGAAAATGTGAAATCTGAAGTGACAACAGGGACTGAAAGCAAAGTCTCTGTCATGGGAAAAGGAAGAGTATCAATATTCACAAGGAAGGGATAAAAGAAGTTTGTGCCAGATGTATATTGTGTACTTGGCCTTAAATGTAACCTTCTACGTATTGGACAGCTCAAGAATAAGGGCTACAATGTACTTTTTAAGAATTGTGTGTGCACAATCATGGACATACCTCCAAGTAAAAGTGTCATTGAAGAAGTGCATATGACAAAGAATAGGATGTTTCCTCTCAAGCTCAGAACAAAATTAAAGGAAGGAGGTGTGGTAGTAGCAGTCACACAAGAGGTCTTTCAAGAAGAAGTGAAAGACAAAAACTGGTTATGGCATTTGAGATTTGGACATCTCAATTTTGGAGATTTGAACCTCTTGCATAGAAAAGGAATGGTAAGAGGATTACCACTCATAGAGAAGCCAGACAACCTATGTGAAGGATGTATCTTGGGCAAACAACACAGAGAATCATTTCCAATAGGAAATGGTATAAGGGCAAAGGTACCCTTGGAGATTGTCCACTCAGATTTATGTGGACCAATTCAAATGCCATCTTTAGTTAGCAGCCATTATGTATTGAAATTTATAGATGATAATATAAGAAAGACATGGGTTTATTTATTGAAACATAAGACTGAAGTGCTTGAATAGTTCTACCACTTCAAAGCTCTTATTGAGAAGCAGAGTGGGCACTACATAAAAGTGTTGAGAACTGACAGAGGTGGAGAATGTATCTCCAAATATTTCATACGTTTCTGTAGGGAAAATGGCATACACAAGTAGTTTACCAGAAGGTACACACCACAGCAAAACAGTGTTGCAGAAGGGAAGAATAGGACTATCATGGACATGGTCAGAAGTATGTTGAAGGCAAAACATTTGCCAAATGATTATTGGGTTGAAGTTGTCAATTGTTCAGCGTATATTTTGAATAGATGCCCAACCAAATTTGTTATGAATAGAGTCTCAAAAGAAGCATGGAGTGGAACAAAGCAGTTTTTCACTCACATGAAAGTATTTGGATGTGTGGCATATGCACATGTCCCGGATCAACTAAGGAAGAAGTTGGACAACAAGGGGGAGAAGTGTATCATTGTTGGATACAGTGATGAGTCCAAGGCCTACAAACTCTATCATCCATCCACCAAGAAAGTTATAATCAACAAAGATGTGCAGTTTATTGAAGAAGAAGCTTGGGATGGAAGCTTAGAGAAGACAGTGAATGTGAAGACATGTATGTCTCATGAAGAGCAAGAGGAATTGATTGCTAAAAATAATTCCTCCACGGTAGCTCCTCCTCCACCTACACAAGCACAATAGAGCACACCACAAGCGGGAAACAGAACAGCCTTGAGAAATCAAGGAAGTGCTTCTCCAAGCATACCACAGGGATCAGAAACCTCTAGTTCAAGTGGAACTCCAAGCACACTAAGAAGACCAAAATTCAAAAATTTGAGTGAAATTTATGAGCAAGAAGCTGATAATAATAATGATCTGAATCCTTTGTTTTCTTTGTTTTTTCATGTTGATGACCCAATTGATTTTGAAGATGCAGTAAAATAAGAAAAATGGATAGAAGAAATGAATGAAGAGATTGGTGTAATAGAAAAGAATGATACATGGGAGTTAGTGGACCTCTCAATAGGTAAATAAGTTGTTGGAGTAAACTGGTTCTCTAAGACCAAGAGAAATGTTGAAGGCAAAATAGAAAGGCATAAAGAAAGACTTGTTGTCAAAGGCTATAAGAAGCAACAAGGAAGATATTATGAAGAAACCTTTGCACCAGTTACAAGGATGGAAACTGCGTGGACAATGTTGTCCATTGCAACACAAGAAAAGTGGAAAGTCTACCAAATGGATGTGAAGTCAACATTCTTGAATGGAGTGTTGAAAGAGGAGGTATATGTTGAACAACCTCCAGGCTATGAGATTGAAGGCCAAGAGCACAAAGTGTGCAAGTTGAAAAAGCTCTTTATGGGCTGAAGCAAGCACCAAGAGCATGGTACAACAAAATTGATACTTACCTGATAGGAAATGGGTTCAAAAAATGTGATGGTGAACCCACACTCTACATTAAATAAAATGACGGTAAGATCCTTATTGTTTTTTTGTATGTAGATGATTTAATTTTCACAGGAAATGAAGTTTCTCCCATTGCTGATTTTAAAGCAGTCATGAAGAGTGAATTCGAAATGACTGATTTTGAGATACTTCTTGGGCATAAAAGTAAAGAAAAATGAAAAGAGAATTTGTATTTCTCAAGAAAAATATGTTGCAGAAGTTTTAAAGAGATTTAACATGCAGCACAAAAAAGTAGCAGTAACTCCAACTATCATGGGGTTAAAATTAAGCAAGGAAGATTGCAGCAAGAATGTCGATCCGACATTGTACAAGAGCATAGTTGGCAGTCTAATGTATTTGACTGCAACTAGGCCTCATATTATGTATGTTATAAGTTTAATTTCCAGATTTATGGAGACACCAAAGGAGACACATTGGCAAGCAGCCAAGGGGATTTTAAGGTATGTGAATGGAAAGAAGGAGTATGGTGTTCTATACTCCTCAACGAATAATTTTAAGTTGATTAGTTACACTGACAATGATTGGGCTGGAAGTGTAGATGATAGAAAGAGTACATCTGGGTATGTGTTTTATTTGGGATCGGGAGCCATTTCATGGGCTTCCAGGAAGCAACCAATAGTTGCATTATCAACACCAGAAGCAGAATATGTGCAGCAACAAAAATAGGATGCCAAGCAATATGGATGAGAAGGATGCTGAGAGATCTATGTCATGAGCTAGACAAGGGAACCACAATTTATTGTGATAATAGCTCAGCAATTTCATTGTCAAAGAATTATGTTTTCCACAAGAGAACAAAGCATATTAATGCAAAATATCATTTTATAAGAGAATTGGTTAACAATGGTGAGATTTTTTTGAAAAGAGAGTCCATACAGGTGAAATTAGTTTTTTTAGAAATAGAGGAATAACCTGTTTCGAGTATTTTTTAATAATCCAACGTTTCGGACTTCCTAAGTGAGTCCATCATCAAGGGTAAACGCTTATACTTCTTTGAAAATTTTGAGGATTAGGGCCAAGGAATGAATTTATAAATAGTAATTATTATGAAAAGTTAATTGTTAATAAGGAGGTCGGTTGGATGAAAGGGTATGTAAATTTAATTATTTATATGATTATTTCACTTATTTTATTTTAATTTATTTATTTACTTTTAAAAGTTATTTTTTATTATTATTGATTTGTTTATATATATATATATATATATATATATTTTAAATTTTATTTTTATTTTTTTTATTTATTTATTTTATTTATTTTTATTTTTATTATATATATATATATATATATATATATATATATATATTATTTTAATTTTTTTTTTAATTATAATTTTTAATTTTTAATTTTTTAATTTTTTAATTTTTTTTTTTAAGAGGTAAGATTTTAAGGAAGGTGGAAAAATTAGGATAATATATTAAATTAAGAATTTATAATTATTAGGTTTGATTTTTCTGAGAGGTGTGATATATTAGAGGTTTCCATGTATTGCTAATGTTCAGACCCTCATCTCGATTTAAGTTATTTTTCCTTTTCTCGATTTCTATGGCTTCTCTTATTTTTCTTTTAAGATAATGATCTTCTTTAGATATAAGTTTGGCGTCTTCCATTCTTATGTAATGGGAGGATGAGAAGGCATGATCTGCTAAAGCAGATTTTTCAGTTCTGTTTCTGGATATGTTAGCCGTATGCTCCTTAAGTCTAATGTTAAGAGATCTACCAGTTTCTCCTATATATTCTTTTCCACAAGAGCACGATATGATGTAGACTCCTTTTTGTAATCTAGGGTTTATAGGATCCTTGGCAGAGTCTACCATATTTCTGATGGTGTTAGGGGGGGTGAAGGCAATTTTAATGTTATGTTTGTTTAGGATTTTGGAAATTTTATCAGTAGTTCCTTTTATTTAGGGCAAAGAAATTTTGGGGATGTCAATGGTTCTCTTTATGTTGTTTTTATTAAGGGTTTGGTGAACAGTTTTATTGATGACGTCTATGTTATATCCATTATGTTGAAAGACATGGTGTAGGTGATTGATTTCATGTATAAGATGGTGAGAGTCCGCAATTCTAGATGCTCTAGTTGTTAGGGTTTTAATAATGCCTATCTTTTGTTTAGGATGGTGGTGAGAATCTGCGTGGAGGTATCTTTCTGTGTGGGTCTTCTTTCTATAGACTTCAGTGCTAAGTTTTCCATCTTTTTTTGTCAAAAGGATATCAAGGAAAGGTAAGTGGTTATCCTTTTCAATTTCAATGGTAAATTTGATATGATTTGAGATGTTATTAATGTGGTTTAAGAAGTCGTATAATTTTGATATACCATGGATCCATTTTGCGAAAATGTCATCTACATATCTTTTCCATTCCTCAGGGGTGAATGGAAAGGAATTGAGAGCTTTTTTCTCAAAATGTTCCATGTATATGTTAGCAATTATAGGGGACACAGGTGAGCCCATGGCTACACCATGAGTTTGTTCATAAATTGTTCCTTTGAAACTGAAAAAAGATGATTTTAAACATAATTTTAGGAGATCTATGGTCTCATCAGCAGTGATAGTTTTCATAACATCGATGGCTTCATCTATAGGAATCATGGTGTACAAAGAGACAATATCTAAACTAACCATGAGATCTTCGTCTTTCATATCCAGGTTTTTGGCCCATTGAACAAAAGATGTGGAATCTTTAATGTATGATGAGGTGTTTCCAGCAAGGGGCGAAGCTTTTTGGCAAGGTATTGAGCAAGGAGGTAGGTGGGTGAGCCTATGGTGTTAACTATGGGTCTTATAGGGATGTCTCTTTTGTGAATTTTAGGAGCGCCATATATTCTGGGGGTGATTGAGCTTGAAGGGGAAGTGTAGATGATAAATTAAAAAATTAAAAATTATCATTAAAAAATAATAATAATAATAATAATATATATATATATATATATATATATAATAAATAAAAAAATAATAATAAAAATAAAAATAAAAAATATATAAATATAAATAGAAATATAAATAAAATAAAATAAAAAAATAATAATATAAATATAAATATAAATAAATAAAATATATAAACAAATCAATAATAATAAAAATTAACTTTTAAAAGTAAATAAATAAATTAAAATAAAATAAATGAAATAATCATATAAATAATTAAATTTACATACCCTTTCATCCAACCGACCTCCTTATTAACAATTAACTTTTCATAATAATTACTATTTATAAATTCATTCCTTGGCCCTAATCCTAAAAATTTTCAAAGAAGTATAAGCGTTTACCCCTGATGATGGACTCACTTAGGAAGTCCGAAACGTTGGGTTATTAAAAAATACTCGAAAATGGTGAAATTGTTTTGCAGCATTGCAAGACAAAGGAATAGTTCACTGATATCCTCACAAAGCCATTGGCACAAAAGAGTTTTGAGTATCACATAAAATGTCTGGGATGACAGATGGTGGAAGTTGTGATTAAAGGGGAGTGTTGGAATTTTACTCCCAACCACCGCCATGAATAAACAGTGGCCCAGCCCACACTTCACCAATTTTGATTGCAGAGAAGGACAACAGCAGATCCAAGATCCGAAGGCATTTTTACGCAACCACAGTAAAAAGAGTACAAAGCCATACTCTGCGTTTATTTCTCAACCACCGCATTGACTTACCTTTTTTCCCGCGCAGCACATTTCACAAATTTTATGTTTTAACCTCAAGCCCTTTCACCACAATGCTAAGTTTCGGCCGATGCGATATCGGCGGGACCCACCTTATCCTTACCGCATGGACCAAACCTTGTTTTGCATTCATTTCCTTTGTATTTTGTTCACCGCACTTACCAACCTTTACTGGCTACATACTGCACATCGAAACTTTTATCTTTTAACTCTTAAGCCCGCATGTTATGTTATTTCTCTGCCGATGCGATATCGGCGGGACCCACAATCCTCACCGCACTTTGCAAATCTTAAGCCTTACCCATAAGCCTTACCGCATGTTATGTTATTTTACCGCCGATGCGATATCGGCGGGACCCACCATTTAAGCCACCCGCAGAGTGCACTTTGAAATTTTTAAGTTTTACCTTTATGCCGCCCACAAATTATCTTATTTTGTTTACGATGTGATCGCAAGAGGAGGCACGTGTCAAGCTCAGGAGGGCAGCACATTTCACACATCGCAAGTTTTTGTGTTTACCCGAAAATTTTCGCAAATTATGTTATTTGTTTTGCGATGCGATATCACTATCGCAAATCACAATCGCCAAGATTTAAGTTTACTGCCGAACCGCCCGCAGACTAAGTTATTTTGGGCGCGATACGATAAGTGCCACGTTACTATCGCACATCGCAGCCTGCAAAGTTTAAAGGATAGTGCTGAGAGTTAAAAGTTAAATTCACCGATATACGAGGATGTGATGTGGACAAGAACCACATTTGCATAAAATTTTAGATCCGTAAGTTTGTGTTTTGAACGCATTTTTATGTTTTTTCCTGTGTAATTCAGAATACGGTCTGCGTGTTGATTTAATGAAGAGTGGGTCTTTTGACAAGTGAAGGACAAATGTTTGTTGAACGTCCATTCAACATTGAAGCAACATTGATTAGATTAGGTTTTTATAGGCATCAGCCATTTTTGATATAAGCAATGTAATTTCATATGTTTTAGAGAGAGAGAAAGAGAGAGAGAGAGTTGAATAGAAAACTGAAGTTTGTTCCTCTCCTGTGTTTTTACGATGTCTGTGTATTGACTGTTAATTCCTGCATTTTTATTTGAAGTCTCTATGTTGTGGGGGAAACACATTTCATCTGTCTAATTGTATTCAGAAATTCCAACACCTATCTCTATTCAAGGATTTAGGTAACCTTAACATTATTTTCATTGTTTATTGTCCATGAGTAATTGTATCTAAATAGCTTCGTTTCTCCTCTATTTATAATGTACTGGAATTCCTGTGAGGATATGGTCAAATATTATATCATAATTCCTTCGCATTTGTAGTCTTTCTCTTATGCGTTGTCTCTTGGAAAAATATTAACAAGTTCAATTGAATTTGGATTCTTATCCATAGATTAGGGTATGTGGAATTCAATATACCTTTTTCTATTTTCTTTAAATTTTATGGATCCATGATTATGGCTAATAATTAATTGACAAAAAAACATTAAATGTAGGATGGAAAGCATGCAGTTTCTGAGGATATCCTTCCGGATGGATTCAAATTCAAGAAAGGGGATATGGTGGGTTATGCTTCTTACTCTATGGGAAGAATGACGTACCTTTGGCGCAGTGATGCGAAGGAGTTTAGGCCTGAGAGATGGCTCCAGGATGGGATTTTTCAACCCAAATCACCATTCAAGTTTACTGCATTTCAGGTAATTAAAGCGCCTAACCATGACTTTTAATCTTTTGAGAAAAGTGCCTCTGACACTACATTGAAATCATTTAACCTGTACCCTTTGGTTGCAGTCTGGACCTCGTATTTGTCTGGGGAAGGATTTTGCATATAAGCAAATGAAGATTGTTGCAGCTGTACTTGTACGTTTCTTCAAATTTAAATTAGTGGAAGGAATATAAGTGATATATCATCCCGCACTGACACTCCATATCATTGAGGATGGGTTAAATTTGCATGTCCAGCCTAGATTATATTGTTGATCTCAGTTTTTACATCTTCCTGTCAAGCTTAGATTGATGGTTGAGCTCAGTTTTACATCACAGTAAAGTATAATTTATGAGACAGATTACTTCGCTATCTGGTTTTTGTATTTTAGAATCCTCACAATAAACACTCCCACACTCCTAGTTTCTCTAAGATGAAAAACATTAATAACACCTTGGTTAATCTCATGTGCTGATGTGGAACACGAGAACGTGAGTGAATTTTTTTTATGCTACTTGTATGCAGAATTTTTATTATAGCAAGATCACTTTTAGAAAGCTAGCAAGGCTAGTTTCGGCCTATTACCAAACTTTTATGAAATTCCATCTAGGAAAGCCCTAGGGTGTTGAATATTATGGGTTTCTGGGACAACATCGTTGAGGACTAGTAATTAAGTCCATTTTAAATTGTTTTTCTTGCAGTAATAATTAATTCTATTTTAATTTGGTTTTATTTTATTAGATAATCCCTGTTGTTCGACTTTTATGTGAATTGATTTTTTGGGACAGAGGTTGGTTTACTATTTTTTATAAATATTTAAAAGGTAAGTTTATTAATTTTAATAATTTTATAAAGATAAGTTTATCTTTAACTTATTTTTATTTTTATTTTTAATTGGTTTTTGAATTTTAGAGTTCAATTAATTATTTTTTTAATTGATATTTATATTTTGAAGTTAAAAAAAAAAAACTATCAAATAATGAACAAGTATAATTAGTGTGATTTAGTTTAAATATAATTAAAGTAAAGTAAAAATATTAAATTGAAGTTACTATTAAGGTTTAGAATCTATTGAAATTAGGTTATAATGATTGGTAAATTAAGGTAGTTTTTTAATAGTAATTATGTATTGTGGAAGTGGAGAATCAAATCCTACCTAAAGAGAATAATAATGTCTTATTATAGTGACAATGTTTTTATTGAGAAGGTTGTCTAGAAAGTTTTAAATTTTGTGTCTAAAGTATAGATAGAGATAATTTAAAAGGCATTTGTTCTTGTTAGATATATCTACCAAAGATAAGTTGAATATATTCTTTAAAAATATATATAAATATTAAAAATCAAGTTGCTTTATTAAAATAGTTATTTGTGGTTTGAATTGATAACTATTATAATTTATTATTAACAACTTTTTATTGATATTAAATAAAAGTATATAATTAATTTTATAGATTTACAATTTTAATCCTAATTATTAAAGCGTTGAGGAAAACATAAATAATGATGGCCAAAGGTAAGTGTATTTATTTAAATTATGGTAGGTACTAAGTATGGAAAATATTTTATTTATGTGAGTAAGAGCTATTTACAAAGATTTTAATTTAGGTGGTTTCCTTTGACACTTATAATTGAAAAATCTTAAAGCATCTAAAAATCATGGCATAAATATAACAATCACATCAAAAAATTAAGGCAAAAAATATGGAGCAATTCTGAAAACCATGCAATAATAATCATTAAAGATCTATGAAGGACCTAGAGAATTCATCTTAATCTCATCTAATTTTACTATTAATCCATAGTTACATAGGTATTATAAGATTCCATTAATTATCAACATTTATGTAATCTAATGAAGTTTTTTAAAGAATGTGCTTAATATTTATGCAACTTGATGAAGTTTTAAAAAAATTAACTTGAAAATAAGATTAACTTTAAATTTTACAAAAATTGTTATTTTTATTTTGTGTTAAGAGAAAAAAATCATAAATATTCCAAAATTACTTGATTTGTTTTTACAATAAATATTCCAAAATTACCCAATAACGTGTTTTTGAAAATACATTCAAAAATTATGAAAACATTAAAAAAATGTATACCTTTTTCATAAAGTTCACAAGTTTTGCATAAAAAGATAAACATAAACGACCTAGAGAAAAAAAAAGGCAGCCCATGGATCTTGAAGATGAACCACATGAAATCTAGCACATGGATCTTGTTATTCTTTGTGAAAATTTTTCAGGAGGTGAGTTCTAGGTATCTTTTCTGTGTTTATTTTCCCTCACTACAAGGAAAAGACCCTCTAGCAGATGTTTTTGAGGAACCCCAAAGAAAAATACCCCATACATCTATTTCTAGCGAAGGTTACTAGAGGAGGTTGGCGGGCGGAGGGTTTTGCAGATGTTTTCCGCACGGTGCGCTTATCATTAAAACTCGCACCAGTGCTCTTGAATCTCGAAAGCACCGGTGCGCACAAAACATTAGCACACTGGACACCGTGCACTCTGTACACACCCGCCCGGTGCATCGCATTATTATATAGCACCGATGCTTCACAACTCTTCTGTGTTGGTGCATTATAAAACACCGCGCCAAAACCGAAATCGTCTAGTGTGGTACAAAGAAAACGCACCGGTGCATCATAAAACAATGCACCAAAACACAAACCGACTGGTGCGTTTGTAAGACACGGAACCGGTACGCCTAGAAGCCACGCGCATCGATAAAGGGTAAAAAAAAAAAAATTACGACGAAAAACCCAGATTTTTCATTTTTCCATTGCTCCTCAGCTCTCAATTACTGGTGTGCTCTACCATAGAAAGCACCGGTGCACACAAAACATTGGCACACTGGACAACGAGCGCGATGTACACACCCGCCCGGGGCATCCTATTACAGTAATGCACCGGTGCTTCACAACTCTTCCGCGCCAGTGCATCATAAAACACTGCACCAAAATAGAAACGTGTCGGTGCATTCTTATCTAAGAGCACCGGTGCGCCTATAAAAATCATGCATCGGAATAACGTTAAATAAAAAAAATCAAGGCCAAAAAACAGATGTTTTACGACTATTCCGCACCAGTGCTTTACGAAAATTCCGCCTTGGTGCATTATCAAAACATTGCAAACAAAAACATCCCAGTGCAGTGTTAAGGAACCGCCCCGGTGCATCATAAACAATGTGCCAAATCTGACACCGCCCAGTGAGTTTGTAGGTAAGTGTACCAGTGTGCCTATAAAACCCTGCATACCGGAACAAGGTTAAATAAAAAAAAATTACACAAAAAAAACCGCATTTTTCACTTTCCTCAGTGCTCCAGAGCTCTCAAGCACCGATGCCATTTCCCCTTCTCTGAGCCTCCCTGACATCGGTGCTCTCATTGCACCCATTGCACACACTGCTGCTCTGCATTGGCCACCAATCTTCAGCTTGCATTTTGAAAAACAGTGGGAAAATTTTCTTTTGCAAATTTTACAGCTAATATGCCTCCTCAACGATGAAATGTATAGGTATTTTTGTATTTTTTCCATAATTAAGCCTTTTAGCGGATTAGAATTTGAAATAACCATTAAAAAAGAAATAGAAAAAAAAAATTCACGCGGTGCGCCTGAGCTGTTCAGCTCGCACTGGATAGTGGTGCTACCTGTAAAATTTACAGGTCGCACTGCCACCGGTGCTAACGGTATCTGCACCATTTCCGAGGCGGTACCGAAAGGCGCCCCGCATAAGTTTAAATTAAAAATAAAATAAAATGTGGTGCGCTCATTTAGCCGGGCGCACCATTGACCATGGGAATTGCAGTGCGGTGCGTTGATGGAATTATCTGCCCCAATTTCTGTCAGCACACTACATTCGGCATTCTGAAAGGGTCAACGGTGCGACCGAGTAAAAGACCGCATTGTTGACTATGTAATTATCAGGAAGTTAGTGCGCTGACACTACTATACTCTCCGGGGCATATATTTTAGTCAGCGCACCGCTATTCTGACCTCAGATATAGTCAACGGTGCTTGAAAAAAGGACAGCTGCATCGAGTTCAGTGCATTGTATTTCATTTGGGGCACCGCCACCAGTGCGCTAGAAACTTAAGCTTCACCGAAACTGGTGTGTGACTATTTTTGTGGCGCACCGACTGGTCTATTTTTTTTTTTCAAAAAAAATAAAAAAATAAAAAAAAATAAAAATAAAATATATATATATATATATTCCTAAATACATGTATGTTTTAATAAAAAAAATTATTTAATATGTCAATGATTCAGAGAGAAGAGGAGGAACAACAACAAAAACAAGCGGAACAGTATGACATGATTTGCCAATGGGAGGCCCGAGAGAGGGAGAGAGATGCATACCCTCACCCTATTACAGTAGAAACCCAGGGGATCCTTAGGCAAGTAGGCATCCTCTAGTTCTATGAGGAGGCTACTTCCCTAAAGGCCCATAGTGTGTTTTTGAGATATCTTATCTACAGGTGGAATGCCCACCGACAGGCTTTCCAAGTTGGTCCTAACTAGTGGTACACACCCACTGAGGAGGATATTTATTTTATTACAGGACTATCGAGGAGAGGGATGGATTTTCCCTCATTCCCAGAGGTGCCAACTGGTTTTGTAGTAGGGAGTCAGATAGTTTACTCCCAGAGATACATTGGAGCACATGTACTGTCTCCTTCAGAGTTTCAGGTACCTGGAGGTCAGTTACATATAGGTGCATTTAGTAGACAGGACGTGCAGTTCCTCTCACTTATCATTTCAACCATTTCGCACAACACTAGTGATGGGCAATGCATTAGTTGCTCACTTTTATATTATGTTGACTCTTTAGTACAGGATCCACGACTTGTCATGTGGTCCACCATTTTTTTTCGGTAGTTTTGTACGACCTTAGATAGATGTCATGCTCATGCACAAGGGAGGGTCAACTTCCCTTTTGCTTCAGAGTTGTTTTTTTTTAATTTTTGAGAGGTTTCCAGAGATGAGAACTAGTTTTGTTCGACAACCTCCTAGGCCGATGTTGGAGGCCCGAATGCACATGTGGGGGCAGATGATGCCCAAGAGGGGAGACACTATGTTTCTAGCCAGGATATTGCATGATGCATTGGACTTACTAGCCAATGTTGACGGGTTGCATCCCTTAATTATGGTCCCATGTCCTTATGCTGGATTAGATTGGCGAGGGTGTGCCAACATCCTCTTCACAGATGATGAGCCGCGAGATGATAGAGGTAATATTACTATTTTATTTATATTTATTCTAACTTGTTCTTTAACTTGTTTTTATTAAATTGTGTAATGAAATTGTCTAATTATTGTTGTGTACTTGTACATATTTTGTAGACATTGGCTCTTTTAATGGCGAGAAGATGCCGGAAAAACCACATGATCCAGGTGTGGATCCTGATGACGATCAGGACATGGTCGATGCCGAGGATAATGATCAAGATGAGGCCGGTGCAGAGAGACATGCTCCTGTTGGTGCACCGGTACCGCATTTTGCTATGCGCGGTCGACCTGAGACTAGATATAGGATGGAGTTGGGCAACCAACTCAGTGCATTGATTGTTGAGGCGGGCATCAGGCTCGCTCATTACAGAGACATACAGGCCGATGATAAGCTATTACGGATGTGGAGAGGCATGTCGTGTGACATGTACAACCTGATGCGGAATGTCGTAGGAGCTACGAGAATTGTTACGCGACTGAGGAGGACTGTCGCACGCTATAGGCGTAGTCGAGCCGCAGCACGTGATGGACAGTCAGGCAAGCAAAGACTCATCATCTCATGATCGTTAACCTCGCGCCGCACCTGATGAGCATGAGGCTCCACTAGCAGCATCTAGCAGTCATCATGGAGATGAGGCTAGACCATTGGCCACGTCCAGTCAATAGCCTGTAGCATCCATCAATACTAGTCATGATCATAAGCAGGCTGGACCATCGACCGTCGAGGCTACACTATTGACTGAGCAGACCTCCACTACTACTGCTTATATTGATGTTGTACTACCACCAGCTGATGCATCCATCAGTACTAATCATGATCATGAGCATGCTCGACCATCGACCGTCGAGGCTGCACCATTTACTGAGCAGGCCTCCACTTGTATTGCTACTGATGTTGTACTACCACCAATTGATCCATGACATTTATATTACAGTGGTATATTTTTAACATTATATATATATATATATATATATATGTTCCATGTATTTTATGTTCATGTTGCAGTTGTACTTAATTTACATGTTGGTGATCATCATGATGTGGCGCATATTGTTAGGTCATGTTAGATATGTCCATTTAATGTTTAGCTTGCAGATAGATGTGTATATGTGATAGCATGAGTTATTTGACATGAGATGTATATTTGATGTTTGTGTTGTGATGATGTTAATATATAATGTTAATTTGATATTTGAAGGTGTTTTTTAGTTGAATATGATGTTTGTACGACGGTTATCATGATCGTGATGATGTTTATTAATTAATTTAATATTAAATGACCATGATATTTATTAAATATTATGTCGTGATTGTAATTTTAATTTAAATTTTAATTTTATGTAAAATTGTAAAATTGTATTTGTATTTGTAATTGTATGTAAAATATTTAATGTAAAATTTTAATTGTAATTGTAATATTTAATTTATTGTGAAATGATTGTAATTGTATATATGAAAAATTGTAAAATTGTAATTGTAATTCTAACTGTATGTAAAATTCTAAAATTGTAATTGTATTTGTAATTGTAATTTTAATTGTAATTGTATGTAAAATATTTGTAAAATTGTAATTGTAATTGTAAATGTAATTCTATCTAAATGTAATTGTATGTAAAATTAAAATTCTAATTCTAATTCTAATCATAATTGTATATGAAATTAATGTAAAATTGTAATTGTAATTGTAATTGTAATTTTAATTGTAGTTGTATGTAAAATATTTGTAAAATTTTAATTCTATTAATGTGAAAATTTTAATTCTATTAATGTGAAATGATTATATTAAAATATTTAAATTTGTAAAATTGCAAATAATTGTAAAATAACAAATCTAGAATAATATGAATTTTTGTAACATAATAAAGTTTAGAAAATAATGAAAATAAATTCATGTACTTTAGAATTATCATTATTTTATTATGATCTTACATACCAAAAAAAAGAACTTTATACATTTCGGTGCGCTTATCATCATAACATGCACTGGTCCGTTGTATTAATCAGATGCAGTGGTGCTTCACAACACCGGTCACGAATAAATGCAAATAAAAAAAGAGCAACTCTATTTTCTTTAAGTGAAAAAAAAAGTGGCAATTTGAAAAATGGGTGGCAAAATATTTTCGAAAATCTAATTTCATAAAATAATTCTTTAAATACTAAACACTTTTCATTATTTCACTATTTTTGCTAAAATTTTCAGCCAAATATTTTCAGGAGACAGACCTAGAGCAAGAGAGCACGAGGGCACTGTGGAGCAGCGAAATACGTTCGAACAGAAGTATTCAGACAATTAGAAGCCAAACCCTAGTGATTCAAACCCTGTATCATAGAATTTCAAACCATCTCGTGATTAAATTTGATTATTTTTTTTACTTCTTCTACAGTTTTATCCATTTTTACCCTAAACCCTTCATTTTTTTGTTTCTTCTCTTTCTTCTCCCTATTTCTGTGATTTCAGAATTAGGGTTTTTCATTTTAGATTGACATCTAACCCACGGGATGACTTGCATAGTCGGATCCCAATCCATTCGTCCATTGCATGAATTTTTGGAAAAAGTGGATTTTTCTTTATCGGTGCGCCCTGTGTACCCTAGTGCACCACACAAGTACTGTGTAATAAAAAATTGAAAATAATTTTTCTAAATCAGTGCGCCATAACTGAAATAGAGCACCGATGCTCCATTTTACGAGTATAGCACAGTACAGTCTATCACACTATTTTTGCGGTGCATTTATAATACCCCACACACTGTATAGTCTGTTACACTATTTTTGCGGTGCGTTTATAATACCCAACGCACTATACAGCCTATTATACTATTTTGCAGTGTCTATTTAATATCCCCACGCACCGGCCATAGTGCGTACCTCATGAAAGGCGCACCGGTGTCTTGAGATTTATTTTGTACCTGAAAAGTTGAGAATTTATTTATAAATATATTAATGAATCATATGGTACATGTTTCAGATTGATAAAGAAATGACTGACAAGAGATCAAGAAACGAAAATACTGATAACACATCAAGAAAAGAAAAAAAGACAAGTTCTTTGTAAATTCTTTATAAAAAATATTATTTTTCAACTATATGTACGTTTAACTAATATGTATTGTTTATTGTGTATCATGCAGAGCCACAAAATGACGAAGCTCGATATGATTATTTCTGATCTAGGACCAAAAGAGCATAAAATCTTAATGGAAAAATTGCAAAAGGATGAATCAGGTGAATGAAAAAATATTATCGATCCAATATGAGTTTCTTTTTTTAATTATCATTAATAATATACTTAAAATTATTAGATAACATGTGTCAAATAGTCTATTAATTCACATCTGTTTAATATTCTACAGGGACCAACAACTCATAAAAGGAATGTTGTTCTAAGAAAAGAAAAAAATAGAACATGCAAATGAAAATGAATTGCTCCTTAGCTCATCTGGAGTGGTGCTGGAAGTTAACGAAAGGGAGAAAAACTTTTACAAAAGTTTGAGGGATCTAGTGGAACGAATCTATAGATGTTCTTTCCACTTACAATATAAAAATCAATCCAATGACTCTAAGAAACAAATTTTATCTAAACTATAGGAAGAGTTTCCAGAGAATTGGTCAATGAGACATGTCAGACTTTTAATAGCAAAAACGTACAACAAAAAAAAAGAAGGAATGAAAAAGTAATATTCCTTTAAATTTTTGTCTAGAATTATTTATAAATATCACTTTTGTTATATTTACTTTTCATATATCAATATAAAAATTAAATATTTTATTGGCATGTTACATTTTCAGGAAGATTTTGAAAATCTCAAAAGATGAACAAGCTGATATCAGAAATATGCCAGTAGGAATGTCCAAAAAGGTCTACAAGGAGATGGTCAAATAAATGGACAAAATTGCATTACAGGAGGAGCCATCTCAACAACAATGTGCTTCAAATGTAATATGTATTCATTGAATTTTTTATCATTAGGTACAATAAATAAAAAATTTAGCATTAAATATTAGTTTTCAAGAATTTTCTTACAGAAAAGAAAAGAAAATGGAACCCATTCAACACATAAAATAGGATGAAAAGGAAGAAAATTGTTGATCTCTAAGTTTGTGAGTAATTGTTACTTCCTTATAACAACTTAACTAGATTTCATTATTGTTTTTTTTAAGTTGTTTTACAAAAATCATCATTGAATGTCTTCAAATAGGTGCTAACATACAAAGAAGAACCATCAGACGAATTGATTGAAATTGGGTTAAATATGAGTTGTGAGTATATGTTGGCATATCAGAAATTAATTGTGGAATTTGTAAGCATATATCGATCTTGTTTTACTTAGCTCTGTCTATAATTAATAGAACAAAAACATCTTTTATATTAAATATATGATTTTTTATGGGGTATAAAACTTGCAAGAAACAAAGTATGGAACTACGCCAACAGATGAAATTTTGAAAGATGCCATGGTACATGGTTTTGAAAGAATGTGTATAGTTTATAAGTCAATTGTTGCTATGGTACGTCATTTTTATTTTCGATTTACATTGATGTATATTATTTAATATTGCAATTTTCATTATTCTCACCAATATATATACACTCATTTAAGTTTATTTTTATGTTTGTAGATGGAAGGTAAAGAAGAAGAAAACAATCAATGTCGTGAACAAAACATTTCTGAAAATAACCCAAGTCATGGAAGTAGCTCTAGCAGTGACAACAGTTCAAGCGAAGAATGATGATCACTATGTTTGGATATCAAAGCAAGACGTTTTATTTTTTGAAATATGTCTGTGAAATCAGACATTTTGTTTAATGTAATGGACATAGTGTCCCAATTGAAAGACAAAGGGATACCAATAACTGTCCCATTTTGTATGATAAAGACTCTTATATATATATATATATATATAATCATAAAATATGTTTTAATTTATTCTATTGCATTCTCTATTGTCATTCTCAAATGCACTAATAAAATTTAATTCATATGAATATTGTTATAAGATATATATGTGTCGACTTTTGATGAATAATGAATTTAAAACAATCACAATAATTGGACTGTCACAGGTCAATGTTTCTAAAAAAAACAAAATGAAAACCAGTATGTGTCAGTAACTTTCGACCAGTGCATTTATGTGTCTATACGCACTGGTGCCATTGTACGATCTATTGGCACCGCACAAATACCGATACTAGTTATAAATATCGGTGTGTTTGTGTGATACTGCACACCGAGGCGTTTATGTATCTATAAGCACCGATGCATTTTTACGATCAATGGGCGCACGAATACCGATACCAATTATAAATCGCGGTGTCTTTCTGTGATATGGTGCACCGGTGCATTTATATAAGTATACACACTGGTGCGTTGATATAACTTATGGGCATCACACAAATCCCAAGACCAATTAGAACGACCCCATGCGTTGTATGACCAACACTACGCTCGGTGTGATTTTACACCTAAACGTCCCGATGCGTTTGACTGAGACCACCCCGGGGCACCGACTTCATGTACACACCCGTGCGTTAAATCCAGAGTAGCGCACTGATGAAAAAACATCCATAATAACCTCCGACCACCCATTTTTTTTTAGTTGTGTTGAATTTCCATTAAAAGCTCCACAAAACCTCCGTAACCATAAATGAATGTTGTAGCAATTTTTTTTTTGACAATTTTGGCCAATTTTATAACACTAAAAACCTCCTTTATAACCTCTGCTAGAGGGTCTTTTCTTTATAGTGCATGTAGGTTTAGGACAATACGTGATGACAATATTAAGTTTAGGACAACTACCTGATGGCAGTAATTGTACCTTGTGTAAAACAATTGAAAATAACTAGCCTACCCATGGACACCATCGAATTTTGGCAGGCAAGTAATCACATGCATTTATTTGTTTTTCTGTAAAACTAGCCAAAGTTTTCGTAGCAAAAGTTATCCTTACTAAATAAGAAATGAAGAAAGAAAACCAAAATTAAGAACAATTAGATTAAAGAAAAATAAGTGTAAATTTTATCAAATAACAGTAATATTTAATTTCTAAAATTGAAATTTTTCTTAGCTTTTTGGTCAAACATAGTTTAATAGGTGGTCAATGAAAAACCTAAGGCTTTATACAGTGCTTTCGGCAGGTATAATAATGATATGTTCCCAAGGCCTATGGTCATTTAGTTTCATTGTAATCAAAACACCACGTGGGTGGTTGGTTTGAATGCCCATCAACCTGGCTAGTGGCCTAACCTCCGCGGTGGCCAGGATGGCTCTCTCTGACTACAATTTGTTTTCCATAAAAAAGTGAGGACGACCTTATGGGAAAATTGTGATTTGTTAAAATATAGTAAAAACTAGAAATTCCACCACGAGGTGCAAGGGAACGCCGAAAGGAAGAGGCGTGAATTATGTTTTGCTATCAATAAGAGAAAAATGGCCTTGATAGTTTCTTGAGCAAACATTACTTGAGTTCGCATTAGTGAGGCTCATTGACCTATTTGAGTAGAAGGATACATAAATGGTTGTCAATCCCTCTCAAACCTCTAGAAATCAAATTGATATTGGTTGCCACAAACTAAAGCTAGTGCTGATAAACGTCGCTCAAGTTTGAGGCATCATAAACCAAGATACCCAATATTAGTGCTACAAATTCAAATCAGGGATTATTGCCTGGACATAAAAGTCACTGATATCATTTTTAAATTCCCCACACTCTACTTTTACATGAATATCCCCAGTAGAACCACACCAATAAGATGTGTCAGAATTGTGTGAAACAAGACCTACTTTATCAAAACCAGACCTGCTGTCCACTGAGTTAAATCTCCTTTCTCTATGAGAAACTCAAATTTCTCTGTTTCTTCGAGGTAAAAATTCAGATTTCTCATGTAATGAGACATCCACATGTATAAATGGAAGTTTTTATATGAATAAAATATTTTCCGGATTCCCAAGCCATCCAAACTAATGACAAGGCAGCCGATCTTCATTTCGGACAACTAAATCTAGAACCAACAGCTTTCTAAGAGCTGTCGTAGTATTTTGAGCAACTTCTTGAGTAATAAATGCAAATGAACTGTCCAAACATGGGCAACCATGTACATACCCCATAAGTTATAAGCAACGACTAAATCAAAGGGCTTCTAGAAATTCAGTGCATGTTGTTGTGCCCACCTCATCTCCCTCTGCACTTGCTATATTTCATGCTTTCTCATCAGCATCCTTCATACTTTGCCACTCAGCACAAAAATATGGCAATGAACATCCAAGGTTTGATGGATCACTACACCAACACTCTTGCTGAGAATTCAGTCCAAAATCTCAAATCTTGTGCTCAGTTCATTGTGCTCCGTAATATGACTGTGTTTCCATCACAAGGGTTTTGGAAGTTCGAAGGATGGGTGGTTAACCAAGTGATGCCAATGAAAACTTCCTCCATATTTTTCTCTCAAGAATGCAGCCTTCAACCTACCCATTTCCTTCATTTTGTTGTTTTTCTTAATGCCAATTCAAATCTGTGCATTACTCCTTGTGCTCATATTAATACCAGCCTTGTTCAACATGGATTGCTTCTAGAGTCACTGAAATGAAAGTAGGAAATCAAACCACTGGTAAAATGAATTTTTCCTTGAAAGAGATAATGTCTAATCATAAGAATAAGCTCTACCTCTGAGAATGGGAACTCTGAGCTTTGTTTAAAACTGGATGTTAAACCAAGGATACGTTCTTTCCCCTCCTAGAACAATAAGTTTCAGACTTGGATCTTTCTACTGGAGAATATATCTGTCTCATTGAAAAGTATTCGACCCTCTATAGAAGATGAAATTGACCCTTCTACTTAGCTTCAAGGTGGAAATAACCTATCATGAAATCGACCTCTCCTTTCAGTATTCAAAGATCTGGAATAACCCTTGATGATCTGCTCTCCAAGCTGAGTGAATGGCAAAGGAAAGACCCAACTCGGCCTCTAAAAATTCATATAATTTCTCTGTACTAATCGATCCCTGGGTGATGGATTACTACAAGGGCAACAATTATGAACCGTTTAATACCATTGGGCACATCTAAAGCTATTCATTCATTAATAAAAATGACAGATAAAAATAGAAAAGATATAAGCAAACCACATGATTTTTACAAATATCAATCCAATCGATCATAAAGAGACATATTTACACACAATTCATTTTTCATTTTTTTTTTAGAGTGGATGGGAAGAGGAGAGGAGATTTTAAAGTAGTAGAAACTATTCTAAGATTCCAAACATGAGATATTGGACTATTTATTATCCTTTTACTTATTCACTATAATTTATTATTCGCACTGGTACATTGACACAACACATCATCTGTGTACCACAACACATCATCTTACAGAGGAGAGAAGGCCAAAAAAACATTTATATTCATCTTATAACTAATCAACTATTATGTCAATAAAAAATCCATTCCCGTGTGGACAACCCATCACATGAATAGCCAATAACCCAAATACCCAAATTGATAAATATGGCATGTACCTTCCAAGCCACACTAAATTCTTTGATTCCTAATAAATATGGAATTATGTTCAAACCTTGAGCATCACCAGCTCCAAATCAAAAGATATTGTTATGTATATCAAGATCAAAGACTCCAGTATGTACATAAAACTTGATACCTTGCCAACACCGGGAAAGCACGGGATTAACCCCCATGATTTGAGCCTTCGTCAACCTGAGAGAAACAATTAATTGATCTCAAATAGTCTATTACACTAGGGGCAACACAAAATAGCCAATTAGTATTCTTAACAGGTTTTGCAAAAATGCAAATGTACTTTAGAAAAATTGATCCAAATAGTAACCAAAATTATTAACCCATTCCAAATCTCTTTCTATAATGTAATTATCCATCAAATATAGAGGAACTACATGAATTATTAAAACATTCCAAATCCTTTTTTACATTATAATTATCCATCAAATATAGAGGAAGTAGAGGCATTTGAAAGCCCTGCCATATATAATATTTACCTCAATCCCTAGAATCAAAGATGTTTGTCAGAAACATTTACACAAAATTGAATTTCCTGCTTAGCATACCTTTTCATATCTTTATGCCAATTTACAGAGCTTAATCCAATGGACAGGATCAAAATCCGCAATTATTTTCTTCATAACAGATCATTCTCCCCACCTTTCATGCAAATAATTTTATGTGTTCTTACTTGAATTCTTCCTTATCAGAAAGCAAGTCGTCTAAAACCCTATCGTCATTCCTCGCTAAGGCCTGCTTCACCCACTTGACCAAATCCTCTGCATCTCGGTTCACCTTCTGTTCTTCCTTGAGAACTTTCTTGAGCGGCTTCCTCTGGCCTTTCAATGAAAAAGTACTCAAATCCGTCAAAAACTCATTGTTAGACAGCGAGTCCAGCTCGTCCTTCGGCCTGACCCTGTCCCTATTCCGAACCCTCATTTTTCGACTTCTCAGAAACGACAACAACCGTGAGTTCATATTTTCCAATATGGGATTCATATTTCTTCATTTTACTGGAACCTAAGGATCTCTTCAAGCTCAAGCTTCTCAAAAGCTTCTTTGGAGACCCACAGAAACAAGCCCTAGGAGGAGAAGGCGACAATGAGCACGATCTCTGAGAGGGCACTGACGGTGATGATGCCACAAATGTTCTTGAAGTCTTCTTAGGGGGTCTGGAGTTAGAATTCCCCCGAGGCGAAGATGCAATAGACATGCTGCACCCCTCACTGATGGTGCTCGATTTCGAATCCCTAGGCAACTCTTTGGAGGATGATGGATTATTTCCAGACAATTTTGCTTCTCTCGACTCAAAAAGACGGCAGTGACATCATTCTAGACTTTAAGGAGGGCCGGGAGGTCTGAGGTTCGAGACTGATGCCTTGAGCTTTTCATACCTGCTTTCTAGTTCTAGGTCGAGGTCGTGATGTGTAGAGCCCGACTTATGAACCCTTGGACAACTTACCTCTTGGTGGACGACAAACAAACAGAATTGACTTACATTTAAGATTTTGAAACGTACTTTTCAAACTAACAATTGGTAACATCGCCAAATGGAAGATTTTTGTTGGTTAGAGGAGGTGCCACATGTCTAAATTTTACTGGATGGAATGGCGATAAGAAAGGCTTCTCATTGGCTAAGGTGAATAGTTTTTTCTCACCCCAAGCCAGCAAAGAGAATGCCTTTCGAAGTAATTATCTGTGAATAAATGGTATTTATAGGGTCTATGACTGAGATAAAAATTGATGGATTCTGTAAACTGGGGTTTGGGGTGGACATCAACAGTTTAACAAATCCCAACTCTAGAGCAAAGGCATCTTTAGAAATGGATTTTGATACTGCAAATGCTTTGCTTATGTGGCGTTATTTTGACGTTTCTTGGAAATTAAAAAGATACTTCCAATTGATGTCAGAGGCCACCATGAAGGATAACATCAAAACGGTGGATGTTTTTGTGTATAAGGTCATTCGGAGCAGAAAACATGAGATTTATGTTCAGAATAACTATGTAAGAGAATACCCACACAAGCTTTGGTCCTCATTTGCAACATAAATTTTCAATTTTTTATAGTCTGCTAATGCTGGTACTCATGATGACATTGTTTCTCTGGCATTGACCTTCAAATATATTTACAAGTGAAACCAGACATACTCTCCCGCTTTATTGCACTCACAGATAAATAACCAAAGAATTACTTTGATAAGTATCTACGAGATATTATTTTGAATTTCTTAATAGCTGGCCGGGACACAACTGCACTTACCCTTTGTTGGTTTTTTCATTTGCTTTGCAAGAATCCGAATGTTGAAAAAATATTCTTCAAGAAATTCATGACCTGGTCTTGAAGGAGAATGAATGTTTGACCATTGAAGAGACTATTAGTATGTTCTCTCAAAGTCTAACACATACATTATTGGATAAGATGCACTATCTCCATGCATCTTTATCAGAGACCTTACGCTTACACCCACCTATTCCTCTGGTAATACACTGCCCTATCTTTTGAATTCTATCTTATTATTTAACAAAAAAGACTTCATTATTGGATACAAAAACCACTGTGAACAACTTTTTACATATTGGATACTAGTTCCTGAATCATATTAAAAAAAACAACATTCATCAAGATTTTAAACTAGTTAGTGACAATGCAATCACCTTTCATGAGCTTGCTCTATACTTATGCTGTGAAGTGATATTTACCTGTCTTTGAGTCGATTCCCTTTTTTGACAAGAGGTCAGCAACCTGGTTTTTCTCTTTGTAGATATGACTGAAAGAGATGTTCTGGAAGGTGGTTGTCAGTAGTCTGATGCAACCAAATCAGTTGGAAATTATATATTGGTAGAAAATTATATATTTTTTTGACCCAATCAATGATGCTTTTGGCATCCCTAAGAATCTAAATTTTGTCTAGACCGAGCCATTTTGGTAATCTGAAGGCACCCCAAAGTACAATGACCTCTGCTCTACTATTTTTCCCCTGCCACTCTGCCACCAGAAATGAAGTTGTAGCCTAGGTAGGTTGTAGAGTGATGACCACTCCACATCCACATCATCTCGGTTGACATACTCCATCAAAAGATCCTCTTGGGAAAAGTCCCTTGATATTTTTTTTTTGTCAAATCTTCCTTGTTTTAGTAACAGTCTTCGGTGGACCTATCTTTATTCAGGCATTTAAGTAACCTTAACATTATTTTGATTTTCCATGAGTAATTGTATCTAAATACTCTCGTTTCTCCTCTAGTTAGAATGTACTGGAATTCCTGTGAGGCTATGGTCAAATATTATATCATATTTCCTTCTCATTTGTGGGCTTTCTCGCATGCCTTGTCTTTTGGAAAAATATGAACAAGTTCAATTGAATTTGGATTCCTATCCTAAGATTAGGGTCTGCAGAATTCAGTATACTTTTTTTTTCCATTTTCTTTAAATTTATGGATCATGATTATGGCTAATAAATATTTGACAAAAAAAAAACAATTAAATGAAAGATGGTAAGAATGTAGTTTCTGAGGATATCCTTCCGGATGGATTCAAAGTCAAGAAAGGTGATATGGTGGCTTATGTTCCTTACTCTATGGGAAGAATGACGTACCTCTCGGGCAGTGATGCGGAGGATTTTAGGCCTGAGAGATGGCTCCATAACGGAAATTTTCAACCCGAATCACCAATCAAGTTTAATGCGTTTCAGGTAAATGAATTAACCATGAAATTTAATGTTATGAAAACACACCTCTAACAATAACTTGAAATCGATAAGGTGTATGGTTCACTTGCAGGCTGGACCTCGCATGTGTCTAGGAAAGGATTTTTCTTACATCCAAATGAAGATTGTTGCTGTTGTTCTTTTACGCTTCTTTAAATTTGAATTTGTGCAAGGGATGGAAGTGAGATATCGTCCCTCACTGACGCTGCATATGATTGAGGATGGATTAAATTTTCCTAGAGATTAGATTAGATTGATGAGCACAGTTTTATATCTAATTGAGGGGCATTGTACAATGAAAGCTTTCATCTGTTGTACACAATTTGGTATTTGCTTAGCTATTTAACAGGTTTAGGTTTTATCTAGTGGAAGGAATCTTGTATACCGAGTCTTAAAATGTTAAAACCCTATCGTACAAATGAAAAACATTACATTGAACATTTTGAACAAGTTTGGCCATAATAATACAAATTGGGGATAGATAAATGATTATAATAAAATTGGCAGAAAACAATTGAGGTGAAATATTGATTTGTATTATTTAAATTGATTTTTTTTATTGTATATATAGATTCAACAACTTGGAAAATATAGAAGACATTTGGATTGTGCAGGATTACCTATAAGTTTGTGATTTTATTGAATCCTGACAAAATTTTAGAAAAATTAGACAAAAAAATTCCAAAAAATCACACTAAAAACAATTGCTTCATATCACCTCGTGGCACCTTGTGTAGTCTCGTATGTACTGATCTGGAACACCGAGTTTACAGTTTGTCTAATAACAATTAATTCTATTTCAAATTGATTTTATTTTACTAAATAATCCCTTTTATCAGACTTTTATATGAATTCTCTTTTTGGGGACAGAGACAGGATTATTATTTTTTATAGATTTTATAAAGGTAACTTTATTGTTATTTTTAATTTTTATAAAAATAGGTTTATGTTAAACTTATTAGTGGTTTTTGAATTTTTAGGTTTAACTGTTTTGAATATATAAGTAAATTTATATATGGTATTTGGTTAACGATAAGTTTGAAATTTGAGTGTGTATATTTTAAAATTAAAAATCAATTTAAACTGTGAAAATACAATTTTAGTGGGTATAATGATTAAGAACATGTAATTTCTTTTAAGAGGTCATAGGTTCAAAACCAAAGGGGTAGAGTAGATATGCCTTCGGAGACTTAGTAGTCAAATTGTTCAACCGAGGTGGGTCCATTGTCCCACAAATAAGGGGGTCTCATACACCAATTTGGTGTCTAGCTTGACCATGACCTTAAAAATTGAATAATAAATCAATAAATAAATAAAAATAAAAATAAGTTAATTAAAATATTCTTTTTAATCTTTGCCATCAAATTTTAAACTAGCCAAAAAAATTAACAATCAATCTACTTATATTTTTTCTAGAATATCAAGTGGTTGATCTCGCACTTTCCGAAGGCCTTGGAATTTATGTGAGTGGAGGTGTGAGAATGGTAAAAATTTCAAGTGGTTCACTTACACGCCTTGGGATTCATGTAGGTTGCGGTGTCAAAACGACAAAAATTAACTACAGGTCAAATGTCGGGTTATGTGTCGTTAGGCTTCATTGCCAAGGCATATGACCGTTTCATTTCACAATAAAAAAACACGCCATGTGGACGATCCAATTGAATGCCACTTGCCTTGCCTCCGTAGTCTCCACCCACGTTTGGCAACCGTTTTCTAGCATAACTGGGGCCAGGGTCCACCCTGATGGTTATTCTTTTATTTTTTTTACTGAATCACAGGTTTGAGTTGTAAATGCTCCACAATTTGAGAGCTCTAAAGGTTTTTAGGGTGTTGAATCCATATACCTAGATAAAAATATATTTTAAATAACAAAAATTAAGGTTTGGCCACATAAAATTTGTTGTATTATAACCAAAAACTCTAAAATGTAGCATGGTTAGACAAAGTCAATTGGCCCTTTTAAAATAAAAATGTGGACGCCCTGCTTGCAATTAGCACATGCATGAGGGTTGGGTGCATGCAGCGTATTGTTTCATTGTGTGGAACACATTAACATTAATTTTTTTTTTTTTCAAATTTAAATTTTATTTTATTAATATTAAAATTTGATTTTGTCGATAAGCTCTTCTTATTTTTTTGGTAATGTAATGTGAGTTTTGATTGGCAAGGTTAACTTCTGACTTGAGTAGTTGTGACACAAGGGTGTCTAAGCTGTCAATGCCACCTAGGGATAACACCCAACTTCAGTCACACCAGCCCTTAACATGATTGGATTTTTGTCCAGTGATATTTTCACCAAAGGGCAGCTCAATTGGTGATCGTCGTGGTAACTAAGAGATCCAATATAATTCCCCCAGGTTGTGACCCAGTTTACCAAGAGGACAAGTGGCCAAGTTCCTTTGGGTTGTAATAAAAATAAAAATAATAATAATGAGTATTAGTTGAATGATAAAGATTTAACATCCAAAAAATATTTTAGAGTATTTACAATGATAGTTATAAATTGAAGGTTGAGAATTATTTTAAAAGCAGTTATGCTCTTTCTACTCTTCTAATTAAATTAATTAATTAAAAAAAAATTATAGAAAAATGTGTTATATGAATACTCCATAATTTTACTGATATAGTACCCCATGGTCAAGTAGGAATAAATCTCCATGATTGAATAAAACTATATTTAATCAAACTAATGATAAAGTACGAGATTTGAAGCCTATGTATTTTGATGTCTATTAGCTTGTGGGAATTGAATGTGGGTAAATGATCTCACGCATTCCTCCCAATCACACAAGATAAATGCAATTGAAATTTCATATTCATATTCATATCTAGGTTTTATTTTTGTTCATCTAAATAGTGGTTTTCACCATTGTGAAATATTATTCATATTCATATTTAGGTTTTCTTTTTGTTCATATAAATAGGGGTTTGCATCATTGTGAAAGATGAATATTGATGCCTAGTAATTATTATGAGTGAGTTAATTTATATGGTTATGCTAGTCTCGATAAAATACTCATTATATTATAATTTAGAAAAATTAAACTACCCATTATATCATCTTCTTCTTCTTTTTTCAAACTACACATTATATCATCATCTTATTCTTCTTTTTCCATGGAAAATCTAGGTAGATTGACTTGACTTGAATGGATCAAACTAGCAAAGAAAAGCCTAACCCAAAGGGCATCCAGGAGAATTTACCATATCACATCCTAATAAGAAATGTACTTCACAATAAGAACTTGACCAATTAAGCTAGGAACTTGACCAATTAAACTAACCCTTTGGGACTAGTATAACTAAAATATTAATAGCTCAAAAAAAATTAAACAATTTTTTTTTTTGAAAATATTACAATATTATAATTTAAACTTTCAAATTTTTTTTAAATATCTTTCCAATAAAATATACAACTCCAAACTAAAATAATTTATTATGATTTTAATGTTAATGCAATAACATATTATTTTCACTCAAATATATAAAAACTTCTTCTTCCTGTAAAATAAGTTACCCTATCGAGAAAACACATTCAAAAGGTTCTAAAACTGCAATCCCCAAAATTATTATAGCAGTAATTTTTAATACCTGTGCTAAAAAACAATATTTAATTAAGAGTCGCAATAAATATTTAATCCTTATGTTTTTTATCAAATTCCGTAATTATTAATTTAGGAATATGAGGATTTAATTTATGTATAGGAACACTATGCCTTACTATTGATCTATAGTTTTTGGTAGCGTAGTGTTTTGGGTACCTATGGCCACTCATTTTGTAGGGGTGGTGTCAAATTGAGGAGGGTCGCCCCTCCTCCTTCACTTCCAGCCCTGGATATCCTTGCTTTAAATGCTTTTGTTGCAAATGTATTGAAAACAAAATGGCTTTGTTTTACAAGGTTGTTCAAAAAGTTAGATGATATATCGAATATTATGGTGAATGTTAATTTTTCTATAACAATGCCTTTGCACCTAGGTGAAATGGATTAGATAGGGATATTCATAGGGATCTAGTGATCAACTGCTCAAAATTATGCTCAAAAATGAAAGTTGTCGAAATAATGTAGAACCTAAATGATTGCGTAGATCTATTCGTAATGAATCCGACGCAACTTGTTTAGTAGAAAAACGACACAGTATGCTCCTAGAAACACATTTTCTCCACTTTCTCAAACAAGCAATTAAAAAAAAATTGCAGGACAACCCAGTGAGTGGTCCGTACAAATGACTGGGCATGCCTATGTGGTAGGGTGACTATGCCTATGATTGTTTTCCTCTGGCATATGATATTGTGCCAAATGGAACACTTTTATTGGGTCGAATAGCATGTTTTGGTTGGTTATTGGGTGGCCAACTACAAGTTGCCACATGGCCCAGCGAGGAGCCACCATGTGGCAACCCGAGGGCCACCAAAATTGGGTAAAGGACTGAGCGGAGCGAGAGGGGTTCAAACCTGTGACCTCCAAGCAACGAGCAATATTATTTACCACTACAACATCACCATGAGACTTAACATATATCGGGTTTCGAATTGTTTTATTATGTTACGTTTTTCGCCATGGGGGACGAGATCAGGGTCTAGCCGCAGCCCTAGTCACCGCCTGGGGGAGGGACCATGGGAGGGAGGTTAGCCCCACGCGCCCCCCCCCCCCATCCCAGCTAACCGTAAACAGTACATTACTGTCGCCGACATTTCCATATGTCCACTGAACATTTAATGTCGGTGGTTAGCGAAAATCGCGTGGCATTTTATGATAAAAACAAATTGTAATTAAACCATATCAGATATGGTTTGAAATATGGTCTTGAAGCCTTATTGGTAAAATTAACGTATCGATAAATGCTGCTAGAATTTGTTCAATTTGGTGCTCAGTTCATAAATTTGGGGGTGAAAATATAGGATGGTGCTGGATTTGGTGGAAATTGTGGAGCGGTTAGTGCCAAAACTTGGGGAAGTCATAACTTACTCAATTTTTGACCAAATTCGAGGCCAAAAGCAGCTACATAGGTATTTTTGGGAATTCGGGAGCCATTGGAACATGTTTAAGAGTCGTTGAGCAATGTAAACCTATGTAATCACACCTTTTATCATAATAGAAGAGGATCAAGCAATTGGAAGTTGGACCAAGAAAAAGTAGCCCAAGCAGGGTGAACTCCTTCATAATGTGTTGTGTTACTATTTATGGTGATGTTCATGTATGTTATATTTCTTTGTTCAATTTTTTGTTTATGTTATTTTTCTCAAGAAATTCACATTAAAACTCATGGTTAACTTGCAATTTACCTCATAATCCTCACACACTTTGTTTATATTCTGAAGAGGAATTTAGCATAGCAAACACTAATTCTCCCATTCAGATCAAGTTGGTATCAGAGAACTAGGTTTACTTGTGAAAGGAGGATTTAATTGTTTTGCAAGTTTTTAAATGCTTACAAGGTTGAAGCTCAAGAGAGGAGAATGCAAGCTTGTGGGTGTAGGTTCTCTAGTTGGAGCAAGGAGAAGGAGGGCACAATTGCCACAATCTCCATCACAAGATTAGCCTCCTGTTGTACCTGAGGCTTCAGTGATCATGTCTCATGAAGGAGGAAATTATAACATGAAAGAGGATGAGAACGCTTTTAGGAAGGCTTTCTTTGACATAACAAAGATGGTGAAATTCCTCTATGAAGAGAGGAATGTAAGGTTGCAGGGTGAAACCTCGAGGCCTCCAAGAGGAGAGGGTTATTCGAGAGGAGGAGGTATTGGAAATGGTGATAAGCCACCATCTACTCCACCATCATCCTCACCACCATCTTCACCTTCGTCTTCATCCTCTTCCACTGCTACAACCCTTACTCATACTCATCAACATACCTTAAAAGGAATTGGTAAAACACCCTTGTTAAAACTTGATATTAAATTTGAGTTGCCTATGTATAATGGTGAAGTGAATGCAGTGAAGCTTGACAATTGGGTTTGTCAATTGGAGGTATACTACAGGATTCAAAACCTTCAAGATGATGATACAAAGATTCAGCTAGCTACCTTGAGACTGAAGGGTGCAGCGCTAGTATGGTGGGAAGCCAAGACACAAGTTGAGATAAAAAAAACATGGTAAGATCTCAATCTCTTGGTATAATTTCATTGTTGCAGTTAAAAGACAATTTTAGCATCTAGAATATATGCAGAAATCCATCATGAATTGGTCGAACTTTAGACAAATTAAATTTCAAAGTGTGCAAGATTACACCCAAGAATTTAGAAGAAGAGATCTTATGTTAGGTGTTGATTTTCATTAACAAGACACATTGCTGAAGTATATAGGGGGTTTACATAACTACCTAAGGCATACTATCCTTATGTTCAATCCCACTAGTCTAGATGAGGATTGTGTGCAAGCCACTCACCTTAAGGCAAGAGGGGAAAATACTCCATAAGAGGGTAAAAATAATCCATTTAAGGGTGGAGAGAAAGGAAATGGTTTCAAAGTAAAGAGAAAGAAAAATGCATCCATTAAAAAGGAAGGAGAGAAAATTAGATGCAAACATTGCTCCAAAACAACTGCAACCACTCAACTGAATCAGGGATCCGAATCGGGTGAGGAAACTAAAATAACATCCATTGGTATGAAAGATAAATAATCAATTGCTAACACTAGTTCATCAAATTGTCACACTAGTACTCCAAATGAAGAAACAAGGATTGAATTATTTCATGTGAGGGTTATTTCAAAACATACAAAAATCGACACACTATTTGATAGTGTGTCTCAAGCCAATTTGATATCTGAATACTTAGTCAAGAAGCTTAATCTTGAAACCATTCCACATCACAAACTATATCCATTGTGTTGGATATTCAATAACACAAATTTACAGGTTACAAGAAAGTGTATTCTTTGGTTTGCAATCACAGAAAACTTCATTGACAAATTTGAATTAGATGTTGTACCACTTGACATTTCAGGAATTGTTTTGTGTAGGGCTTACCTCTATTATAGAAAATCCATCTTCTATCGCCATGAAAAAAAGTACCACTTGTTCAAATATGGCGTGGAGTATATTTTGAGAGCTCATCACAAGAAACTAAATATTTCATTAGTTCGTGCAGGGCAAATGAAAATACTAGTGAATTCAAGAAAGAATTATGTACTTATTATGATTAAACCAAAGAATGATGTTGATTATGAAGCATTTCAAGGTTGTGATCCAAAGTTGAAATCTGATTTGATTGAAGTGGTTAATCAAAATAATGAGATGTTTCAGGAGCCAAAGGGATTACCACCCAAGAGGGGAATCAAGCATGAAGTACAGTTGCAACAAGATTTTCCACTTCCTAACATTGGCATGTATGGGATGTCGGCGATGGAGAGTGTTGAAATCAAAAAGAAAATTCAAGAGTTGTTGGACAAAGGGATCATCTGACCAAGTACTTCGCCATTTAGTTCACCTATTGTGTTGGTGCCAAATAATGATGGAACATGACACACGTGTGTGGATTTCCATCCATTGAACAAAATTACGGTAAAGAATCGTTATCCACTTCCTAGAATAGATGATTTACTTGATCAATTTAAATATGCAAAGTATTTTACTAATTTGGACTTAAGGAGTGGTTACCATCAAATTAGAATTGATGAAGGTGACATTTGGAAGACAACATTCAAGACAAAACAAGGGTTGTTTAAATGGCTTGTTATGCCTTTTGGTTTATGTAATGCTCCTGCTACCTTCATGTGTGTGATGAATGATGTGTTGAGGCCATTTATTGATGAGTTTGTCATAGTATACTTATATTATATCTTTATTTTCAGTAAATCACTTGATGAACATGTCATGCTTGTAAGAAAAGTACTTGATGTCTTAAGGAAAGAACAATTATTTTTGACGATGTCAAAATGTGAGTTTGGTAAAACTTATTTGGTATGCTTGGGGCATATTGTTGGAGGAGGTGAGTTGAAGATACAACACTCTAAGGTTGAGGTCATTGTGAATTGGCCAACGCCCAAGACAATCACTGAGGTAAGAAGATTTTTGGGAGCAGCCCAATATTGGAGGAAGTTTAGTTCTAACTTCTCTTCTATTGCAACTCTATTGCATGATTGACTAGTGTAAAAAAGGTCTTCCAGTGGGGAGGCAAGCAACAAAAAGCATTTGATGCTTTGAAAGAGAAATCAGTTAAGCTCCAGTACTTGTAATACCAGACTTGAGACATCACTTAGAGATTCAAACTGATGAAAGTGACTATGCCATGGACACAATCCCTATGCAACATGGTAAGCGCATTTCATTCGGAAACTTTCAATGGTGCAGTGATTAACTATCGTACTTATGACAAGGAGATTTATGTGTTGGTTCAAAGTGTGAAAAAGTGCAAACACTATTTGATGGGAAAGGAAACCATCATACACACCGACCACCAACCATTGAAATACCTGCAATTGCAACCTAAGTTGCAGCAATTAAGGTGATTTCGATGGATGGGTTTCCTACAACAATTCCACTTGGTCAACAAGTATAAGAAAGGTATATACAACAAGGTTGTTGATATTATTTCTAGGCATATTGTCAGTGCAGCTACTTTACTCAAGCATAATTATGTCTTGAATGAAATTTATGTTGAGAAATATGAATTTGATAATGGATTTCAAGATGTTTATGCAAACTTGAGTCAAAACAACCAAGTAGAGGAATTGGATTAACATGTATATAATAACTTGTTGTATCATTTGGGCAAGCACACACTTCTCTTATTGTTGGACACTACGACGTAAGAAAAACAATGTCACATCTTCAGAGGTATTGTTATTGGCCTTGTATGCTTCAAATTTTGTCATGTTTCATTAAAGGTTGTTCATTGTGTGTAGTTAGTAAGCCTAGCAATAGGACGTTAGGATTGTACACACCACTTCTCGTACTTTCACATCCATGGGAGGGTGTTTCTATGGATTTTGTAGGAGGTATTCCTTTGTCAAAAAGAGGTCATGATTATTTTTATGTAGTTGTGGATAGGTTCAGCAAGATGTATATATTAATGCCATGTAAAAACCAAATCAAAACTAAAAAAACATCTCACTTATTATTTAAGCATGTTTGGGTTCATTTTGGATTTCCCACATCCATTTTTAGTGATCGAGATTCTCTATTTGTTGGGAATATTTGGTCACGTTTGTGGGACTTGATGGATACAAAGTTGAAAAAGAGAACAACCTTTCATCCACAAACAGATGGTCAAACCGAAGTCATCAATCGAAGAAACATACATCGTCTTCGAGGATATTACATCAATCATCCTAAGTTGTGAGATGAATAGTTTCATTACATTCAACATTCTTAATCGTGCAAAACACTCCTCTGCACAAACATCACCATTTTATGCATGTCTTGGATACTTTCCTAGATCGCCATTGGATTTAATTTTTGGGAAGGATGTTTCTATTGATGTCCATAGTGACATAGACAAATCCAAGAAGTTCATAGATCAAATCCAATTGATACATCAAACAGTTCAAGATCAGCTTGAAAAGAGCCAAGGCAAGTACAAAACAAGGCACGACAAGCATCGTGTAGATCACAAGTTCCAAGTTGGTGATGAAGTTTGGATTCAAATTATTAAAGAGAGGCTTCAAGGGGAAGGTAAAAACTGAAACCAATCCGTTATGTTGCTTTCAGAATTTTGGAAAAGATTGGTGATAATGCCTTCAAGTTATATTTTCCTTCATACATGCAAATTTACTCTATTGTTAATGTTGAGAATTTAAGATTGTGTGAGCCTAAATTGATTTAAGATCAAGGAGAACAGGTTCAGATTCCTTACACTGAATATTTTTCTCCAGAATACCTTGATAAGCTTCAGCGAGACACCATTCTTGATAGAAGAATAATGAAATCAAAATGAGGGAGTGTACACTACCTTCGTGTGGGGCTCAAAGGCACAAATCCAAGAAAGGCCAAATGGATCTAGATTGGAAAGGTGAGGGAACTATACCCTCATTTTTTGAACAACTAAAAGTGATATTTTGGGGTACAAAAGCTTCTAGTGGGGAGGAGTGATCAGGTGCTCAAAATTATGCCCAAAAATGAAATTTTTCAGAATGGTGTGGAACCCGAATGACTACGTAGATATCGTCGTTATGAACTCGGCGTAACTAATTTCAAGGAAAAACGACACCTTATGCTCCAAGAAACGCGTTATGTCCACTTTGTCAAACATGAAAATTTAAAAAAAATGCAAGACAACCTAGTCAACAGTCTATATAGCTGAGTTGGCATGCCTACGTGGCAGGGTGACTGTGGATATGATTTTTTTCCTCCAGCACATGATATTGTGCCAAGTGGCACATTTTTATGGGTCGAATGGCATTTTTTGTTTGGTTATTGGCTGGCCAACCACAGGCTACCACATGGCCCAACCAGGGGTCGCCATGTGGCAACTCGACGGCCACCAAAATTAGGTCAAGGACCGAACGTAGTGGGTTGTGTTCCAACCTGCGACCTCCAAGAAATGAGTAAGAGTATTTATGACTGCGCCATCACCATGAGATTTAACATATAATGGGTTCTGCATTGTTTTATTATATTATGTTTTCTGCCATGGGGGAGGGGGTCGGGGTCTAGCCCCAGCTGTGGTCATCACCTGGGGTAGGGACCATCAGTGTAAGGCTAGCCACGTGCCCCCAAAACAAAC
Source organism: Pinus albicaulis (assembly GCA_034641835.2). Lineage (NCBI taxonomy): Eukaryota > Viridiplantae > Streptophyta > Pinopsida > Pinales > Pinaceae > Pinus > Pinus albicaulis. Next base: position 1,590,454,987 of record CM076575.1, on the reverse strand, counting down.
CGTAAACATTACATTACCGCTACCGATGGTGCCATATGTCCACTGAACATTTAATTTTGGTGGTTAGCAAAAACCGCATGACATTTTTTTTTTTTAAATTGTAATTAAACCACATCCGATAAGGTTTGAAATACGATCTTAAATCCTTATTGGAAAAATTATCGTTCTGAAAAATTCGCCAAGAATTTGGGCAATTTGGCACTCAGTTAGTGGATTTGGTAGCGAAAATTTAGGATGGTGCTCGATTTGGTGGAAATTGTGGAGCGGTTAGTGCCAAAACCTGGGGAAGTCTTAAATTACTTAGTTTTTGACCAAATTCACGGTAGAAAGAGGCTACATAGGAATTTTTGGGTATTCTGGATCCATTTGAATAGGTTTCAAAGATGTTTGAGCATTGTAAACGTATGTAATCACACTTTTGAGAATAATAGAAGAGGGCCAAGCCATTGGAAGCTAAACCAAGGAGACGTAGCCTAGGCGGGTTGAACTCCTCCATCATGTGCTACTATGTTATTTTTTAAGGTGATATTCATTTCTACTAGATGCTACTATTCAATGTTTTTTTATGTTAATTTTCTCAAGAAATTCACATAAAAACACATAAAACTCATGGTTAACTTGCAATTTACTTGATAATCTTCAAGAACTTTGTTTATATTTTGAAGAGGAATTTAGCACAACATATACTAATTCTCCCATTCAGATCATATAGCCCTCCCCTTGTTCATAAAATTTTTAGGTAGAGAAAAATTCGTACCCATTTATCAAAGGAAAAATATATAATACCTCTTGTGGTAAAAGGTTCTTTGCCTTTCTTTTTTAGGAGAAGGGGGGAAAGGATCTAATGTTTAGGAGCATACTATATTTCATGGGTTCTCAGGGACTATACTTGAATAGGTGGAACCAAAATTATAGCTTAGAGAATGATGTTCCCACAACAATGCATGTTTGGGTCAAGCTTCCCCTCTTCTCATTGCATTACTAGAATGAGGAAACCATTCGAAGAATTGGAAATGTGTTAGGGAAATATATTTATTGAGCAAGTCACCTGATGGGATGTTATCCTATGTGTAGATCTATGTGGAGGTTGATATTGAGAAGGGATTTTCAGATGCAGTAAACTAATCTTGGAAAATTGTGCCTTCCTACAATAGGTGGACTATGACTGGCTTCCTTTCAAGTGTAATTTGTGCCATGAATATGGGCATTTTGCACAAAAATACCCAAACTATTGATTTTTCTTGGCACTTCAGCTATAGGTCTGTGTCTGAAATCACGATCATAAACGCACTAAAATACCATAAAAATAACACTTTTCATAACATAATAACACACATTAGGGAATCAACTAATACACAAGAATTTTTCTAACCCAAAACGTGTTATATTACATATATTAATTAAAAAAATGTAGGGCTCTTGTACCAAGGATCGTTGCCCTTACAATATTCCCTGATATAAGAATGACTAGGGCTTGGAGTCAACAACCTATGACTACTAATCTATCCCTGAACACAAATTTACACTTGACTTACTTACTGATGTAACACTTCCACAATCCTTTCAGTCCACGTACCTTTAACACTTATGGAAGGTCTTTGCCACCTCTTCTGTTGCTCACAAGGTTTCTGCAACTTCATAATGCTCTCATATTCAACTGCTCAAATTTCCACTATCAATATTCTAACTGCTTCTAGAATGATTGAACATAAGCGAATATAACTTCCCTCTAGCAGCCCTCCTGCACCTCCAAGAATTGCCAACTCTTAGGGTCTTCAAAAAAATTACCCTATGCCACTAATAAGGCTCCTTCAATATCACTTCTCATAGGGAGTTCAAAATCTACCCTCTTATCAGGGATTTTCACCAGAAAATCCCTAAGAAAGGCATCACCAAAATTTTGCTTCAATAAATTGGTTGACTCTTCAAACCTACTAATCCTAAGGACTTCGTTAAATAGAAATCACATCGATAATATTCCTCCTACACATGCCTATATTAGGGATACAAATATTGGACTCTTAATAGTGACAAGATTTCTTCTTATTCATTATACATGGCATCCACAAATAATTCTGAACTTCTTCACTTTAGGAAAACCCTCTTAGCTACACCTTTATTCAACATCTTAAATATTAGACTTGGCATAATAAACCATATAAAAACTCATAGACCTTGAGGCATTGCAACCCTAACACAATCAACAAACCTAGTCATTTAGGTCCTTCTTTGGATGACTCGACATCTCTTCCTTCTTGCACTGAATAGAGCTAATTAACTAGTCTTTTACACAATAGTCAACATGGCTATCTTGCATAGAAGAGGCCCTAACAAGGGCACATAAATTTATGTCGTAGAAAATTTATGAAATACCTCCTAACCATCACTTTCCTCCAATAAATATGCTCCATGTCATCCCTTCCTTTCCTTCACTATATTACCCTTATATTCTACCCTTTAAATCATACTTGCATACAATACTAAGGAATATTTTTCAAACCACTTTAGTATAGACATATATATAGGACCTCTGTACAAGATACTCAAAATATGAAGCTTAAATCACATGCATATGTCTTCTTCTTAGGGTCTCAACCATTTATTCCACACGCTTTACAAGGGTCGTGTACCACATAAGGGATCCATAACTAGGGAATGAATAAATAACATAAAGTGACATCTAAACATGTCAAACAATCCTCCAATATAGGGCTAAATTTCAGAGGGATAAACTTCCACAAATATGAGCTAACTTGAACATCATTCCACACTTAAAATATACCACTGTTTCTCCAGATTCATCCCTCTTTTGCATATGCGGCTCCTGAGGAATTTTACCGTCACTTGGGAATATTTTTCTTAAGGAAAGATAATCATATGGATGTGATCAAATGATCTTGTATTACCTATTCATATAATATTCTATGAGGGTAACATCTATCCCTCAAGGGGCATCACTTAAGCACAAGTTGACTTGAACTTTCTAGACAAATATCCATCTATCATAAGAAATGAGATACCTTCCATTTTAATTAGCCAGATCATGATGCCCTAGGTGTCCCTTAGTCCATCAAGGGTTCTCTTCATGCATCCATGAATAAAATATCATTTTCTTCTCTTGGTTTCTTTCCCACAACTTTGGGTACAAAACCCACTGCTTGGGTACACTGCCCACAAACCACTTTTGTGGGCCAACTTCCCCCAAACATAGTACCCTATGGTTGTGTGAGTGCCTTCAAAGCTACACAAATCAACACTCTTTGTTAGCGAGGGAGGTAATTCGACCAATCAGAAGTAACTTGTCATTGTTGGTGACACTAGATTAATATCTAGTATTCACCACTACAACATATGCTATAGAATTAACCACACTCATCTCAGTAGTGTCTCTACCTCAATCTCGTCAAAAAATAAATATTCAAACTCCCATAGTGCATACTCCCTTTGAGTCTACACAAGATCCACTTCCTCACACTAATACTATTCTTGTGTCCTTCTGAGGTCATTCTAAGTTGTGGTCAAACATTGGTTCTCATCTAGACCATCACAACGCAACTCTGTAAGTGATCTCGTCCTCTTAGGTAAAATGCATCACATGCACATGAATCTAATCTTCAATATGCAACAACACAACCCAATGAATATACTCACATGTCATCATCTCATCCTTCACACAAACCCAACTCATGCATGCTAAATAAACCCTTGAGAATTCCCAAAAATCCATGAAATTTCACTCGAATTTTGAGATTTTCAACCTACCATACGACAAACTATTGTTCACCATTTTCTCTTCCAATCCACCAGAGCTCCCAACCCATCTCACCACCTAGATAGTTGATACCACACTTCCATGTCCTCAACTGAACCTTCTTCTCCATGCTCTACGAAATCTGAGCAGCTTCGTTGTGCACACTCTGATCCATTGTCCCTTCAAAGCAAATATGTTTCAATGTTTATTTTTCTTGGAACTTTAGCTACAGGTCTATGTCTAAAATCACAATTATGAACACACTGAAATACCAAAACACTAGCACTTTTCATAATGAGTAATGTAAAATAGTGAATCAACTAGTACCCCACACAACTCTTAACAAAAAACTTGTTATATTACACATCTTAATGCAACAAACATAGGGCTCATGTTCCAGGGATCATGGCCCTTACAATCAACCCTGATACAAGAATGACTAGGGATTAGAGTAAAAAAACTATGACTAAAAATATGTTCCTGAACATAGTACACTTGACATACTTTTTATTGTAGTTCTTCCACAGTCCTTTAAATCCATGTACCTTGAACACCTTTGGCAGGTCCTTTTCCACCTCTTCTACTTCTCACAAGACTTCTGAAACTTCAAAATTCTTGGATATTTAGCTACTCAAACTACCACTATCAAGATTATAGCTACATATAGAATGATTGAACATAGTTTTCGAAATCTACCCTCTAGAAACCCTCCTACTCCTCCAATAATAGCCAATTCTTAGGGTCTTCAACAAAAATTCCCTCTAGCACTAATAAGGCTCCTCCAATATCACTACTCATAGAAACTTCCAAATATGCCCTCTTATCTGTTATTTGCATGACTGACAAATCCCTGATCTAGGAAATCACTAAAATATGCCTTTTATCAATATTTTGACTCTTCAAACCTATTTATCATAAGGACTTCATTAACTAGCCCTCATATCAAGGATATGCCTCATGCACATGTGTTAACGGTGTTGGATGCCACCAACATCTAGGGGGCCTCCGCAATGTGAAGCTCTAATTAGACATCACATCATTTGGGACACGATCCCCATCTGATATGTGTTCCTAACTTCCACCATGAATATTTCATTGTTGGCTGTCAAATGAAAAGTATCAAAGTGAGTGCAAGAAAGAAATGCCCAAATAGTAGGACAAGATCAACCCAAGATTTACAGATTGTAGAAAGAGTACAATAAAGTCAAAAATACCACAAGGATTAGTGAGTCAAAACTACCACAAACATTCATAAACAAGAACATGTCAGAGGTTGATTCCAAATTAGTTCACAATAGTTCACCGAATTGGTGTGGACTAAGTAAACACATATTCAAATGAAATCATGCATGCAACAAGTACAAACACTACAAGGAAAAGACCATCTAGTGGAGGTTGTAAAGGAGGATTTTAGTGTTATAAAATTGGCCAAAATTGTCAAAAAAACATTTGCTACAACATCTGTTTTTGGTAACGGATGTTTTGGCGGAGCTTTTAACGGAATTTCAACACAACACAAAAAACTTGGGCCGCCAGAGGTTATTACGGATATTTTTTTCATCGATGCGCTACTAAGGTTTCAACACACCAGTGCGTGTGATATAGATGGTCACCCCAGGGCGGTCGGAGGTGGGCCGTCAAGGTCTAAAACCGCACCGGGCGCAGTGTTTGTGATACAACGCACGAGGCCGTTCTAATTGGTCTTGGGATTTTTGCGATGTCCATAGATCGTATCAACGCACCAGTACGTAGTCTTATAGAAGCACACTGGTGTGTAGTATCAAACAAACACACCGAGATTTATAATTGGTATCAATATTTTTGCGGTGTCTATAGGTCGTTACAAATGCACCAATGCATAGTCTCACATAAACGCATCGATGCGCAATATCGCACAAACGCACCGAGATTTATAATTGGTATTGGTATTTGTGTGGTGCCCATATATTGTAGAAACACACCGGTGCTCTGTATCATACAAATGCACCAGTGTACAGTAAGTGACAAGCACCGGTGTTCATTTTGTATTTTTTAGAAACATCGACCTATGAAAGTGCAATTATTGTATTTTTTTTAAATTAATTATTCATCAAAAGTCGACACATCTTATAACAATATTCATATTAATTAAATTTTTATTAATGCATTTGAATGTGATATTTGGATTAATTTTTTATATCATATCATAATTATTGTGATTTTTTTAAATTCATTACTCATCAAAAGATGACACATATCTTATAACAGCATTCATATCAATTAAATTTTTATTAGTGTATTTGAATGTGATGTTTGGATTAATTTGTTATATCATATCATCAAATTTCATATCTCTTCATTATAATATTTAATCATCAATAAATTTAATCAGTGATATTACATTTCACAACGAAAATGGAGAACACAATAGAATAAATTAAAACATATATATATGTGTGTGTGTGTGTGTGTGTGTGTGTGTGTGTGTAAGAGTCTTTGTAATACAAAATGGGACAGTTATTGGTATCCCTTTGTCTTTCAATTGGAACACTATGTCCATTACATTAAACAAAAATTCTAATTTCACAAACAAATATTTCAAAAAATACAATGCCTTGCTTTGATATCCAAACATAATGATCATCATTCTTCTCTTGAACTATTGTCACTTCTCAAGCTACTTCCATGACTTGGGTTATTTTCAGGAATGTTTTGTTCACGATGTTCATTGTTTTCTTCTTCACCTTCCATCTACAAACATAAAAATAAATTGTAATGAGTGTATATACATTGGTGAGAATAATGAAAATTGCAATATTAAAAAATATACATCAATGTAAATCAAAAAAAAAATGATGTACCATAGCAACGATTGACTCATGAACTATACACATTATTTCAAAACCATGTAGTATGCCATCTTTCAAGATTTCATCTATTGGCACAGTTCCATACTTTGTTTCCTGCAAGTTTTATACCCCATAAAAAATCATATATTTAATATAAAATAATTTTCTGTTATATTAATTATAGATGGAGCTAAGTAAAAAAAGATTGATAGATGCTTACAAATTCCACAATTAATTTATGATATGCTAACATATACTCACAACCCATTTTTAACCCAATGTCAATCAATTCATCTGATGGTTCTTCTTTGTATGTTAGCACATGTTTGAAGACATTCAATGATCATTTTTCTAAAACAATTTAAAATATACAAAAATGAAATCTGGTTAATTTGTTATAAGGAAGTAACAATTACTCACAAACTTAGATATCAACCCTTTTCTTCCTTGTCGTCCTATTTTATGTGTTGAATGGGTTCCATTTTCTTTTCTTTTCTACAAGAAGATACTTGAAAATTAATATTTAATGCTAAATTTTTTATTTATTGTACCTAATGATTGAAAAATTCAATGATTACATATTACATTTGAAGCACGTTGTTGTTGATATGGCTCCTCCTGCAATGCAATTTTGTGCATTTCTTTGACCATCTCCTTGTACACCTTTTTAGACATTCCTAGTGGCATATTTCTGATATCAGATCGTTCATCTCTTGAGATTTTCATAATCTTCCTGAAAATGTAACATGACAATAAACTATTTAATTTTTATATTGATATATGAAAAGTAAATATAACAAAAGTGATATTTATAAATGATATTTATAAACGATTTTAGAAAAACATTTAAAGGAATATTACTTTTTCATTCCTTCTTTTTTGTTGTTGTATGTTTTTGCTATTAAAAGTTTGACATGTCTCATTGACCAATTCTCTGGAAACTCTTTCTATAGTTTAGATAAAATTTTGTTCTTGGAATCATTCGATTGATTTTTGTATTGTAAGTAGAAAGAACATCTATATATTCATTCCAATAGATCCCTCAAACTTTTGTAAAAGTTTTTCCCCCTTTTGTTAACCTCCAACACCACTTCAGATGAGCTAAGCAACAATTCATTTTCATTTGCATGTTCTATTTTTTTTATTTTCTTAGAGCAACATTCATTTCCTGAGTTGTTGGTCCCTGTATAACATTAAACAAATGTGAATTAATAGATTGTTTGAAACATTTGATGTAATAATTTTAAGTATATTACTAATGAAAATTAAAAAAAGAAACTCATATTGGATCGACGGTATTTTTTCATTCACCTGATTCATCCTTTTGCAATTTTTCCATCAATATTTTACGCTCTTCTCGTCCTAGATAAGAAATAATCTTATCGAGCTTCATCATTTTGTGGCTCTACATGATACACAATAAACAATAAATAATATTTTTTTGTAAATAATTTACAAAGAACATGCCTTTTTTATTTTCTTGATGTGTTATCAGTATTTTTATTACTTGATATCTTGTCAGCCATTTCTTTATCAATATGAAACATGTACCATATCATTAATTAATATATTTTATAAATAAATTGTCAAATTTTCAGGTTAAGAAAAATATATCAAGAAACCAGTGCGCTTTTCATGGTGTACGCACTAACGTCGGTGCGTGGTGGTATTATAAACACACCGCCCAAACAATATAAAACATCGTACGATTCTCTATTGCAACAAAGATCACCGGTGCGCTACATGTCAACCACCGCACCAATTAACACAGACAAAATAATAAAAATAGTATAGTGTTAGTTTTTGTAGCATATGTTGTCGTGGAGGGGGCAGTGCAACCTATTCTTATAAATGCTCCACGCAAACAAGGGGCCACTGTACGATGCTCTCTGCCAACTAGGAGAGCCGGTGTGGTGCGTTATATGTTACATGGTGCACCGATTAACACAATAATTTTTATTTTAGCAAAATATCACGTGCGTGGTGCGCCATAATGAAATAGTGCACCGATGCCCAATTTTACATATGGCATACTGATTAAAGAAAAATTGTTTTAAATTTTTTTATCACACAGTACTTGCGCAGTGTGCTGGGATAATCTATCGTATAAGTGTGCTAGGTTATGCCAGGCGCACCGACAAAAAAAATTGTTTTTAAAAAATTCACGCAAGGGCCGACATGGATTGGGATCCGACCATGCAAGTCGTCCTGTGGGTTGGATGTCATAGGCCTATATATAGCAATACAAACCCTATAAATCTAAAATCAAAAGCCCTAATTCTGAAATCACAGAAACAGGGAGAAGAAAGGGGAGAAACAAACAGAATGAAGGGTTTAGGGTAAAAATGGATTTTTTTTTGTTTCTAAAAATGAAAAACAAATTGACTTTTTTTTGTTACTGCGTAAAAAAAACTGCAGAAAAAGTAAAAAAACAAAAAAATTTAATCACGAGATCGTTTGAAATTCTATGCTACAGGGTTTGAACCACCAGAGGTTTGGATTTTGGATTGTCTAAATACTTCTGTTCGAATGTATTTTGCTGCTCCACAGTGCTCTCACACTCTCTTGTTCCAGGTATGTCTCAAATCAAACAACTTAATTAAATCAATTTTTAGCACCTCTGGCCACCTTACCTCACTGTCCTTTTTGAGCATATTGATCATTTCTCGAAGATGCTCGATAATTTTTGGGATAAATCTTCTCAAGAAATTCATCTTACTATTAAAGGCTTAGATATCCTTCTTGCTCCGTGGAAAACATATTTTATTAATGGTTTCGATCTGGGAGGGATCAATATAGATACCATCTTTGGAGATCATATGGCCAAGAGGCTTGCCCTCCTCCATGGCAAAAAGGCTCTTTTTGGGATTGAGTGAAATCCAAAACTTTTTGCACTTCTGAAATACAATTCTCAAATGATATAAATGCTCATCATCAGAATGGGAGAAAACTGTCAGACCATCAAGGTACACTACTACCCCATGAGGAATAATTAAATAAATCCTTATTTATTTGATTTTCCTTTAGGAATAACTAATTAAATCATTGTTTAAATAATATGCGTGATCATATTTAACCCAATAATGAAAAATATTTAGATAAATCATTATTTTTCTCTAGGAAAAATTAATTAAATCATTATTTAGTTATTATTCCCTGTTAAATTTTACTAAATCACCTAGGAATAATTAAACAAATCATTATTTGTTTAGTATTCTTTAACCACATACTTGAAATGATAAATAAATCATTTATTTGTTTATTATTTCTAAATAAAGGTATTTAACCAATTTAAATACATTTTCACTCCAACAAAATATAATGAAATATTCCAAGTGGTTAGATCTAGATTTTGGTTAATAATATTTTAGTATTCTCCATTATCGTGGATAACTCAATATTTTGTTATAAATAGGAAGGTTTTTTCCATTCATTCTTCACTCTAGACATTCTCATTGTCATTATTATTTCCTTTTTGCATTTGAGCTCCCACTTGAGTTCAACACATATTTTGGGTTTTCTCCACCATTGAGAGAGAGAGACTCGCGAAGTTGAAGCATTAAGGACAACCAAAAACCCATCCTATTGAGGGGGACTAGTAACATTTATTTTTTTTCTTCACTATGTGTTACATAATACAAAAATCATTCTTTAATCTTGTCTTGTAAATTGGCTACTTGGAGTTAGCATCAGTTGTTATTTCTTTTTGCGCTTTAACTACTTGTACTGCATAGATATTGGTTTTTTCACTATTGTAGATCTAAAGGGTTGAACAACCACTACTGTTTTTAGGGATATTCGTCACTCATAGCTAAAGTAGGATCTTTTCGTACAACTTCCATAATATTTTACACCAAGAAATGGCAACTCCACTATTTTGATTCAGATTCCTGTGTGACCAGTAGCTTCAACAACAATGGTTTTTGTTCAGTTTTTTTCAGTCTCTTGATGTTGTTTTTTAACATCTTTTCCCTCATTCAGTCAAAATTCTAAATTCTGGATGTTTTCTGGTGTTTTCCACAGGTAACAGGTACCAGTCGTGCCAGAGACGATAATTTTTCTGCAACGTGCCGACTGAGAACCAAGGAGCATAAAATTGCATTTTTTAGCCCAAATAGTATGATTTCCCCCTGAAATTGCACTTATCTGCTCAAAAAGTGCGAGCTCACCTGTTTACAGGTTAGTAACTATGATCTGGCATGTTAATCTCTTAGAAATATGTTAAAGGTTCATTTGTGAGATTAACTCCTAACTGTTAGGAAAACAATTGAAATTAGTTATGCCCAGAGGGGGAAAGAAAAAAAAAAGAAGGAAAATTTCCTTTTTTCAAGATTCTTGAGGAAGGAAAAAGGAGAATTTTGGAAAATATAGACTAGTACCAAATTTTATGACTAGAGATAAATTTTATGAAGTGGAATCTATAAAAAAATAAATAACTATGGGAGATAAAGATAGGTGTTTTGAAAAGTAAATTAATGGGAGAGAAAGGATAGTTTAAACGTAGAAGATTAGTAGGGTGTTGCTAAGTGTTCAAGAGGAAATTTTAATAAGGGTTTCTACACAGTTTTTTTCTGACATCTAGGAATGGAGCTCAAGGGGAACTAACAAAGAGTTGGTTCAAGGTTAGGAGGAACATGGAAGCCTTTAACCTATTTCCTAGAAGGATTTAGATAAGAATATGAATATTTTAGATTGTGAATAATATAAATGTGAATGTTGAGACTATGAAGGAGAAAGTAGTGTAGATGATTACTGTGGCAATCAATGGTCTGAATTTATAGATGATAAATGATTTTTTTGAATGTTGAACAATGGACATAAGTATTGTTATGTCATAAAATGTAGTTGTTTTTGGTTAATTTTTCTTTATGCGGGTAACACACAGGTGCTAGGGAAAGATCCCTCTATCACAAAAAGCAATAAAAGGGTACTAAAGAATTCCTAATGAAAATTTCTAAGTTGGAACAATGTAAATGAAATAAATATGGTGTAAAATAATTGCTCGAATATATTTCATTAAACAAACATTGTACTTGGTGGTAAGACTGGGTATTCGTAGACATGCATAAAATTGCGTGTAGGGCTTACTGATATCAAAAAGTGTGTTTTGGAAGCAGTAGACTAGAAAGAGTTATGTTTGTGTGTTATATAATACTAAGTTCAAAGGTTGGTGTTTATGCTCAATGTTAGATGTCCAGCCTTGTGGGAAACCAAATTTATGTGCATAATCCCAAGCACAATAGTCCTAAAAAAAGGAGGATTGGGGCTTAGAAGACCAGAAGCAATCCCCCATTATTGGGGTCCACTAGGTCTTTGGCATATATATATATATATATATATATATATATATATATATACTATTAAATTAAACAACAATAATTGTATGCTTGAAAAGAAATGAACTAATACATTTGAGAATTCCTGGAAGGGAAATAGTATACTTATATACATCAAAAGGCACAAGAAATACAAAAATGTATATCTCATACAATGTTTTTGTGGAACTTTAACCAAGAAATTGCAATTTAAATTGAAAATGCTAAAAATTTTCAAACTAAAATTCAACTTAGAGAACAATACTGGAAGAAAAATTAGAACCTAAACGTCTAAGAAATAAACTCTTAAAATCTAGCACTTGTTCAAATAAAGTGACCAAATTTTATCGAGTTTATGGATTAAGAATATGTTATAGAAGTTTTACTATATATATATATATATATATATATATATATATATATATATATATATATATATATATATATATATATGATAATTGTTTACAAGGGTCGGGGCATTTCCCTTAAGCATATGTTTCAATACATATAAATAAGAAGTAGCATGCCTACAGCCATCACAGTGCCTAAATATTTAGAACCCTAACATGTAAACTTAATCAGCCTAAAGTAAGTTAGAGGGGCATAACATGATAAAGGACCTAACAAGAATAAAGGACTAAATGAGCACTTGTAGCCCTGAAGTACGATGAGAAACCCAACAATAAAAAATTTCCTTGATCATTCAAAATTTCGATGTCATAGGTGCATACCTACAATCCTGTAGAGTTAGCTCCTATCCAAAAACTTATTGCATAATTATTTGAACGAAAAATATTATATATCAAGGGTTTGAGTAATTAATTTACCTATAAATGTTTGGACAAAGTAGCCATATACTTGCGAGAGAAAGAGGGAAAAAAAATAATAGGTTAGACAACATCAACGAGCTATAATAAGAACATATCAAAATCTTCAATAAGACAACATCAAAGTGGGGTTTTGGTAATTTACGGTGAGGATTTTTCCTTATTTCATCTCCTAGAATGGTTAAAGATGAAACAAAACCCTAGACCAAATTGGTTGTCATGACCATAAAAAATATTTGACACATAGCCATGTTACCTGTATGAGAAATGAGAGATGGTTAACATAAATTTTGGGAACGACATCAGAATAAATCAAGAAACCAAAAATCAAAAGATATATGCCAATGTTGATAAGGTTAGTGGTGAGAAAATTCCATGGAGAACAAAGGATAGGATACATAGTTATATAGAAAAATTAAAACTCTAACTATATAAGTGCTTATATGCATAGATTCATATATATGTATATGGAAATATGTATATAACTATAAATAAAATTCTTAGTTCTAATAATTTAAGAACAAAGGGTCTCAAGCCTTGGTTCACTGAGACTTCGCTTTGATCCCAAGACTTGAATAAAGACTTCTAAAGTGGGTAAGTATGCAAGAAAAATTTGTAAGGAACATCATGGGAACTAAATAGCTATCATAAATCTTAATGGTACCATGAGAGGTGAAAGATTTAGAAACTCATGATGTAATTATACACAATGATAAATTATGTATTGTGAATGTAATTTACCTTTAAAAGAAAAAACAAAATTCACTCTGATGAATCTCTAGGACATTTACATAACCTTTAAAGACAAAAATAATTCACTATGATGAATCCCTTAGACATTTACATATTTTTTTTATGTGTAAAGTTGGGTGAGATATTATAGATGGTATTAGAGAAAAACACATTAAAATAATGTTGGCTCGAGGGGTCCTGACCCAGGTTCAGAGGTTAAGGTTTGCCCGAAGTAGTATGGGTGGGTGCTGGAACCAAGTTTCTGCACCCTGAGAGAGGATAGGTAAGCCAAGCAAAGATGTGTCCGACTTTATAATGACCAGATCGCCTATCTTAGAACCAGATTTATAGGTCTCCTTCGCATCTATGTGTGCAAGGTCAACTATACTTACTGTGCTCAAAAAATCATATACTTCTAAAACAGTAGTGCAGCATTGCATAAAACATAACAGAACAGATCCAGATGCAGTAGAAACACTTACATAGTACTTTCGCAGCTTAACACAGAATATGCATAATACAGTAAGTATCACAGATTCGCATAAATAGTACACATAGATTCAGTTACTCAAGAACCTTTCTCATTCATCAATCCATCAGTTCCTTCTTATAATACCCAAACCCGACCTGCGCACACAACAGTAGGGTCCGCACACAGCAGGACTTGGGATCTCTACGCACACAGCCAGCAGGAGTCCTTTCCCCCAAAACCCAAACAGATCTACTAAGCCACAATTCGCATCAAGATTTCATCATCTTCTTGCAATTATCATTCAAAACGTCTCTCTATTTATAAAAATATAGCCTAATCTTTCCTATGGTCTGTAAACAGTGGTTTGCGAACTCTAGGTCTACCCTTTGACCCATTAAAATTCTTGCGAGGCTTTGAACCGCCCCAAAACCCCTGCGCTAGACTAAATATAATTAAAAATATACAAAACCGGACCCATTTCGCAGCTTGCATGAGACCCTTTTCCAACAGTCCCCCAACACAATATTGGGACTCGTCCCGAGTCACTAGGGTGGTGCGGTCTCTACCTGCGCACATAGGGCATTTATGGATGTGATCAGTGGAGGAAATACTTCTTGAATCTGAGCGGAAATACTCTGTGTGATGTCTATAAGCTTCTGGGAGGTTGGTCCTTTAGTAGCCATGGCAACCCGCTCTAATATCTGGTTGAGTTGCTCGATTGCGCCATTGGTATCCTGTGATAGCTGGAGGGCGGCATCGGCCCATGGCTTCAAGAATTTTTTGATGGCATGCCTCGTTTTCCGGAGATCTGAAATCATATCTTGGAGTGCGTTGCTATTCTTCAAGAGTGCCAGATGTTGCGCAAGGACTAAGGAAGGCAAGGTAGCTTCAATCTGATCGAAAGCGGCTTCCTTCTATCGTAAGTCCTGCTTGATGTTCTGAAGAACCGGGTTGAACTGGACCGCTGTCCAGAGCTACATGGTCGACTCGAGCAACTGATTACCTTGAGTAAGATGTCCCGTAATGATGTCCATAGCTTCTATTACCGACGCAGCATGCTGGGCTCGTACCTCCGGAGGTGTGGCAGGATGTACTTGGGCCTGTAATGCGGTGATTTTCCAGTCCATTTGGGTCTTGAGGGTCTATATTTCGGTTCGGGACGCCTTTAGTGCTGCAACCAAGCCTTCTACTGTAGCCCAAAGCGGAGCTGAAGCTGGGAGCTCATCTAGGACCTCTGTGCTGACCTGGTGGACCACTGTTTCGAGCTACGCCATCTGCGAGATAGCAAGGGAGACATCGTCGGTCTATCGTGCGATGATCGACGTGGCCATATCGAGCTAGTGCTGCGCGGTCCGATCACGATGATGGATCTCTTAAAGCACGGCGGTGTGTAAACCCTGTAACACGTCGCAGGGCAGCTGCGCTAAGTCCAATTGTAGTCCTGTAGCCACTTGAAGTTGGGCGCCGACCAGGACAGTGCTAGGCAACGAATAAGCACGGCTTTCATTTGTAGTTAGCCCGGTACTGCTAGTAGGGTGTAGCGTATCCGTCTTTGGTCGGAGGTCTCGAAACTCAACCAGTATGGTTTCGATTGCAACCTTTTGTCGTGCTTCTATGGCTGCCCACTGATCCTTTGTAGCCAGAGTAAGTGCATCCGTGATTTTCTCGAGATCACCATTAGTTAGCGTGATCATTGCGTCATAGTCTGGGTATTGGGCGTGTTGCTTTTTCTGGGGCCCCTTTGCAAGCTCCCTGTGCTACTTCGTACCCCGAGGGGATGTAGTATCCTTGTTAGTCAGCCCTTTCGTTCGCAGGACTAGCTGCGACTTGTCCATGTCAGCTCTCACAGTGATCTGCGACAGTTGCGTACCATCTTTCGTGGCTACTTCCGAGCCCGTCCCGCTAGAGCCTGCGATCATCCCAAGGTTGTAAGGGGCATTAACTTCCGTCATACAGCTTCGACACCAATTTGTGCAGGGTTCGAAGTCAATTTTCCCTACAAGGAACTAGAGGGCAATTAACCTTGATTTCGGTGTCACAAACCCCATCGTCATAATGTCCACGGAGCTCTAGACCGGTAGGTAGGTACGCGGGGGGTTAGGGCTGCCATATTAACGTAAGGAGGGGATCCTGAATTTGGAGACTCACAGGCAGCGGAAGTGAGTTGATTGGGTATGAACAGAATGCTAAAGGTCCATAAAATCATGCAGCAAAATAATACATGCAAATTACAGAGATGATATGGAACTTTTATCGGAGTTATCCTTTCTCCTTTATAGTGCTCATGGCTATCCAACGATAAGGTGAATCGAACTTGGAACATACCATCAAGCAAACAGTAAAAACACAGAAGAAATTGCCACATTAATTGCTAGTCGCCTGTTTTCCGTAATGATAATATTTCCTTTTTACCAGAGTTTAGTGTTCTGACTGTCATCGTTCTTACCCTATGGCCTTCCCATGGATCTAATGACCTCGGATGAAGCATCAGTGTTGCTTTTGCATCCTGAATTATAGCTGAAGTAGGGTGTGCTGTAATGCAATTCAGGTGCAACCTACACAACTTGGCAACCGTGTGCATCCCGTCCAGTTCCGAGGTTGGAGTAGTACGGGGATCATCCCCTAATTCAGATGCAATGTATAGGCGTGGTCTACCCTGAGTCAAGGAATCAGTGCTCTGCAAAGCTGCGTCGAGCAATCATGTGCCATCCGTCACCCTAAATGTTCGCAGAAACTCATCCCGCAAATTCTCCCAATGGCGAGTGCACTGATGTAGCTCCGCATCTAAATACCATGCAGCTGGACGTAGTCCCAGAGCATGGATAAACAGGTGGACCCGTTCTTTTTTGGTTCTGTCACACCACTGCGTTTCCCATGCGAGAAAATATCTGCGTGGATCTTCTGACACAAGGAACTTTTGGATCTGTCTCACAGCTGGAGCTTCAAATCACAGGATCATCTTATCCCAACATTCCTCCCAATCACAAAATACCTTCCCATGAGTATCCCACCAGCGCGCAGGTGTTCCATGTAGGGCTAGCTTAAGGGCCCATATTCTGTGTCCCTTGGGAACTTCTGCTTCGAATGCGCGTACAAATTCCTTAATGTTACCCGAATCCCCAAAGTAGGGCAGGTCTCTTACCTCGGAGGCGATGCAGCGGAAGTTCCTTGTGACCCGAAGACATCGCAATGCCGAAACCTCATGCAACTGGCCTTGCCAATTCTCTAGTTGCCCATTGGAGTCGAAAAAGCATTCACTATATTTTTCCCAGCAGAGTACTCCTTCCACTGTGGGGTTAATCCAATATTCGTCCTGCGTAGTCAACTTGTAAATGTGATCCACTTCCTCCTCATCTCGCGCTGGCTCTATATACCGTGTGCCTTCCGTGGGATCCAATGGTACTATTACTCATGTGTCGTTATTTTCAAACACCATGCTGCACTTTTTGAGATTGATAACACCCCCCATTTCTATAGCCCAGTCCAGTCCTAGGAGCGTGGGGTAGGGGTCCGCATCTTCTATGATTTCTATTACCTCAAAGTCATCTTGGGCCTTTACTCCTGCGATATCTACCATGATTTTTGGCAGCCTTCCAAGAGGGATGATCTTCTGCTGATTCGCCATCCGCAGCTGGATGGTGGACCATTCGAACTTAGGTTCTCCCATTCGTTGCCTTGTTTTTTTAGGTAACACGTTCGCATCTGATCCAAGGTCAAAAATAACGTGATCCATCTCGTAGTCACCAATCTGCGCAGTCATCCGCATTTCTCTTCCGATGCATTTTTTATACCTGTATAGTTTGTGTACATCCTTGGTCCCCAGGGTCAGATCGGGCCACGCTGCGCAGCTATTCATTAATGCCTGAAGGTTCTCTACAGCCTTTGGGTTGTGTAGCAGCTTCATACATGCCTACAGAAAGGGCTCGACCCCCTCATCTGTCTTGGGGTGTGTCGGTACCTGCACAGTAGCTGCTTCTTCCTGAGCGAAGTCCTGGCCAGCTACGGCCATTGTTTCTTGTCCCTTTTTCATGTTCGATCCTTCTTGACAAGTCAGAGGATCCCTGGAAGCCTCTTCCTTTGGTCCCCGGGTGGCCATCCCACTGCGTGTTATCACTTTCACACTTGGGTCCATGTTCCTTAGCTCGACTTTAACTCTCTGCACATTCTGTGTAGGGGTGGGCTGCTTTTTCTGTATTTTTTCTATTAAAATTGGGAAATATTTGATCGCATGGTCCAGTTGTCTGCAATATTTGCAGGATTTCCTTGTAGGATTTGGGCAGTCCCTTGCAAAGTGTCCTACTTCCCCGCAGTTATAGAAGATTAGTTGTCCATGTCCTCGACATGCGCTTCCTCCCCGACCTCCCCTGCCCCTTGCTGGAGAGCCACCAAATCTCGCAGGAGATCTAGGTGACGCAGGGCCTGACTGTACCCTATACAAGTTTCCTTGATCTATCATCAAATCATAAGTTCGAAAGTTCTAATCATCGTACATCCTACCAACTGGCAGAACCTGCACCACTGTTGCTTCAGTTCTGGGACATACGCTCCTAGCCGGGGGCAATGGTTCATATCGTGCAGCCCTGTGATGTGGTAGTTATCGCACCATAATGCAGACCCGCTGGAGCCTGGATGTACTAGGTTGGGTTCTCCACTTGCTCCTGGACGCACCAGACTAGGTCCTCCCACCTGCATGTAATCTGTCAATAGTTGGCACTGATCCTTCGTATGGCCAGATACCTGACATCGTATGCACCATAGATCTGTGCTGGCTCCTTTTCCTCGTTCCTTTCGCAGGTTCTGAATTTCCATGTGCATAGCTCCGAGTTGCTCTTGAATTTGCTGTACTCCTAACGAAGTATCTTCTCTGGGCACAACTTCTAGTTTCATAGTGACTTCCACAGCTTTTTCCTACGACTCGAAGGTTTGGTGACTCATTGGTGTGCGCAGGTGGGGCAACAACATAGCGATAAACCATTTCATATGTTTTCTATCGTCATACTCAAATCCTCCTTCCTTGATTTCTCTCTTCAGTCGCTGATCAGCCTCCCATACAGATTCAGACGCTCCTTTCTTGAATTCCTTCACATCTGCTACTAACTGAGACTAAGATTTTGGCTTTCAGAACTGTTGCTTCAGAGCGTCCTTAATATCTTGAATAGATGCATTCCTGTTCTGAGATATGTATCGCATATACCAGTCCAAAGCTCATTCTTCAAATTCCAGGGACAGCTGTGCCCTCTTCACCATATCGTTTGTCACATTTTGCGCAGTCCATACAGAATCTGCAAGAAACCAAAATCGGTCCATATCCTCATCTCCTACTCCCTTGAAGGTAGGTAGTTTCAGGTGCATAGCCATATCACTATCCGGCGGAGGTGGTGATATGGATGAACTCTTACCTTCATGCGACCTAGATGGCGGTGTAGCCGGGGTGCTCTTCGTAGCCGTCTCTCGCAGAGGGCTATCGATAGATCTTCCCCCTTCAAGGTTGGTTCAATAGTATTTACCACTGCGTGTCGTGCTCTCATCGAGATCTGAGGTCATTCACTTGGTATGACTACGTAGAATACTCTTCTCGCACAGTAATATCTTAATCAACAGGGGTAATGTCTTCAGAAACTTGCCCCCAAAACCTTTAAAGGATATCCGCTCTACTTCGGAGTAGGAGATGAACTGATCAATAGAAAATTCTATCACAAACCCTCCTAGCACACTGTCCACCCATTGATCCACTGTGCAAGTGATGGTATTATCATTCCTTTCCAGCTGCTAGATCAGCTCTGGAGTCCACTGAGTGAGTCGTTCGTCCTTCCAACACTTCTGGAACTCTACGAGCCTAGCTAGCCACTCCTAAAGCTCGATTGCAAATGTCACAAAGAAAATTTTGTAGCTTTCTGTGAGAATGTACCTGTTTTTCCAATTTTCCATCGTTAACCTCGTGCTACGATACTCTTTTATCGCAAATTCCTGAATCTGATTTTCGAACCACTCTTCAATTTCCTTCCTTTCAGGCTTCCAGTACTCTCTTTTCATTACCCAATCCCTCTCTCAAAATGCTCCTGGTCCCGGCAACGGAACCATTTGTTGGCTCGAGGGGTCCTGAACCAGGTTTGAAGGTTAAGGTTTTCCAACAAACCCCTATACTATTGGTCCTTTCAGTAGTGACCTACGTGCATAGGTCAAAGTCTCACCCGAAGTAATATGGGTGGGTGCTGGAACTAGGTTTCCGCACCCTGAGAGAGGATAGCTAAGCCAATCAGAGCTATGTCCGGCTTTATAATGACCAGATTGCCTATCTCAAAACTAGATTTATAAGTCTCCTTCGCATCTACGTGCGCAAGGTCAACTATACTTACTGTGCTCAAAAAATCATATACTTCTAAAACAATAGTGCAGCAGTGCATAAAACATAATAGAATAGATCCAGATGCAGTAGAAACACTTACACAGTACTTACGCAGCTTAACACAGAATATGCATAATACAACAGCTATCACAGATTTGCATAAACAATACACATAGATTCAGTTACTCAACAACCTTTCTCATTCATCAATCTGTTAGTTCCTTCTTACAATACCCAAACCCGACCTGCGCACACAGCAGCAGGGTCCGCACACAGCAGGACTTGGGATCTCCACGCACAGAGCCAGCAGGAGTCCTTTCCCCAAAAACCCAAACAGATCTACTAAGCCACAATTCGCATCAAGATATCATCATCTTCTTGCCATTATCATTCAAAACGTCTCTCTATTTATAACAATCTAGCGTAATCTTTCCTATGGTCCGCAAATTGTGGTTTGTGAACTCTAGTTCTACCCTTTGACCCATTACAATTCTTTCGGGACTTTGACTCGCCCCAAAACCCCTGCGCTAGACTAAATATAATTAAAAATATACAAAATCGGACCCATTTCGCAGCTTGCAGGAGACCCTATTCCAACAAATACTATGGCCTTTGAGTTGGATACACTTTTATTAATTAAATATTTGTGGTTACATAGAAAAATAGAACAAATTTTCAAGATGAGAAGAATGGTGAAACCACAAGGAGGTACACATATTGGAGAAGAAGAAATTTATGTGCATTTGGGACAAAAACTTCACGTACCCAATAGAGAGTTGTTGGACATGGTGAAAAAATTGCAGAGGTAGCTGGTAAATCTACATGTAGGACATGAAAAACTATTGAAATCTAGCATTGAACAAGACCAACTTATTAAGAACTTAACTAATAAATCTAATCCCAAAATAGTAGAAATAATGAGGGATGAGGAAAATAGAGGGGAGGCGTCTAAACAAAAAATTGTTGAGGAAATGAAAGAAAACAAGGAGAAAAAATCTAAAGAAGGGGAGGAGCATAGTTCATCAAAATTTCATACAAAATCATAAAATAATCCCAAAATATAACTCTCGGAAGAATTAGAAAAGATCATACCCCCAACTTATGCTAGGGAGACAAAAGAAGCAGTTGAACCATGATTTCTCAATATTAGTAGATGCTTTCAAGTATATGACTATTTTAAAGAGTTAAAAGTCAAGTTGCTACTTATTAGTTGTAGGGAAAATCTTCTTTTTCGTGGTAGGAAATGAAAACAATCCATAACTTAGAAGGTACGAATGCTACTTGGGAGGAATTCTAACGACTATTTAAAGGAAATTATCTGACTAAGCATTATTTTGACGATAAGGATAAATAATTCCATGATTTGAAATTGGGCTAGATGTTAATGGATGATTTAGTAAATAAATTCACTCCTATATTACACTATGTGTCATACCTAAAGGAAGAAAAAAAAAGTATAGTGTTTCGTAAATTTCCTTCCACTCTCTTTTAAAGAGTGAATTGAATATGAAAATCCAAATACTATGAATGAATCCATTATGAAAGCCAGAATTTTCTACCAACATGGCAAGCAGAGAAATGGAAAAATGGAAAATTGGTCTAACAACAAGAAGAAAAAATGGCACATGGTGGAAAGGGTGGAAAAGACTAGCCATTTAAACAACCTAGTAAAATTAGTTAGAACCAGAAATTTAGCAAAAATAACAACCAAGCACCATGAACACAAAGTGAGACCCAAGCTAGGTCTAAACAGGAAGAAATCAAAATTTAGGGAGTTAATGGTAAAGACAGGGAAGCTTTAAAATTTTAGGGTTGAGGAGAGCCCCATCTATTATAGAATCTCCCTATAACACTAGATTCGTGCAAAACCTGTAAAATCTCTAAGAGACCTCCATTGTTAATGACTTGGTTAGAAATATATTATGCATCAATGAAGATTTGGAAGGATGCTAATAAAAGCATATGTCCACCATGGTGGATATAGAAGATACTATTTTTAACCAATTTGTTTATGTATTAATAGACCTTGGTGCTAACTTGAGTTATTTTAGCCCTCAAGTTATAGAAAAGTGTAAGTTGAAGTCTAAAAAATATAAAAAATTGTTGCTAGTTGAGCTTATGACAAGAACGAAAAGAAAGGACGATTAATTAGGTGGAAGCATGCCCAATGATACTACATGAAAATCATACTACTATGAATTTGAATATACTTCCATTGGGCTCATATGATGTTATGTTGGGGACAAATTAGCTAGAAGGACATTGGGAAATTATTAATTGCCTTGATAAAATTGTCACATGGACATGAGAAAATGATGAAACCTAGATTATAAAGGACATACCTAGGCCCATTTTTTTGTGCCAGATATTAGCTTTACAGTTAAAGAGGATTGCAAATAATGGATGTCAAATTTTTGTTATTCAGGTAGAGGACCACTCATTGAATAAATCAACTAATTATATATGTCAATTAGAAGGTTTCCAACACTATCACGATGTATTTCCTGAAGAATTTCATGGTCCACCAGTAAAAGGGGAGATATATTTTTTCATAGAGATGATACTGGGAGTAGCACCAGTATTGAAGGCTCCTTATTGAATGAGTGTACCAGTGATGATGGAGGTGAACATGCAGTTGCAGAAATTTCTAAATAAAGGTTACACCATACCTAATGTGTCAATGTGGGGTGCACTAGAACTTTCTGTTAAGAAAAAGGATGGAACCTTTAGGTTGTGAATTTGTTACCATCATCTAAAGAAGACAAATAATTGGGAGGAATTCTAACAACTATTTAAAGGAAATTATTTGACTAAGCATTATTTTGACAATAAGGATAAAGAATTCCATGATTTGAAATTGGGCTACATGTTAATGGATTATTTAGTAAATAATTTCACTCCTCTATTATGATATGTTTCATACCTAAAGAAAGAAAAAACAAAAGTAGAGTGTTTCGTAAATTGCCTTCCTCTCTTTTAAAGTGTGAATTGAGTATGAAAATCCAAATACTATGAATGAATCCATTATGAAGGCCATGATTTTCTACCGACATGCCAAGAAGAGAAATGGAAAAATGGAAACTTGGTCTAACAAAACGAAGAAAAAATGGCACAGGGTGGAAAGGGTGGAAAATATGGGCCATTTAAACAACCTAGTAAAATTAGTTAGCAATAGAAATTCAGCAAAAATAACAACCAAGCACCATGAACACAAATCCAGACCCAAGATAGGTCTAAACAGGAAGAAATCAAAAGTTAGGGAGTGAATTATAAATATAGGGAAATTTTAAAATTTGGGGGTTGTGGAGAGCCCCATATATTGTAGAATTTCCCTATAACACTAGATTCATGCAAAACCTGCAAAATCTCTAAGAGGCCTCCATTGTTAATGTTGTGGCCAAAAATATACTATGCAGTAATGCAACTTTGGAAGGATGCTAATAAAAGCATACGTCCACCATGGTGGATATAGAAGATATTATTATTAACCAATTTGTTTCCATATTAATATACCTTGGTGCTAGCTTGAGTTATTTTAGCTCTCGGGTTATATAAAATTGTAAGTTGAAGTCTAAAATATATATAAAAAAATTTGCTAGTTGGGCTTATGAAAAGAACAAAATTACAGGATGATTAATTAGGTGGAAGCATGCTCTGTGATACCACATGAAAATCATACTACTATGAATCTGAATATACTTCCATTGGGCTCATATGACATTATGCTAGGGACAAATTGACTAGAAGGACATTGGGATATTATTAATGGACTTGATAAAATTGTCACCTAGACATGAGAAAATGATGAAACCTAGATTATAAAGGACATACCCAAGCCCATTTTTTTGTTCCAGATATTAGCCTTATAGTTAAAGAGGATTTCAAATAATGGATGTGAACTTTTTGTTATTCAGGTAGGGGACCACTCATTGAATAAATCAACTAATCATATAGGTGAATTAGAAGGTTTCCAAGACTATCAGGATGTATTTCCTGAAGAAGTTCCTGGTCCACCAGTAAAAGGGGAGATATATTTTTTCATAGAGCTGATACCAGGAGTAGCACCAGTATCGAAGGCTCCTTATTGAATGAGTGTACTAGTGATGATGGAGGTGAAGATGTAGTTGCAAAAATTTCTAAATAAAGGGTACACCATACCTAATGTGTCAATGTGGGTGCACTAGACCTTTTTGTTAAGAAAAAGGATGGAACCTTTAGGTTGTGAATTTGTTACCATCATCTAAACAAGATGAATATTAAAAATAAATATCCCCTTCCGAAAATAGAAAATTTATTTGACCAAGTCAAAGGAGTGATAATATTCTCTAAAATAACCCTTAGATCTAGTTACCACCAATTGAGAATTAAATAGTAGGACATATTGTAGACAACCTTTCGAATAAGCTATGGACATTACAAGTTTACAGTATTACATTTTCGACTTATGAATGAACTTGTTACTTTCATGTGTTTGATGAACAACATGTTCAGTAAATTCTTGGATAAGTTTGTATTATTTTTTATATATGATATCGTAATATATTCCAAGACTTGAGAAGAGCATAAGAAACACCTATAAATAGTGCTAAAAACCCTATGTGAACACTATTTATATGCTAAATTTAGAAAGTGTGAATTTTAACAAGGAAAGATACAATACCTTAGGCATGTAATCATGAAATATGGAATAGCAGTGGATCCCGAAAAAAGTGAATGCCATTCTTGTTTGGCCAATCCCAAAAGACGTGGAAATTATAAGGTCATTTATGGGAATTACTAGGTATTATCACATATTCATAGAGGGATTATCTATGTTAGCATATCCCATAACTTCCTTGCAGAAGAAAGGAGTGAAAAATGTGTGAACACAAAGATGTCAAGAAATTTTTGAGGATTTGGAACATTTACTGATTTTTGTAGTTATGCTAAGAATAGCAAACCTGTATAAGGATTTCATGGTGTACGTTAATGTGTTCTTAGAGAGCCTTGGAGGTGTACATATGCAGGAAGGACATGTGGTGGCATATGAGTCTCATAAAATAAAATAACATGAAAATAATTATTCAGGCTATGATCTTGAGTTATTAGTATTCATCCATGCCCTTAAAATTTCGATACATTACTTGATTGGGAAGAAATTCATTTTGGTTACAAATCATGTAAGTTTACAATCATTTTTCTTCATCTTGACATGAATGCCAGGAAGGATAGGTGGATGGATCTCTTAAGAAAATACAATTTTGACATCAAGCACATAATAGGAAATGAAAACAAGGTGGAATATGCACTGAGTCAAATTTTAAAACAATTATTTGAAATGATAGTGAGAAAAACTAAAACAGATTTTTCTAAAAAAATAGAAAAGGCTGTAATAAAATATCAAAATTATATTCAGATTCGTGATAGTCTAAGGAGTGAGGCTAATCAAATAAATAAACTTGATTATAAAATTAATGAGAAAGGATTGGTGGTGTACAGAAATAGACTTTACATTCCAATTGTGGATGATATTAAAAGATTAATATTAGATGAATAAATCATAAAAAACCTTATGCAACATACCCAAAGTATTAAAAAATGATTGTCGCTACAAAAAAATAAAATTTTTGGCCAAGAATGAAGAAGGAAGTTGTTGATTACTTGGAAAGTTGCCAAGAATTCCAGTTGGTTAAGGCATAGCATGAACACCTAGTAAGATTGATCATTCCCCTACCTGTACTGAAGTGGAAGTGGTAGGTAATATCGTTAGATTTTATTACTGGACTACCTAGAACAATAAGGTAGCACGACTCTATTATGGTAGTTGTAGACAAGTTGATGAAAGCTACCCATTTTATACCTATTCAGTCTACCTACAAAGTTGCATAAGTGGAAGAAGTCTTTATGAAGGAAAATTTATGACTTCATGGTGTGCTAAAGATAGTGATATCAGATAGAGACGTAAATTTCACCTCAAATTTTTGGATAGCATTCTTTTCTAGAATGGGTACGTAGTTGAACATCAACATCGCATATCATCCACAAACTGATGGGAAAATAGAAAGGGTTAACAAGTTCCTTGAAGAAACATCAATCATTTATGTCATGAACTAACCCACCAAGTGGGAGGACTATCTACATTTGGTAAATTTCGTCTATAACAATGGTTATTAGGCATCACTCAAAATGGATCCCTTTGAGGCTTTTTATGGAAGGAAACATCAAGTTCCTTTAATTTAGCATCAACCCAAGGATAGACCTACGCTAGGGCCATATATGTTACAAGAAATGGAAGAGATGTTAAAAAATATCATATAGAATTTGAAAGTAATGCCACAACGGAAAACTCTGTGCTAATTTAAAAAGGACACATAAACAGTTTCAAGTGGTTGAATATATTTATGTTAAAGTATGGCCCAAAAAAAACTCCTTGAAATTGGAGAGTTGTTCTAACTTGGCCCCTTAGTTTTGTGGTCCATTTGAGATATTGGCCATGGTATGGTTGGTGGCCTACCTATTGGCACTACAAGCCCATATTAAAACTCATAATGTATTACATGTGTCTCTTTTAAGGAAATATATACATTATCTAACAGATATAATTGATTGGAATGTTGTACAATTGAACTAAAAGGAGAGTACCAGGTCATGCTGCTACAAGTTTTGGAATGGAGGGAGATTATACTCCGGAATCGAGCCATTTCCCAGGTTAAAGTGCATTGGAAGCACTTTGAGCCCGAGGAGACAACCCAGGAAATGGAAGATAAAATGAAGGAAATGTTTCATATGTTGTTCTGAAGATGATGAAATCCTGAAAACACTGCAGACATTTTTCTTTTTTAAGGGGAATGGAACTGTAATACCCTTGGAAATTTACTTGTGACTCGAAAATTACTTATGACTCAATTATATTAAATATTTGGTTAAAAATTAAAAGGGATAAATGCATAATAATACTGGTGTAAATATTTATTTTAAAAATTAAAAGAAAAAATATATATATTTTGGCATGTCAATCCCTCTTAGAAATATGTTAATGGTTGACATGTGAGATTAACTCCCAACTGTTAGGAAAATGGTTGAAAACAATTATGCCAAGAGGGGGAAAGAACAAAAAGTAAGAAAACCCTCCTTTTGCCAGGATTTTTGACGAAGGAAAAAAGAGATTTTTGGCAAAGATTGAACACTACCAAATTTCATGACTAGAGATCAATGTCATTAAGTGGAATTTGTAAGAAAATAAAGAACTTTGGGGGATAAATAAATTTTCTTTGAAAAGAAAACAAGTGGGAGAGAAAGAAGATTGGTTTGAACCCAAAAGATTAACAGGACGTTGTTAAGATTTTAGGAGAAAATTTTAATAAGGGTTTCTGCATAGTTTTTCATGAAAACTAGGAGTGGAGCTCAAGGATAACTAACAACAAGTTGGTTCAAAGTTGAGAGGAACACAAAATCCTTTAGCATATTTTCTGGAAAGCTCTATATAAGTATATGAATTGTTTAGACTATGAATAATAGAAATGTGATTTTTGAGACAATGTAGGAGAGAGTTGATGATTACTGTAGAACTCAATGGTATGAATTTAGAAATGGATAAATGAATATTTATTGATGTTGAATAATGGACATAGGTATTTTTATATCAGAGAATTCAGTTGTTGTTTGGTTAACTATGCTTGTTCCAAGTAAAGTAAATGTGCACAAGTGTTATGGAAAGATTCCTTTTCCACAAAATTTTCCCGTAAACCAATATTGTACCAAGTGGTAATATTGGGTATTCAGAGGAAGTCATAAAACTATGTGTAGGGCTTAATGATATTATAAAGTGTGTTTCGGAAGCAGTATACTAGAAAGAGTTACGAACATATATGTATGTACGTATGCATTTAATACTAAGGTCAAATTTTGGTGTTTATGTCCAAGTTAGATGTGAAGGCCTATGGAAAAGAAAATTTATGTTCATAAGCCCAAGCACAATAGTCCTAAATGTTGGGATCCTGTGATTTGGTAGATTGGCATACCAAATGACAAGGCAACATGTAACCAATCTTTAGAGTTCTAGGACCTAGCCTTCCTAGACTTAGAGAGGGATCTCTCAGGTTGTTTGCAAAGGTGTGTGCTTGTTTGCTTTTAAGGGTTGATTTTAGGCTAGTTATGAAGTATGAGTTTTGTTGTTTGTTTGGTTGGGAATGATGATCAAAGAGCATAGATAGAATGGGAAATCTCTAGGTCATTGGGCAATGGAGTCAAATGAAAGACATGATAAGTTAATAAATGGATCAGGGAGTATCATAGGGAAAATCTAACTTGGCCAATGGATCTTCAAAGTTTAGGATTATAAGGTGAACATTAAGGATAAGAATGAAAAGTAGGACAAAGAGTAATTAAGAATTATTTATCATGTACTTTAAACAAGAAACATCTTTCAAGGCATCTGTTTTGAAGCAAGCCAAAGGACAGGGCAAACCATAGTCTTCTTTGGACAGACTTTTAATAAGAAAACCTTTTAGACAACAATCCAGCAATCAAAAGACTACTTTCAGATAAGAAAACATATAAGGTGAACAGTAAGAGCAACCTAAGATCAAACAGAAATAATCTAATCTGCTTTTGACCAACTCTTTAGGAATCTTTAAAGCAACCTTTTGAGGCAGTCCATAGGACAGGGAAAACCATAGACTTCCCTGGTTTAGACTCTACTTAGCATACTTTGAAAATATCTCTAGAAACAATATCTCAAATTGTACTCAAATGAGCATGGACTCACCACTTAATTTCCTTGGTTTCACTCTATTGAAATCATTCCTTAAAACAACCTCTCAAGTCATACTCAAATGGATATGGACTTACCAAAAGGGAGAATCCTTGGTTATATTCTATTGAATCATTTCTAATATTTACAAGCATAGATGGAACAGAAGGGCAATTAAGAATCTTTCAATCAAACCTTGCAGAAGAAAACATTAAGACAATGAAGAGTAAACAGAACTAAGGTGCTTTCAAAAGACATTTCTTAGCCTAAAACTTTTACTCTACTGTAACAAAGAAAGATGGAACATAATGAAAACAGGAAATAACGATAACAGATAGAAGTACTTCACAAACAACCAAGCTCAGGGATCCAGTGATCTAGCCTCCTCCATCAACAAACAAATCAGGGCATCCACAAGATCCAAGACATCAATTTTCCTTCAACTAACAAGAGACTATGTATTACTTCAGAGGGTCATCAAATGATAACAATACAATGAGTTCAAATGTAGTATTTAAGCTGCAAATGATGAGGTGAGGTTAAGATAGGGTTTGGGTATCATTAATTACAGAGTAAATGCATTCCTGACCTTGAAAACTATGCAACGCTTGAGGCAAGAATATCTGCAGCTACTTCTCTGTTTTAATAACTTTGTCTTAACTTCTAAGGGAAAATAAGTGAAAAGTTTGGCTTTGAGGCTTATTCTTAACTATTACAATAACTACCTTGACAGATAAAATATCTTCTGACTGTGTAATAACTGTCCAAATGCCTTTATGTAAAGGAAACATGTTATAGGTGGCAGTTTGATCATTTGGGAAGAGTAATTGTTTCCCTGCTGAGTTATTCGAGGCTATCTTTGGGTTATCTATCTTTGTTTAATCACAAATCTGCCTTTAGGCTCTTTAAACCTTGATTTATCCTTGATACTCTATTTTACTGCCTTTGTCTATGTTTCTGCTTAGTAACTATCTTATTCATTAATCCTTTATGCTTTAAGCCTTTGACCTTCATTTTTAATCACTGTTTGAAGGTCTAATCCTTTTAATTTGTCTTTGATCTCAGATTA
The DNA here is from genome assembly GCA_034641835.2 of Pinus albicaulis. NCBI lineage: Eukaryota > Viridiplantae > Streptophyta > Pinopsida > Pinales > Pinaceae > Pinus > Pinus albicaulis. Next base: position 1,590,424,916 of record CM076575.1, on the reverse strand, counting down.
GCCCATAAAAGCCTTTTATTCTTTATGTCTTCTCTGATGCTGGCTGTTCTTTGTCCTTTATGTGCAGGGAGGGTTTGTTATGCATTGGAGGGTTTCATAACCCTTTGATGATCATGATTCACCGAGGGTTTGAACCTTCATATAACCCCTTTGGCCCTTTTATATGAATTTACTTCTAGATCATCATTCAGAGGTCAATTTTGACCATTTGGAATGCGCCTTTGGGCATTGCCGCCATTAAACCTGAAAAAACACAAAAACAGATTAGTCTTTAAAGCCTGCAAAGGTGTAAACTTCTTTTCTATGGTTTGTGGCTTGGAAGAAGGCGTTTACAGAGGACAATGCAGGGGCGAGGTTCCGAAGGTGGAACTGGGAGTAATTTGAATGGAGGTGGGAAGATGTTTTAAATTTGGCACGAAGAGGAAAGGAGGTTTTGAAAACCGCAAATGGTTTTTTGCATGGGCTATAGGTGGTAAGTGGTTTTGGCCCGGGACTGTGCAATACCATAGATCAGTTGACGCGTGGTAGGGTGAATACCACCCATTTCACGCGGTTTGAGGGCGTTAAACCCTCGCAGTGAAATCCACGTCAAATGTGATCAGAGCCATCAGATCTCAAAGGGTGAGATCGACGGTGCAGAAAGGCTGAGGGATTGAGATGCAGGTTTATGGAGCGGGCCCAGGGACAGGTGGCAAGAGGATTTGGCAGCGGGATAAAGTGAAAGGTGGGGCCTGACCTTGGTGACGTATGCAAGCTTTGTCGGGTAGTGGGGTTTGAGTTAGGAGATGACATGGGGGGAGGAAAAATGAGGGCCATTGGATCAGGGCCCAGGGCTCGGGATCAACGGTCCATATGAGCCAACGGTGGTGCGGGTGAGGTTAAGAGGAAGGGGAGAAATCGGCCCACGTTTAATCTTTTCAAAGGTTAAGGGCGAGGGGGGGTTAATAAGGTTTGGGGTATAAGAATAAAAGGGGCGGAGGTTTGAGATAAAGAATATGGAAAGGGGCTAGGAAGAGGCAGAGGCCTCGGTCTTATGGGAAAAGGGACCGAGGGCCAGAACGAAAATGGTTTAGTAAGATAGCAGAATGGTTGAGGATTAGGGTCATATGAGGAAGGGGGATGGGGTTTAACCGAACAAGGGCTTAAGCCCTATTATGTAAAAAAGGCACCTTTTAGCATAAAAACAGGGTTTTTATGCAAATTTAAAGGTTCCGATAGGCTTTGATTTAAACTTTAAACAATGTAAAAAGGGCTTTTTACATTGTTCAAGGCCTTTTTAGAAGAAATGTGATGAATGAAGGGATTATGAGGGGTTTTTAAGAGGAAAGGAAGAATGGATTTTTGTAGGGAAAAAGGATGAATGAGGGTGTAAGTGAGGTAATGAAAATGAGGCAAATCAGGCCTGGAAAATATAGTTTACTTTTCAGTAGGGCAGGCTTTGAGAAGGAAGAAGATGAGGTTTATAGTGAAACAATTAGGTGTAGGATAATGAAGGCAGTGAGATTTCTAGAACTCACAATGTTTCTTGAAATATTGTTTCTAGAAATCTATGCTTTTCAATTTAGTCATCTTTGGATATCAGCAAAGTTATTGATGACTAACAGTGGCTCCACTTGGGGAGGGAAACTTTCTTTTCAAGGTGTCTAGAACCTCAGTTCATGAAATCTATGAGTTTCAGCAGATCAGTGCTTTGTCCATTGAGCAGATTTTTTCTTCTTTTCACTTACTGATGTTTCTCTGAAAAAGACAACTTTTTAACAATCTGAAATATGTGATTTCCTCTTGACAACATTTCTACTTACCCAATCCTATTTGTCCTAACATTTTTTCTTCCTCTTTGAGTGCATTTGAACTAGAAAACTCTTTGATATTTTATTTTTGAAAACAGAAATAAACTATCTACTCCTATCCTTATTTCCTCCAAGAGTTTAGATTAAGTTGTTGAACTCTTTTATTTTCTACCTAAACTACTTGACTGCCAAGATTAAACTGTTCAGCAGTCTTGATTCTCTAGCTATTGACATGAAATTTAAAGCATGATTCAAATCAGGATTGGACAGTCTGATCAAGCATGGTTGTGGCATTTGGAACAAGTTGCACACAAACATTATTTGCATAAAGTAAATTTAGAAAGATAAGGTTGTGACTTGTCATTAGTAATGCATCCTTATCCATCTCTTTGGTTCTTTTTTGAGCATGCGGAACCAGCATCTTCATATTCTCCTAATCTATTCTTTTTGATAATCCAAGTCTAAAATAATCTTGACAATCATTGCTTCTACTAACTTATCAATCATAAATTTAAAGCATGTTCAGCCATGATTAGGCTAGATGACTGAACAGGGCATCATTTTTTAAATCAGCAGTGGCATTTAGACTTGCACACTTTCAGAAGCACTATTTTTTGGGTATGGGGTTGTACCTCTTTTTAATTTTCCCTCTCTTCTCTTTCTTTTCTTTTATTTTTTTTGTATTTTCTTTAATTTTTCTCATGCTATGTTATGTATAATGAATGAAAACTTTGAATCTAGGACTCTTCACAGAAATAATGTTTAAGCATCTTGCCATTGACAGGACCTTCAAAAATTTCTTCTCCATTCAGTCGTTCCAAGAAGAAATAATTATGACCCCTAATTGAGTGAATGATATAAGGCCCTTTCCACATATTCTCAAACTTGCCATTTTTACCTTTATCTTGCCTCCTTGAATCCCACTTCAGAACTGTATCTCCAACTTGAAAATTATTAGCTTTGGTTCTTTTGTCAAAGATCTTCTTGATGTTTTCTTGAACTACTTGTGTCCTCTTGTAAACTTCCTCTCTTGTCTGTTGTAAATGAATGGTTTGGTTTAGTCTTCTTTGCATGTCATTTTCTTCTGCTTGTACTTCTTGGAGGAGCTTTATCACTAGAATTCCCAAAGATGTAGGGAAAATTGCATCTAGACCATATACCAGCTGATAGGGGGACATATTTATTGATTTCTTGGTAGTCAATCTATTAGCCCATAATGCATGAACAAGCTTACTATGCCATGATTTCTGATTATGATCCAACAATATTTTGATAATATTGATAAGGCTTTTACTGGAAGATTCAGCTAGGGAATTTCCTTTGGGATAGTAAGATGTGGAATGGTCTAAAGTGATATGGTATTTATAGCAGAAGTCAATCATTTTCTTGGATTTGAAAGCAGCAGTATTTTTTGTAATGATTTTTCTAGGACAACCAAATCTGGATAGTATGTTGGTTTCAAGGAACTTGATAATGACAGAGTCAGTAGCATTCCTAGAGGGTATAGCTTCTATCCATTGGGTAAAATAATCAGTGGAAGTTAGGATCCACTTATGTTGAGCATATGAGGTTGGGTGAATTTATCCAATAAAGTCTAAACCCCATTGCTGGAAGGGAGCCTCAATAATAATGGGATACAAAGGTAAAGGTAGGAGTTTCCTTTTTCCATAAAAAATTTGACATTTATGGCAAGTCATGACTAGTTTTTGAGTATCTGGGAAAAGGGTGGGCCAATTGTAGCCAGATCTAAGAATCTTATTTTTTGTGGTCTTCCAGTAAAGATGGCCTCCACATTCTCCCTCATGTAGCTCATGCAGGATTTTTCCTGCATCATTCTCAAACAAACATTTAAGAAATATGCCAATAGTATTTTTCCAATATAACTCTCCATCCAAAATGAAATAATTTAAAGCTTTTTGTTTCAATAATCTAGCTTTAGTCTTTGATAGAGAAGGAGGAGTATTAATATAGAGAAGCACATAAATGATATCAACATACCAAGATGAGTTCAAAAATATCTCTTCAATGTATGGAGCTGTGAATTCTTCTGTTTCTTCTAAGACATCAACCATATTCATATATAATGCTTGGAAATTTTATTCTGCCATGAGTTTTGCTAATCCTTGTCCTTTAATCAGCTTGGTAGGCTTAATTTCTAAATCATATTCTAAGATGATTGCAATTCATTTTCCCCTTTTACCATCAAGGTCTTGATTTAGAATGTCCTTGACAACAGTATGTGGGACAAAAGCAATGATGTGAGAATGAAAAATGTAGACTCGGAAGTCTTTCAATACTTTTATCAAGGCTAAGGCCTGTTTCTCCATGATATTATATTTGAGTGGAACATCTCTCAAGGCTCTGCTGAAAAGGGATATTGGTTGTTCTTTCCCTGCATTATTCTTTTGCAGTAAAACTGCAGCAATTGTATGTTCAGAGGCAAAAGAGAAAATGTAGAAATCTTTAGTGAATCGGGAATAATAAGAACTGTTGTTTGAGTAAGAGCTTGTTTAACCAATTCAAATGATTGTTTGGCTTCTATGGTCCATTTAACCCATGTTTCCCTTTTGAGCATATTTGTGTTATTCCTTAAAATTTCAGCAAGATTGGGGATGAACCTTCTCAAAAAATTGATCTTTCCAATGAAAGATTGCAATTCTTTAAGGTTTCTAGGATGACTGATTTTCAAAATGCCTTCTATCCTTTTAGGGTCTACTTTGATTCCCTCTTCAGAAATTATGTGGCCAAGAAGTTTCCCTTCTTGGAGACCAAAGAGTGTCTTTTTGGAGTTTAAAGATAAGCCATATTTTCTACATTTCTTAAAAACTTTTCTCAAATGAATCAAATGTTCCTTATTAGTTTTGGAGAAAACAATGATGTCATCAAGGTAAATGATTATGAAATAGCCTATGTCTTCTAAAAAATCTATGTCCATGGCCCTTTGGAATGTGGCTCCTGCATTCATCAAACCAAATGGCATTTTAACATACATGAATGTACCCCAAGGTGTAGTAAAAGTAGTTTTGTGTTGATCACTTGGGAGTACTAACACTTGTTTGTAGCCTAAAAAACCATCCAACAGTGATATTCTTTTAGATCCAACAACCTTTTGAAGTATATGGTCCATTTTAGGCAAGGGATAGTTATCTTTTAGGGAGGCTCTATTCAGATTTCTGAAGTCAATGCAAAGCATGATTTCCCTGGTCTTCTTCCTAACAGACACAAGGTTGGAAACCCACTGTGATTATCTAAGGGGAACTATGGTTCCAGCATCATACATATTCTTGATCTCTTTCTCAACTAAAGGTAATAAAACAGGGTTTATCCTTCTTAGTTTTTGCTTGAAAGGTTTCTAATTTTCCTTAAGAGGAATTTTGTGTTGAATAATGTTGGTATCATATGATTTTAGATCTTTGTAACCCCATGCAAACACATCTTTTTACTCCTTGAAAAGTTCGATATATTCTTGTTTGATAGGAGTAGGAAGAGTGCTAGATAACTTGATCATTTTGGGTTCATTTATGCTGCCTATGTTATGTTCTTCTACATTAGCTTCTGTAGGCTCCATATTTGGTTTTTTAGCTACATAATTGAAGTCAAAAAGTTCTTCTAACGGTGTAAGGCCCCTTGGTATTGAATCATTTTCAATTTGTAAAATTTCAAGGTCCTTTTGGTCTGGTTTGTTTAGTAATTCTGCCTTATAAATATGTTCAAATTGGTTTATATCAGCAGTAGAGGACAACTCTGTTTCATGGGCTTTTTCTTCATCAGAATAGTCCTTTTCATGGCTTGTGATAGGTGTTGGTTCAGCAAAATCATTTTTTGATTGTAGGAAATCATCAATGTGTTTTTAATTTTCAAACACTTGCCAATAGTTTTCATTGTCAGGGACTGTAGGCCTATTTTTCACTTTGACATTGAATTGTTCATTTGTCTGGGGTATTTGGAAATTGCTGGCAGCGAAGCCAAGTTCATTTGCAAGGCTGTTTTGAGCTCTAGGGATTAAGGTGAGTTCATATTTTTCAAAGGTTTTTAAGAGCTCTAAGGCAACATTCCTATATTCTCTTAATCTTGGGTTTTTAGTTGAATACTCCCCTTTTATTTGCCTAATAATCAGTCTTGAATCTCCTTGGACTGATATTTTCTTGGCTCCTAAATCTTGGAGCAAATGTAAGCCAAGGAGGAGGGGTTCATACTCTGCAATGTTATTGGTGCATGGATAATCAAGTTTATAAGAATGTCCTTTGTTTGTATTGTGTATCCATACACCTGCTCCAGAACTTGTGTTTCTGCAAGAGCCATCAAAGCTCATTTCCCACAGTGTTTCTATTTCATACTCATTGTTCTTTTGTTGTTCAGGGCTGCTAAGGTTAGGGCTGCTAGATTCTTCTTTTGGGGACTGATTTAATTGTTTGGGTGAACTTAACTCTGTCTCATATTCCCTTTCTTGCTGGCTGATTTCATCTTCATTGTATAAGATAAAGGAGTCCAAATTTGAATGAATAGAGTAGACAGGAGTATTGTTTGGCCTATCTATGTTGCTTACCATAAATTTCATATGAGATTCTCTATATAATCTCCTAGTTTGGTTAAAAACTGGAATGGTAGCATAAGACATGTCCATTTGAAGGATTCCTTGAAGTTTAGCTCCCCATGATCTAGATAAAAGCATGCCATACTTTGGGGGAATGTCAACAACTACTATGTCCATAACTAGACCCTTAGCAGGAATCTGTGCCAAATTGACACATAAATCCTTGATCAGACCTAAACATTTAACTCTGCTTGAATCAAAGGAATACAAGTCCTTGTAAGGTTTAGTAATCTCTAGGCCTAATCTCTCCATCACCACTTTTGGCATAAGATTGTGAGAGGCACCAGAGTCTACCATGGAATTGTGTAATATATAATCATGTATATTCAAGCTAACATAAAATGGACGAATAGTCCCTTCTTGATATTTCCCTTCTACTTCAGGACCAAACAATAATTCTGGTTTATCATCTGTCAAGTTCAAAGTGTCAGTTTCATTGCCTATATTCAAAGCTTTCAAAACTTGGTTTTTATATACATCATGGGATACTAGTTCAGCCAAAGGTATGCTAATTTTGATCTTAGAAATTTCTCCTTCAAGGCTGAAAGGGGCTAATGATTTTGACATATTTACATCTGTTTTGTCAATCATAGTCTTTTCAGCAATTCTAACTTGCCAAATTTTATTAGGACTGTTATTTAGGACAAATTTTACATCTAGCAAAGTGCTAGGGTGGCTTGTGTCAACACTTTGCTGATTCGTTTTGTCTATGTTTGAGTCAGTCTTCCTAGTCAAAGTGTTACTACTATTTATTGTCTTTTTAGGAATGTTTTCTGAAGTTTTCCTAACAGCAGAGTTTGTGTTTTTATCATTTGAAATTTCTAGATTCCCTTTTCTTCTAAGATCATATTGTCTGTGTACCTCCATGATTGCATTTTCATACCCCAATTGGTAATCTTCAGAATTCTCATAGTTTGTGTTAGTTTGTTCTGAGGAGAAGAATCCTTGTACTTCTTTAGTGAGGAAAACATCTATCTCACAGTCAGATCCTATCAGATTGACAAGATTTTCTTCCAACCTTTCAGTTTCCCTTTCTTCTTCCTGATCTACATAGTTTTGTTGAATGGAAGGCCTAATTTGCTGATCATTATCTCTTTGTCTATCTTGAATAGGGTCTCTTCTGAAATTAGGATTTCTATTTCTATTTTGGGGATTAACTTGGTTTTCTCTTGGAGGCATTTTATCATTTAGGTTTATTTTCTCAAGCATTCTTTCCATCACCCTCACTAAGTTGTCAATTTTGGCAACAGATGATGAGGTTGATGCCATTGTTTCATCCTTGTATGCAACTCTTTTCTCTGATTTCAAACTAGCTCTTTTTTCAATCAGATTTGCCTCTACACTTATGGCTCCCCTTTTCATATCTTCTAAGGTTAAGGGGTCTCTTTCTCTTAGCTAGTAGGCCATGTCTGGATCAAAGCCTTCAGGAAATTTAGCTAAGGCCAAGCCTAGTGGAGGTTTCATGTTTGGGGGAAGTGCATTGTAAACACTATTGAATCTAGTGCAATAATCTTGGACACTTTCCCCAATGTTTCTTTTAAGGTTTCTATATTCTGAAAGGATCTGGAGAGGAGTCTTTTTTATTTCCCATTTGTTTATGAATTTTTGGTATAAAGAAGGGAGATCATTTATGCTATTAGGAGTTAAGTTTTTAAACCATTTCTTGGCTTCTCCTCCTAAAATTTGGGCAAATATTCTCATCTTAATGGTCTCTTCTTCTATTTCCATGTAATCAAAAGCATCATTCATTTTATCTACATGTTGTTGATCAGTAATGGGTTCAGTTCCAGTGAAATGGGGAATTCTAGATTGAATTCATTCGGTAAAGGAACCAAAGGTTGTGGTAACACTAATGGGGCATATAACCATGCAGCCATGATAGGAAAAGATGGTGGATTTACAAGAGGTGGATTTGTGAAAGGGAAAGTAGGATGAAATGGAGTGTTTTGAAAAGTGGAAGTATGGATGGGTGTATTGGAAGTGCTAGGAACAACAAACTGATTTTAAGCAGAATTGTTATGGAAGGAGCTAAAGTGATGGAGAAACTGAGAATCAGGTGGAGTGGAAGGGGAAGCTTCTCTACTAGAGATTTGTTGCAAATATGTGGGGTCAAGGTCAACTTGGTCTATGTCATTATATGACTTGTTTCTGAATAGGTTCCTTGTATGAGACAAGTCAAAGCGAGGATCTTTCAAGATTGTAAGGTTTTCAGGAACAGATCTTGTTCTTTGGATAGTCCTATTAGTAGTTAAATTTCCAGATCTAGAAGTTTACCACAAAATCTTTTCTGGATCATCAACTATTGTAGGAGGATTTGGGTCTGGATGAGATCTAGTATTGATCCTATGTGAAGCCAATTTCAAGTTCAAAATTTTAAGAGAGGCTGAAAGGTATAAGGACTGTTTTCAAAAGTTTAAACTCTCTTAGTGTTTATTTTCTTCCTAAAAAATTGGACTAGGCCTCTAGACTTCTAAGGAATAATTTGAAATAATCCCAAGGAAATATAAGAGTACTAGTAGAGTAATAGGCCTACTGGGACTAGTGGAGTCACCAGGTGGAAGTTTTTAGCTCTTTTGAAGGTAAAATATGTTATGGTCCACCACCAATAAGTAATAAAAGCCAATCTAGGAGTATTTTTGGGTTTTTCTGAGTTTTATATGGTTCTTTGGTTTGCAAGAGTGTTTTATACCTGAATCATCATGTAGCTAAGATGGTGAAACAAACAGAGTCTACTCTATGGCTGATAGCTTGATTTTCTTTAAGCTTTTTTGAAGGTAAAAGGAGTCTATAAGAGTTTTTTAGGCCATCATATACTCAAGTCCCACCGTGATCGCCAAAATGTTGGGTCCTGTGATTTGGCAGATTGGCATACCAAATGACAAGGCAACATGTAACCAATCTTTAGATTTCTAGGACCTAGCCTTCCTAAACTCGGAGAGGGATCTCTCAGGTTGTTTGCAAAGGTGTGTGCTTGTTTGCTTTTAAGGGTTGAGTTTAGGCTAGTTATGAAGTATGAGTTTTTTTGTTTGTTTGGTTGGGTATGATGATCAAAGAGCATAGATAGAATGGGAAATCTCTAGGTCATTGGGCAATGGAGTCAAATGAAAGACATGATAAGTTAATAAATGGATCGGGGAGTATTATAGGGCAAACCTAACTTGGCCAATGGATCTTCAAAGTTTATGATTATGAGGTGAACATTAAGGATAAGAATGAAAAGTAGGACAAACAGTAATTAAGAATTCTTTATCATGTACTTTAAACAAGAAACATCCTTCAAGGCATCTGTTTTGAAGCAAGCCAAAGGACAGGGCAAACCATAGACTTCTTTGGACAGACTTTTAATAAGCAAACCTTTTAGACAACAATCCAGCAATCAAAAGACTACTTTCAGATAAGAAAACATATAAGATGAAAAGTAAGAGCAGCCTAATATCAAACAAAAATAATCTAATCTGCTTTTGACCAACTCTTTAGGAATCTTTAAAGAAACCTTTTGAGGTAGTCCAGAGGATAGGGCAAACCATAGAATTCCCTGGTTTAGACTTTACTTATCATACTTTTAAAATATCTTTAGAAACAATATCTCAAATTGTACTCAAAGGAGCATAGACTCACCACTTAATTTCCCTGGTTTCACTCTATTGAAATCATTCCTTAAAACAACCTCTCAAGCCGTACTCAAAGGGATATGGACTTACCAAAAGGGAGACTCCTTGGTTATATTCTATTGAATCATTTCTAAGATTTACAAGCATAGATGGAACTGAAGGAAAATTAAGAATCCTTCAGTCAGACCTTGTACAAGAAAACATTAAGACAGTGAAGAGTAAACAAAACTAAGGTGCTTTTAAAAGGCATTCCTTAGCCTAAAACTTTTACTCTACTGTAACAAATAAATATGGAACATAATGAAAACAGGAAATAACAATAATAGATAGAAGTACTTCACCAACAACCAAGCTCAGGGATCCAGTGATCTAGCCTCCTCCATCAACAAACAGATCAGGGCATCCACAAGATCCAAGACATCAATTTTCCTTCAACTTCCAAGAGACTATGTATTTCTTCAAAGAGTCATCAAATACCAACAATACAATGAGTTCAAATGTAGTATTTATGCTACAAATGAGGAGGTGAGGTTAAGATAGGGTTTGGGTATCATTAATTACAGAGTAAATGCATTCCTGACCTTGAAAACTATGCAAGGCTTAAGGCAAGAATATCTGCAGCTACTTCTTTGTTTTAATAACTTTGTCTTAACTTCTAAGGGTAAATAGGTGAAAAGTTTAACTTTGAGGCCTATTTTAACTATTACAATAACTGCCTTGACAGATAAAATATCTTCTGACTATGTAATAACTATCCAAATGCCTTTATGTAAAGGAAACATGCTATAGGTGGCAGTTTGATCATTTGGGAAGAGTAATTGTTTCCTTGCTGAGTTATTTGAGGCTATCTTTGGGTTATCTGTCTTTGTTTAATTAGAAGTCTGCCTTTAGGCTCTTTAAACCTTGATTTATCCTTGATACTCTGTTTTACTGCCTTTATCTCTGTTTCTGCTTGGTAACTGTTTTATTCATTAATCCTTTATGCTTTAAGCCTTTGACCTTCATTTTTAATCACTGTTTGAAGGTCTAATCCTTTTAATTTGTCTTTGATCTCGGATTAGCCCTCAAAAGCCTTCTGTTCTTTATGTCTTCTCTGATGCTGGTTTTTCTTTATCCTTTATGTGCAGGGAGGGTTTGTTATGCGTTGGAGGTTTTCATAACCCTTTGATGATCATGATTCACCGAGGGTTTGAACCTTCATATAACCCATTTGGCTCTTTTATATGAATTTACCTCTGGATCGTCATTCAGAGGTCAATTTTGACCATTTGGAATGCCCCTTTGGGCATTGCCGCCATTAAACCTACAATAACACACAAACATATTAGTCTTTAAAGCCTGTGGAGGGGTAAACTACTTTTTTGGGGTTTTTGGCTTGGCAGAAGGCATTTACAGAGGAGAAAACAATGCAGGGGAAAGGTTTCGAAGGCGGAACTAGGAGGAATTTGAATGGAGGTGGGAAGAGGTTTTGAATTTGGCATGGAGAGGAAAGGCGATTTTGAAAACTGCGAATGGTTTTTCGTGTGGGCTACAGGTGGTAAGTGGTTTTGGCCCGGGGCTGTGTGATACCATAGATCGATTGACGCGTGGCAGGGTGAATACCACCCATTTCGTGTAGTTTTAGGGCGTTAAACCCTAGCAGCGAAATCCACTCGAAATGTGATCAGAGCCGTCAGATCTCAAAGGGTGAGATCGATGGTGTGGAAAGGCTGAGGGATCGAGATGCAGGTTTATGGAGTGGGCCCAGGGACAGGTGGCAAGAGGCTTTGGCAGAAGGATAAAGTGAAAGGTGGGGCCCGACCTTGGTGACATATGCAAGCTTTGTCGGGTAGCAGGGTTTGAGTTAGGAGACAAGATGGGGGGAGGCAAAATGAGGGTCGTTGGATCAGGGCCCAGGGCTCGAGATCAACGGCCTAGATGAGCAGATGGGGGTGCGGGTGAGGATAAGAGGAAGGGGAGAAATGGGCCCACGTTTAATATTTTCAAAGGTTAAGGGGGGGGGGGTTAATAAGGTTTGGGGTATAAGAATAGAAGGGGTGGAGGTTTGAGATAAAGAATAGGGAAAGGGGCTAGGAAGAGGCGGAGGCCTCGGTCTTATGGGAAAAGGGACCGAGGACCAGAACGAAGAGGGTTTAGTAAGATAGTGGAATGTTCAAGGATTAGGGTCATATGAGGAAGGGGGTTGGGGTTTAAGCGAACAAGGGCTTAAGGCCTATTATGTAAAAAAGGCGCTTTTTAGCATAAACACAAGGTTTTTATGCAAATTTAAAGGTTTCGATAGGCTTTAATTTAAACTTTAAACAATGTAAAAAGGGATTTTTACATTGTTCAAGGCCTTTTTAGAAGAAATGTGATGAATGAAGGGATTATGAGGGGTTTTTAAGAGGAAAGGAAGAATGGATTTTTGTAGGGAAAAAGGATGAATGAGGGTGTAAGTGAGGTAATAAAAATGAGGCAAATCAGGCCTGGAAAATGTAGTTTACTTTTCAGTAGGGCAGGCTTTGAGAAGGCAGAAGATGAGGTTTATAGTGAAACAATTAGGTGTAGGATAATGAAGGCAGTGAGATTTCTAGAACTCACAATGTTTCTTGAAATATTGTTTCTAGAAATATATGCTTTTCAATTTAGTCATCTTTGGATATTAGCAAAATTATTGATGACTAACACTAAACAAAGAAGGATTAGGGTTCAGAAGACCGAAAGTGGTCCCCATTACAGGGGTCCACTAGGTCTTTGTCCTAGTTATATATATATATATATATATATAGATAGATAGATAGATAGATAGATAGATAGATAGATAGAGAGATATATTATCAAATTAAACTACAGTAATTATATGTGTGGAATTAAGTGAACTAATACATCTAAGAATTCCTAAAAAGGCAATAGTATACTTATATACATAAAAAGTAGACGAAATACATACACATATATCTAGTACAATGTTCTGATGGAACTTCAACCAAGCAATTGCAGCATAAAATGAAAATGTTAAAATCTATGAAGCTAATATTCAACTCATAGAATGATTACGAAAGAAAAATTAGAACCTACATGTCTGAGCAATAAAATCTTAATTATTAGTGCCCATTCAAATGGTTATTATAATTTCTCCGAGAAAAAAGATTAAGAATATGAGACAAAATGTTTACAAATATATATATATATAATCCAATTTTAAGGTCACGGCCAAGCTAGACACCAAATTGGTGTATGAGATCCCTTTGTGTGTGGGACAAGGGACCCACCTTCGCGCAACAATTTGAATGATAAGTCTACGAAGGCATACATACTCTACCCCCCTCTCATTTTGAACCTGTGACCTCTTAGGAGGAAACACATGCTCTTAACCATTAGGCCCACTCAAGCTATATATATATATATATATTCAGGTCTACAAATAAAAACCATTCTTGCGGCCACATGCATTCTAGTACATGAGGGAAGGAAACCCTCGCAGAAAAGAAAACGTAGGTACAAAGTTTCTTTAAAAGAAAAAAATTATACATGATATTTTTTACAAGGGTCAAAGGCATCTCCCTTAAATGGCCTTTACAATACATATACACAAGAAGAAATATATCTATGACCATCCTAGGGCCTGAATATTTCAAACCCTAACTAGTAAACATAATGAGCCTGAAGTAAGCCAGAGCGGCATAACGACATGAAGGACCTGAAAGGAGTAAAGGACCTGACTAGAATAAAGAGTTAAATGAGCACCTGTAGCATTGAAGTAGGGTGAAAAACCAAATAAGAAAGAGACACATTGAGCATTCTAAATTTCAATGCCATGGGTGCATACCTACAAGCCGGTAGAGAAGATTTAGTGCCTTTCCAAAACTCCCTTGGATAATTATTTAAAGGAAAGAGATTAGTATATCAAGGGTTTGAGTAATTTTTACTTGTAAATGTTCGAACGTAGTCACTATATACTTGTGAGAGTAAGAGGAAAAAAATAATAATAGGTTAGGCCACATCAATGAGCTACATGAAGAATGTATCAAAATATTGTTCATAAGACCACATCAGATGGGGTTTTGGTAATTTAGCGCGAGAGAGTTTACTTTATTACATCTCTTGGAATGGTAGGAGACGAAACGGAATACCGGACCAAATTGGTTGACGGTGAGCATAAAACCCTTGATGCATAACTGTGATACCTATAGGAACAATAAGAACTGGTTAACACATATTTTGGGAACAATATCAAGATAAGTCAAGAAACGCCAAATGAAAAGTGCAAGAAAACTAAGATTTTGATACTAAAATTACCAAGTAGGAAAACCAAGGCCACGTTAATACCTGCATGTGACTGTATGTAGACATGGAAGATCATCCGAGCAAAGCCAAGAAAATTTTGTCAATAATTTTCTCAATGAAAGGGCAAAATTCCTCTTAGTTACAGTAGGGTTTATAGAACAATTGCAAAGCTCCATTCACTACCAGCATAGCAACACAGTGAATTGGTGGTGAAAGGGCTTGATAAGGTAGTTACCCTAACCCTCGCATAAATAACCTGCATCATTGATAATCTTAGACCAAATCACCACCGTTAAAATATTACATCTAGCTAGGGTTTGTGTGGATAATGTAGACCCCAATCCACCCAACTCATATCAACCTGAAGCTACCCTACATGGTAACCATTATGGATAATGATTGGACAAAGATATGTGTGTGTGTGTGTAACTTGATTGTGGCATAACAAACCTATAGTGAGTGCGTAAAATACCAAGGGGACTCCATAATAATGTTATAAACATATAAGTGTTGCACTAGTGACAAATAAAATACCTCAAGAGCCTTAAGAGTTATGTGCTAATGTTGATACGATTAGTGGCAAGCAAATTGCATAGAGAAAAAAATAGGATAGATAGGTATATAAAAATAAAATAAAACCTCAAACTACATAAATGTTTATATGCATACATTCATGTATGCATATAATTATTTATGTATGCATAAATTATTACATTCTTAAATGTAATAATTGGAAAACAAAGGATCTGAGGTCTTGGTTCACTCAGACTTAACTTTAACCCTAAAATTAGAATAAAAAATTTCATAATAGGTAAATATAGAAAAAATATTTGTAAGAAACCATGATAAATTATATATTGTCAAAATCAATGAATATATATATATATATATATATATATAACAAAGCTCTATGACAATGACCTTTGTTTATTCAAAATAAAGTTGAAAAATATGTTACATTTATAAGTGAGTTAGGTAAATCACAGCCAATGCTAAAATTACATGTCATAACAATCACTCATGTCTTGATATATTAATGTCAACATACACCTATGGTATACCAACCAGTACTTCACATTGATTTGATGATAATGAATCAACTCAAAGGAAGTAAATGTTAAGATCATTTATCATGACCACCACTTTCATATTGTGTGAGAATAGAATTGAACTTTCAATTTTAATAGTTTTGGTTTTGGTTTTGGTTTTGGTTTAGATTTAGGAAGTTGTTTAAATATTAAATTAATGACTTTAAAATTTAGTAACATCTTGTATTTGGATTTTTTGATTTTTTTTTCATAATTTTTTTTTTATTTTATCATAATTTTTTTTAATTATATATAAATACAAAAAATAAAAATTATATAGGATTAATGAAAAAGATATAAATTAATTTTTGTTTGAAAATTTATATTAACTAAAAATTTTAAATAATAATACTATTTTTTATTTTAATATTAAATTTTAATAAAATTAAATACAATTTTTAAAAAATATATATATATTTATAAATTATAATAAACAAATATATTACTTTTTTATTAAATTTATGATAAAATAAAGCACAATTTAAATAAATTTAGATAGAGGTACATCATAAGCAATCGATTAAAAAAGAGTGTGGAACATGGTGTAAAACTCATTTAAGTTAAAATCATATCAAAAGTTGTGTGAATTTAATGAGAATGTATACGAAATTCTTATTAATAGTATTTACTGGTGGTAAATAAATATCTTAATTTTTTATTTCATTTTATTGTTTTATTTTTTTTATTATTTGAAAAATAAAAAATTATATATATATATATATATATATATATATTAATTAATTAATTAAAAGCAAAAAAATAAAAATAAATGTTATAGAACGAGTTTTCGTGAGCATCCTCCTGTTAGAGACCGAGTTCATTTAACAGACCCGTTAGATGTGGACCGACTCATTTTTCTCAGTTCACAAACAATTGTCCGGGCGGCGCTGGGCTTTTCAGTCCTTATCGTGATTCACAGTGTTCAAAATTGAACACGTCAGTGCCCTTCAAGATTCCTCCAACACGTCAGAGAAGTGATAACTTGAAATTACCAGTCAAAATAAATTTAAATTTTGATTTTTACAAGTTTCAAAAAAATTTAACTTATATCTTAAAATGCCCTATGAAGGGCTGCTAGTCCGCTGGCCATTTCTGAAAATTTAAATTACTGAAAAGTTGAAAGTTGTCCGACAACTGGTCCCCCTTGATATATATAGATTCTAAAGTACGCTACAAGCTACTACTAGGGTTGTTGATTCAATAATAGAAGTTACTATTAGGCTTGTTGATGCAATAAATAAAATTTAATAAAGTATGGAGGTTGTTGCATCGAACAGTCATAATGTAAGTCTGTTATTTTTCTCTTGTAGAGATTTTCTTACTGTTTTTTTCATCCATTTTAATTAAAAACATCCATTCTAATTGGAGAACTGCGAAAGAGATCATGGAAATTGGGGAAGAGCCAATTTTGCATGTAGTCTCCTTCTGTAGCTCGAATATTCAGAAATTCAAATAGAGTGAATCTCTAGTGTAGCGAGGCCATATAATTTTTATCCGGTTAGCAAGTTCACTTCTTCATCTGGATAGTTTGCTTTTCTCGTCTGAATTTCACAAAGATCTTCTTCCATGATGAGTCTCTGGATTGTGTTTCTTTTTGGAGAACTATTGAACCAGGTTAGCAAGTTCACTTCTCCATCTAGATAGTTTGCTTTTGTGGTCTGAATTTCACAAAGGTCCTCTTCCATGATGAGTCTCTAGATTGTGTTTCTTTTTGGAGAACTACTTAACCAATTACTAGCTTTAAAAATGCTCATTGGGTATTTCTATGTCCTCGATCTCACAGTAGCTACGCATCATATATGGAATCCAAGCTCTTTCTAGTCTTGATTGGTTGATAAGTACTACAAACAAATTCATTGGTATTTTTCTGGCATTGGACAACTTTTTATTTTGTTTGTTTAAAACCAGAGGCACTAAAGGATGGTCTCCTCTACCATTTTTTTCCCTGGTCCAAAAGAGACTCACACTGAAATTCAATTACCTCCATAGTATTAGGTAGCTATTCAGAAATAGATTTAAAAAAAATAAATTTAAAATTAAAAAACAAAATTACAAAACATATTTTAAGTACATATGCAAAATTATAGAGTGAATCCTCAGAGTTCACCACCATAAATATATGTCTCAAATAATATTGTTAAATGTATTAAGCAACGCTACAACACTACACCATTTTCTCCATATTTATCATCATCTCACACTCTTCAACATGTCTACATTCCTCCTTTAACTCAAACTATGTGCTACACAAAGAACTACAATGGAGATTTTTTTACTGATGGAGTTTTGTGTTGTAACTAGGTAAAACTAGCTTTTAAGTGAGATAGTGGTTTTTGCTATTTAAAATTCCTTTTAATGTTTAAATGGGTTTAACTAAATACGTAGGAATGTTTTTATAAATACAGGGTTTAACTAAATAAGTAGGAATTTTTTTATAAACGAATTGTGTGGAGTTTTGGGTTAGAATGTATGGTAAAATTAGGTTTAATTTAGATCATGGTTTTTGTTATTTAAAATTTCTTTTTAGTGTTTAAATGGATTTAACTAAACTAGTAGAAAAGTTTTTATACATTACAATTTTGTGAATTTGACCAATCAAATTTAATATTCTAACAATTTCCTATAAATTATGTATAAATTTGATTAAAAATATACCAAAAGACTTTTAACACAAAAAATTGTTAGAATAAGGCATACATGTATACATATATTTAAGTGAGATCCTCAAGTGACAATGGATTTTTCTATAAATAGGGTCCTTTGTTACACAAAGGACAACGAGAAAGATATTCCAGAGTTTTGGCCTTTGGGAATGCATTAATTCTAAGTTAGCATTACCCATGGAATCCTTGATCCTTTTGTTCTACTCTTGTCCAACCAAATCAAGTTCATTAAATTGCACTGTAAAATGGTATGTGTTTTCTTTTGGTTGAGGAAGCCAAATGAAAATTTTGTAGGAAAATTAGTTGTCTATGTGCGTTTAATGTGAGTGAATTTGAGAGCTACAATACACAAACAAATATGCCAATATTTAAGATCTATAAAGGGATTTGATGAAAAGTTATATTTTTTGTTTGTTTTGGGCATAGGTGAAATTTTATTATGGGTAGCAAAATTTCTGTAATTTCATTATGGTAAAAATAAACTTTGATGTAAAATTTAGAATAAATAGCCTTGTAATTACTCTGCATTTGAAGAGATTTTAATGATAATGAGTGCAAATAAAAATAGAGTCAAAATTAAAGAATTACAGAAAAAACAAAAACAACATTTTCTTGATATACATTTCAATAGTAAGTACACCAAATACTTTAATTTTGAAGGCTCAAAAAGAAGTATGGCTTAAAAAAATCATATGAACTCTGGAATAAAGTTAGCCTTATTTAAATGTTGAAAATCTTGTTCTTCACCATTGTTCACCCATTTCTTTTCTATTCTTTCATAATTAATGTGTTTCTTTCTATTTAGTGAACAATCTTTTGGATGATGAATAAATATGGCAGCTAAAAGTTGCTTAAAACAAGAAAAATGAAGAAAATGATTATTTTCTGGTCATTCCTATTATCATAAATATTTTGTGTGTTTTATTTGACTACATCATGTTGATCCAACCATAGAATTGTAAAAATAAAACGTTACCTCATATTATATTTTAATGGTAAAATTTCTTATTGGAATTGTTAAAATAAAAGGAATATCTAGTAATATATTCCAATGGTAAAAGTTCTTATTTTGTGGGTTGTATAGTAATCAAATTTATAGAATGAGATGTTTTTGAATTTTTATTTTTCTAATTTATGGAGATGGATGTTTTTTATAATCAAATTTATGGAATGAGATGCTTTTGAATTTTTATTTTTCTAATTTATTGAGTTGATTTTTATTTATTTATTTTTCAAATACTATAATTTACAATAATTTGACATGAGAGCTTTTCAGTGAGAACACAAGAATGAGCTCAATTTATTCAATAAAAGTTGTAAAAAACCAAAGACTGTGACTATGACTAGTTTCAATTTAAAATTTTAAATATTTAGAAAAAACTATTTATTTATTTTTATTAAAATTTTATTTAATATACATTTGTCATGTGCAATTTTTTTTTATAACTTTTCATTTTTGCAGGATTAAAAATTAAGACCAACTCTTCAAATTTGATCACTGATCGTGAATATTGCTGACGTTGTTCCAGATTCCTGAACGTGGCATACGTGGCATCATGAAACAAGTTTCATGTTCCATGCCATTGTCTGATATGGAACTGATGACTATGCGGGTCAAACTCTGGATCACCATCTGGAATGACTGGTATCCAGATTGGTGCCACGTCCTGGTACTCATGGTGAGTCAGACTGGTATCCAGATTGGTGCCACGTCCTTGTACTCATGGTGAGTCACAGCAGATACAAGATCTATATATCCACGAAGCGAGCTCACATGTTATTGCTGACTTCTGTTTAACGAGGATCATTTTCGTATTATTTAAATATTTTATATGATTGATTGAAATATGTTTAATATCATTTTCGTATCTTTTAAATATTTTATTGGAATGATTTAAATATTTTTATTTTAGTTTTTTTATGGGGAAAATTAATATGTTTGACTTTAAAATTAGTTTAATATATTTTATATAAAAAATAACCAATATTTCTAATTGTACTCTAACCAATTTTAAAAATGCATAGGTGAAGTTCGTTTGGTACAATTCAACGGGTTCAGATCAGCATAGGTATATGTGCTCTTCACTTCTTAATTTAAAAATTAGATAGTTGGAGTGTTTAATAGTTTTTTATTGCTGAAATAGTTTCAGCATTATTAGAAATCCAAAAAAAACTTAAACACTCAAAATTCCCGAAACCCTTAGAAACTCAAAATCTTCAAAGCAATTCTGAAACCAGTAGACACTAAAAACTCAAAATCTTCAAAGCAATTCTGAAACCAGTAGACACTTAAAATCCTAAAAACTGTGACAACTGTAATCAGATTTTAAAAAAGTTTTAGGTTATTTTATGGGTATTTAAGACTACTAGATTTTATTACATTATCAATAGTTTTGAAACCCTATCAATAGTTTTGCAACCCGAGAAACAATGGAATGGAGCACGGAGTATGCTGCAGCAACTATTACACTGGTTCTCTTAGTGATTATGTTATTCAAAATGAATTGGAGAAGTGACACACGCCCACCTGTAGCTGCAACAATGTTTGGTATAATCATCAATTTTAAACGCCTCCATGACTTTGTTCTTCATCATCACAGACGCCACAAAACATACAGGATACCTTATCCTACCTTCAGCTATGTTGTGACCACTGATCCTGTAAACGTGGAGCACATCCTCAGATCTAATTTTGCAAACTACATCAAGGTCAGCTTTCTGCTGTATTTTGAGTCATATATATATGTATGTTGCGATATGCTTATGATTTCTTTGTTTTGAAAATTGATAACAGGGAAAACCCCACCATGACGTTCTGGAAGACCTTCTTGGAGATGGTATTTTCAGCATTGATGGCGATCTGTGGAGAGAACAGCGAAAATTAGCTAGTTTCGAATTCTCTACCAAAGTGTTAAAAGATTTCAGCAGCGTTGTTTTTCGGGAGAATGCAGTGAGACTTTCCAAAATTCTACTGGAAAAATTCCGATCAAAGCAAACCGTAGAGATGCAGGCATGTTAAATCATTCACATTTCTCATACCCTCCGAAAATTTTTATAATTAGAATTGCATTTCTTGTTCTCCTCTGTGTGGATACTCTATAGAAAATAGCAAAATGCAAAATCATATTAATAGTTCTGTTATGGATAAATGCTAATTATAGGGTCTGCTACTGAGATCAACAATGGATGGATTCTGTAAACTGGGGTTTGGGGTGGACATCAACAGCTTAACAAATACCAGCTCTGGAGCAGAGGCATCTTTTGCAATGGCTTTTGATACTGCAAATGCTTTGCTTATGTGGCGTTATTTTGACGTTGCTTGGAAATTAAAAAGATACTTCAATTTGCTGTCAGAGGCCACCATGAAAGATAACATCAAAACGGTGGATGCTTTTGTGTATAACGTCATTCAGAGCAGAAAACATGAGATTTCTGTCCAGAATAACTATGTAAGAGAATACCCACACAAGCTTTGGTCGTCATTTGCAACATAAATTTTCAAATTTTTACAGTCTGCTATTGCTGGTACTGATGACATTGTTTCTCTGGCATTGACCTTCAAATATATTTACAGGTGAAACCGGACATACTCTCCCGCTTTATTGCACTCACAGAGAAACAACCAGAGAATTACTCTGATAAGTATCTACGAGATATTATTCTGAATTTCTTAATAGCTGGCCGGGACACAACTGCACTTACCCTTTGTTGGTTTTTTCATTTGCTTTGCAAGAATCCGGATGTTGAAAAAAGCTTCTTCAAGAAATTCATGACCTGGTCTTGAAGGAGAATGAATGTTTGTCCATTGAAGAGTCTATTAATATGTTCTCTCAAAGTCTGACACATACAGTATTGGATAAGATGCACTATCTCCATGCAGCTTTATCGGAGACCTTACGCTTATACCCAGCTGTTCCTCTGGTAAGACACTGCCCTATCTTGTGAATTCTGTCCTATTCTTTAACAAAAAAAAGGTTCATTATTGGATAAAAAACCACTGTGAACAACTTTTTACATATTGGATACTAGTTCCTATTCAAATGCACCATAATCTTAGTAGTAAAAAAGACAACATTCATCAAGATATTAAACTAGTTGGTGTCAATGCAACTACCGTTCGTGAGCCTGCTACCGTTCAGGAGCTCGCTCTATACTTATGCTGCAAAGTGATACTTATCTGTTTTTGAGTCGATTCCCTTTTTGACAATATGTCAACAACCTGGTTTTGCTCTCTATAGATAGGACTGCAAGAGATGTTCGGTATGTCAACAACCTGGTTTTGCTCTCTATAGAAATGACTGCAAGAGATGTTCAGTAGTCTAATGCTGCCCAGTGATGGCAGAAAAGTGTATATTTTTTTTTTACCCAATCAATGATGCTCTTGACATCCCAAGACTGTAAATGCTGTCTAGACCAAGCCATTTTGATAATGTGAGCCCAACCCAAAATGTAATGACCTCTGCTCTATTGTTTTGTCCCCTGCCACTCTGCCACCAGAAAATGAAAATGTAGCCTAAGTTCTAGAGTGATGACTTCTCCACATCCACATAGTCTCTGTTGACATACTCCATCAAAACATCCTCTTGGGAAAAGTACCTTGATATTTTTTTTGTGAAATCTTCCTTGTTTTAATAATGTAGTCTTCAGTGGACCTATCTTTATTCAGGCATTTAGGTAACCTTAACATTATTATGACTGTTTATTGTCTATGAGTAATTGTATCTAAATAGCCTTGTTTCTCCTCTAGTTAAAATGTACTGGAATTCATGTGAGGCTATGGTCAAAGATTATATCATATTTCCTTCTCATTTGTAGGCTTTCTCGCATGCCTTGTCTTTTGGAAAAAGATGAAAGTTCAATTGAATTTGGATTCCTTTCTTGAGATTAGGGTCTGCGGAATTCAGTATATTTTTTTCCATTTTCTTTAAATTTATGGATCATGATTATGGCTAATAATTAATTGACAAAAAAGCGATTAAATGAAGGATGGAAAGCATGTAGTTTCTGAGGATATCCTTCCGGATGGATTCAAAGTCAAGAAAGGTGATATGGTGGCTTATGTTCCTTACTCTATGGGAAGAATGACGTACCTCTGGGGCAGTGATGCGGAGGAGTTTAGGCCTGAGAGATGGCTCCATAATGCAATTTTTCAACCCGAATCACCATTCAAGTTTACTGCGTTTCAGGTAAATGAATTAACCATGACATTTAATGCTATAAAAACACACCTCTGACAATAACTTGAAATCGATAAGGTGTATGCTTGGCTTGCAGGCTGGACCTCGCATGTGTCTGGGCAAGGATTTTGCTTACATCCAAATGAAGATTGTTGCTGCTGTTCTTATACGCTTCTTCAAATTTGAATTAGTGCAAGGGATGGAAGTGAGATATCTTCCCTCACTGACACTCCATATGACTGAGGATGGATTAAATCTGCGTGTCATGCCTAGAGATTAGATTAGATTGATGAGCACAGTTTTATATCAAAGTGAGGGACATTGTACAATGAAAGCTTTCATCTGTTCTACACAATTTGGTATTTGCTAATTAGCTATTTAACAGGTCTAGGTTTTATCCAGATGAAAAACATTTCATTGAACATCTTGAACAAGTCTGATCATAATAATACCAATTGGGCACAGAGAAATGCGTATGATAAAATTTAGTTGTTTTAAGTGTTTTTTTTTTCCTTGAGATTTTGGTTAAAAATAATTGAGGTGAAATCTTGATTTGTGTTATTTAAACTGATTTTTTGATTATATGTATATAGATTCAGCATCTTGAAAAACCTTTAAGATTTTTGGATTGTACAGAAATATGCATAAGCTTATGATTTCAATAAATTCCAATAAAATTATAGAGAAATTAAACCAAAAAATACACTTCCAAAAAAATCCAATAAAATCCAACCTAAAACAACTACTAATATAAATTCATAGCGCCTTGTTTAGTCGTATGTGCTGATCTGGGATACCGAGTTCACAGTTTGTCTAATAACAACTTTCTTTATATCATGAGGAAATGTTAGAAGTAAAATACTACAGGGAACTTCCTTTCTTTATATCCTGAGGAAATGTTAGAAGTAAAATACTGCAGGGAACTTGACTGACTTTTTTCTATACAACTTGTCTGCAGAGGTTGTGTTATCCTAACCAGGCTGATTTCCGGCTTATGGTTACCTAACATTTATTAAAGTCCGTCTAGGTCACCGTTTGGGTAATGAAGAATATGGGTTTCTGGGACCACATCGTTCGACGCTCATAATTAATTCCATTTTCAATTGTTTTCTTGGACAAACAATTAATTCTATTTTAAATTGATTGTATTGTACTAAATAATCCCTGTTATCAGACTTTTATATGAATTCACTTTTTGGGGACAGGGACAGGATTATTATTTTTTATAGAATTTATAAATGTAAGTTTATTATTATTTTTAATTTCTATAAAAACAGGTTTATCGTGGATTTTGAATTTTGAGGTTTAATTGTTTTGAATATATCTGTAAATTTATATATATGTTTAAATTTGAAAGTTGAGTATGTATATTCTGAAATAAAAATAAATAAAAATAAAAATTAATTTAAATTGTAAGAGTACGATTTGAGTGGGTGTAATGGTTAAAAGCATATATATTTTTTTAAGAAGTCATAGGTTCAAAACTAAAAGGGTAGAGTAGGTCTTTTTAGACTTAGTAGTCAAATTGTTCAACCTAGGTGGGTACCTTGTCCCACAAACAAGGGGGTTTCATACACCAAATTTGTGTCTAGCTTGAACATGACCTTAAAAATTGAATAAAAAATAAATAAATAAAATAAAATAAAAATAAGTTAATTAAAATCTTTTTAATCTTTGCCATCAAATTTTAAACTAGCCAAAAAAGTTAACAAACAATCTACTTATATTTTCGCTAGAATATCGAGTGGTTCGTCTCACACTTTCTACTTATATTTTCGCTAGAATATCGAGTGGTTCGTCTCACACTTTCTGCAGGCCTTGGAATTTATGTGAGTGGCGGCGTGAGAATTGTAAAAATTTCAAGTGGTTCGCTTGCATGGCTTGGGATGCCTGTAGGTTGCGGTGTCAGGACGACAAAAATTAACTACAGGTCAAATGTCGGGTTGCCTGCCATTGGACTTCATTGCCAAGGCATATGACCGTTTCGTTTCACGATAATAAAAACACCACGTGGACGGTCCATTTGAATGTCCTTTGCCTGGCCTCCGCGGTCGCCACCCACGTTTGGCAACCGTTTCCCAGCATCACTGGGTCAGGGTCCACCCTGACGACCATTCTTTTATTTTTTTTACTGAATCACAAGTTTGAGTTGTAAATTCTCCACAATTTGAGAGCTCTAAAGGTTTTTAGGGTGTCGAATCCATATATCCAGCCAAAACTCTATTTTAAATAACAAAAAATAAGGTTTGGCCACATAAAATTTGTTGGATTATAACCAAAAACTCTAAAATGTAGCATGTTTAGACAAAGTCAATTGGCCCTTTTAAAATAAAAATGTGGATGCCCTGCTTGCAATTAGCACATGCATGAGGGTTGGGTGCATGCAACGTATTGTTTCATTGTGTGGAACAAATTAACATTAAATTTTGTTTTCAAATTTAAATTTTATTTTATTAATATTAAAATTTGATTATGTCGATAAACTCTTCTTCTCTTTTTGGTAATGTAATGTGAGTTCTGATTGGCAAGCTTAACTTCTGACTTGAGTAGTTGTGACACAAGGGTGTCTAAGCTGTCAATGCCACCTAGGGATAACACCCAACTTCGGTCACACCAGCCCTTGACATGATTGGATTTTTGCCAAGTGATCTTTTCACCAAGGGGAAACTCAATTGGTGATTGTCGTGGTAACTAAGAGATCCAATGTAATTCCCTCGGTTTGTGACCCAGTTAACCAAGAGGACAAGTGGCCAAGTTCCTCTAGGTTACAATAAAAATAATAATAATAATAGTGATTATTAGTTGAATGATAGAGATTTAACATCCAAAAAATATTTAGAATATTTACAGTGATAGTTATAAATTGAAGGTTGAGATTTATTAAAAGTAGTTATGCTCTTTCTAATCTTCTAATTAAATTAATTAATTAAAAAAAATTATAGAAAAATGTGTTATATGAATATGACTTATGGGTTTTTACTGATATAGTACCCCATGGTCAAGTAGGACTAAATCTCCATGATTGAATAAAACTATATTTAATCAGACTAATGATAAAGTAAGAGATTTGAAGCCTATGTATTTTGATGTCTATTGGCTTGTGGGGATTGAATGCGGGTAAATGATCTCACACATTCCTCCTAATCACACAAGATAAATGCAATTGAAATTTCATATTCATATTCATATCTAGGTTTTCTTTTTGTTCATCTAAATAGTGGTTTGCATCATTGTGAAAGATTATTCATATTCATATTTAGGTTTTATTTTTGTTCATCTAAATAGGGGTTTGCATCATTGTGAAAGATGAATATTGATGCCTAGTAATGATTATGAGTGATTTAATTTATATGGTTATGCTAATCTCGATAAAATACTCATTACATCATAATTTTGAAAAATTAAACTACCCATTATATCATATTTTTTTCTTTTTTTCAAACTACACATTATATCATCATCTTCTTTTTTTTCCATGGAAAATCTAGGCAAATTGACTTGACTTGAATGGATCAAACTAGCAAAGAAAAGCCTAACCCAAAGGGCATCCAGGAGAATTGACCATATGACATCCTAATAAGCAATGTACCTCACAATAGGAACTTGACCAATTAAGCTAGGAACTTGACCAATTAAACTAACCCATTTGGACTAGTATAACTAAAATATTAATAGCTCAAAACAAATTGAACAATTTTTTTTTTGAAAAATATTAGAATATTATAATTTTAAATTTTAAAAAAATTATAAATATCTTGCCAATAAAATAAATAACTCCAAACTAGAATAATTTATTATGATTATAATTTTAATGCAATAACATATTATTCTCACTCAAATTTATAAAAACTTCTTCTACCTGTAAAATAAGTTAACCTATCAACAAAACACATTCAAAAGGTTCTAAAACTGCAATCCCCAAAACTATTATAGCAGTGATTCTTAATACCTATGCTAAAAAGAAATATATAATTAAGAGCCGCAATAAATATTTAATCCTTATGTTTTTTTTTATCAAATCATGTAATTATTAATTTAGGAATATGAAGATTTAATTTATTTATAGGAACACTATGCCTTACTATTGATGTATATTTTTTGGTACCGTAGTGTTTTCGCTGCCTATGGCCACTCATTTTGTAGGGGTGGTGTCAAATTGAGGAGGGTCACCCCTCCTCCTTCACTTCTAGCGCTAGATATCCTTGCTTTCAATGTTTTTGTTGCAAATGGATTTTAAAAAAAATGGCTTTGTTTTACAAGGTTTTTCAAAAAGTTAGATGATGTATCGAATATTATGGTGAATGTTATTTTTTCTAGAACAATGCCTTTGCGCCTAGGTGAAACAGATTAGATAGGGAAATTCATAGGGATCTAGTGATCAGTTGCTCAAAATTATGCTAAAAAATGAAAGTTTTCAGAATAGTGTAGAACCTAAACGATCGTGTAGATCTCATCGTTCTGAATCCGACGCAACTTGTTTCGTAGAAAACCGGCATTGTATGCTCCCAGAAACATGTTTTGTCCACTTTCTCAAACAAGCATTCTTTTTTAAATGCAGGAAAACCCAGTCAGTAATTCGTACATATGACTGGGAATGCCTATGTGGCAGGGTGACTGTGCATATGATTGTTTTCCTCTGGCATATGATATTGTGCCAAGTGGCACATTTTTATTGCGTTGAATAGTTTGTTTTGGTTGGTTATGGGGTGGCCAACTACAAGCTGCCACATGGCCCAGTCAGGGGCCACCACATGGCAACCCAAGGGCCACCAAAACTGGGTCAAGGACTGAGTGGAGCAGGACGAGTTGAAACCTGTGACCTCCAAGCAACGAGCAAGAGTATTTACCACTACACCATCACCATGAGACTTAACATATAACGGGTTCTACATTGTTTTGTTATGTTATGTTTTCCGCCATGGGGGGCGGGGTCGGGGTCTAGCGCCAGCCCTGGTCACCGCCTGGGGGCGGGATCATGGGCGGGAGGCTAGCCCCCCGCCCACCCAACCCACCCTCCCAACTAACTGTAAGCATTACATTACCGTCTCCAACAGTGCTATATGTCCACTTAAAATTTAACGTCGGTGGTTAGAGAAAATTGTGCAACATTTTATTATACAAAAATTGTAATTAAACATCTGATATGGTTCAAAATATGGTATTTAAGCCTTATTGTTAAAATTAATGCACCGATAAATTCGATCGGAATTTGGGCAATTTGGCGCTCAGTTGGTAAATTTGGGGGTGAAGATGTAGGATGGTGCCAGATTGGTGGAAATTGCGGAGAGGTTAGTGCAAAAACTTGGGGAAGTCATAAATTACTCATTTTTTACCAAATTCGAGGCAGAAAAAGGCTACACGGGCATTTTTGGTTATTCTGGAGCCATTAGAACAGGTTTCAGAGTTATTTGAGCATTGTAAACCTATGTAATCACACTTGTTATCATAATAGAAAGGGGTCAAGTGATTGAAAGTTGGACCAAGGAAAAGTAGCCAAGGTGGGGTGAACTCCTTCATAATGTGTTGTTGTGTTACTATTTATGCTGATGTTCATGTCTGTTATATGATTTTTTTCGTTGTTTTGTTTATGTTAATTTGCTCAAAAAATTCACATAAAAACTCATGGTTAACTTGCAATTTACCTCATAATCCTCACACACTTTGTTTATATTCTGACAAGGAATTTAGCACAACAAACACTAATTATCCCATTCATATCAAGTTGGTATCAGAGCACTAGGTTTACTTGTGCAATGAGGATTTAATTGTTTTGCAAGTGTTTAGATGCTTACAAGGTTGAAGATCGAGAGAGGAGAAGGCAAGCTTGTGGGTGCAGGTTCACTAGTTGGAGCAAGTAGAAGGAGAGCACAATTGCCACAATCTCCACCACAAGATTCACCTCCTATTGTACCCGAGGATTCAGTAAGCATGTCTCATGATGGAGGAAATGATAACATGACAGAGGATTAGAAGGCTTTAAGGAAGGCATTCTTTGACATGACAAAGATGGTGAAAGTCCTCTATGAAGAGAGGAATACAAGGTTGCAGGGTGAAAGCTCCAGGCCTCCAAGTGGAGAGGGTTCTCCAAGAGGAGGAGGTAATGGAAATGGTGATAAGCCACCATCTACTCCACCATTATCCTCACCACCATCTTCACCTTTGTCTTCATCCTCTTCCATTGCTACAACCCCTACTCATACTCATCAACATACCTCAAAAGGAATTGGTAAAACACCCTTGTTAACACTTGATATTAAATTTGAGTTACCTGTGTATAATGGTGAAGTGAATGCAGAGAAGCTTGACAATTAGTTTTGTGAATTGGAGGTCTACAGCAGGATTCAAAACCTTCAAGATGATGATATAAAGATTCAGCTAGCTACCTTGATACTAAAGGCAGCAACACTAATATGGTGGGAAGCCAAGACACAAGTTGAGATTAAAAAAATATGGTAAGATCTCAATCTCTTGGTCCAATTTCATTGCTACAATTAAAAGACAATTTTAGCAATATGCATAAATCCATCATGAATTGGAAAAACTTTAGACAACTTAAAGGTTAAAGTGTGCAAGATTACACCCAAGAATTTAGAAGAAGAGATCTTATGTTAGGTGTTGATTTGCATTCACAAGACACATTGCTGAAGTATATAGGGGTTTTACATAACTACCTAAGGCATACTAACCTTATGTTCAATCCCACTAGTCTAGATGAGGTTTGTGTGCAAGCTACCCACCATGAGGAAAGAGGTAAAAATATTTCATAAGAGGGTAAAAAGAATCCATTTAAGGGTGGAGAGAAAGGAAATGGTTTCAAAGGAAAGGGAAATAAAAATGCATCCATTAAAAAGGAAGGAGAGAAAATTATATGCAAACATTGCTCCAAAGAGGGTCATGATGAAGACCATTGTTGGAAGCTTCATTGAGAGATAAGGCCCAAGAAATTCAACAACAAAGGAAAACATAAAACAACTGCAACCACTCAACAGGATTTGGGATCCGACTCAGGTGATGAAACTAAAATCACAGCCATGGGTATGAAAGGAAAAGAATCCATTGCTAACACTAGTTCATCAAATTGTCACACTAGTACTCCAAATGAAGAACAAGGATTGAGTTATTTCATGTGAGGGTTATTTCAAAACATACAAAAATCAACACACTATTTGATAGTGGGTCTCAAGCCAATTTGATATCTGAAGACTTAGTCAATAAACTTAATCTTGAACCCATTCCACATCACAAACTATATCCATTGGGTTGGATATGGGATAACACAAATTTACAGGTTACAATAAAGTGTATTCTTTGGTTTTCAATCACAGCAAACTTAATTGACAAAGTTGAATTAGATGTTGTACCACTTGACATTTCAGGAATTGTTTTGGGTAGACTGTACCTCTATTATAGAAAAGCCATCTTCTATTGCCATGAAAACAAGTACCACTTTTTCAAAGATGGTGTGGAGTATATTGTGAGAGCTCATCACAAGAAACTAAATCTTTCATTAGTTAATGCAGGGAAAATGAAAAGACTAGTGAATTCAAGCAAGAATTTTGTACTTACTATGATTAAACCAAAGAATGATGTTGATTCTGAAGCATTTCAAAGTTGTGATCCAAAGTGGAAATCTGATTTGATTGAAGTGGTTAATCAAAATAATGAGATGTTTCAGGAGCCAAAGGGATTACCTCCCAAGAGGGGAATCCAACATGAAATATAGTTGCAAAAATATTTTCCTATTCCTAACATTGGCATGTATGGGATGTTGGCGATGGAGAGTGTTGAAATCAAAAGGAAAATTCAAGAGTTGTTGGACAAGGGGATCATCCGACCAAGTACTTCACCATGCAGGTCACCTATTACGTTGGTGCCAACGAAGGATGGAACATGACACATGTGTGTGGATTTCCATCCATTGAACAAAATTACAGTAAAGAGTCATTATCCACTTCATAGAATAGATTATTTACTTGATCAATTGAAAGATGATTTTTTTTTACTAATTTGGACTTAAGGAGTGGTTACCATCAAATTAGAATTGCTGAATGTGACATTTGGAAGACAACATTCAAGACAAAACAAGGTTTGCTTGAATGGCTTCTTATGCCTTTTGGTTTCTAATTTGGACATAAGGAGTGGTTACCATCAAATTAGAATTGTTGAGTGTGACATTTGGAAGAAAACATTCAAGACAAAACAAGGTTTGTTTGAATGGCTTGTTATGCCTTTTGGTTTATGTAATGCTCCTGCTACCTTCATGTGTGTGATGAATGATGTGTTGAGGCCATTTCTTGATGAGTTTGTCATAGTCTACTTATATTATATCTTTATTTTTAGTAAATAACTTGATGAACATGTCATGCATGTAAGAAAAGTACTTGATGTCTTAAGGAAAGAACAATTGTTTTTGAAGATGTCAAAATGTGAGTTTGGTAAAACTTCTTTGGTGTACTTGGGGAATATTGTTGGAGGAGGTGAGTTGAAGATAGACCCCTCTAAGGTTGAGGTCAATTGTGAATTGGCCATCGTCCAATACAATCAGTGAGGTAAGAAGCTTTTTGGGAGAAACCCAATATTCGAGGAAGTTTATTGCTAACTTATCTTCTATAGCAGCTCCATTGCATGAATTGACTAGTGTAAAAAAGTTCTTCCAATGGGGAGGCAAGTAACAAAAATAATTTTATGCTTTGGAAGAGAATATCAATTTAGATCCAGTACTTCCAATACCAAACTCGAGACATCCCTTTGAGATTCAAAATGATGAAAGTGACTATGCCATGGACGCAGTCCTTATGCAACATGGTAATCCCATTTCATTTCATTTCATTCAAGAACTTTCAATGGTGCAATGATTAACTATCCTACTTATGACAAGGAGCATTATGCGTTGGTTCAAAGTTTGAAAAAGTGGAAACACTATTTGATGGGAAAGGAAACCATCATACACATCGACCACCAACCATTGCAATACTTGCAATCACAAACTAAGTTGCAGCAATTAAGGTGCTTTCGATGAATGGGTTTCCTACAACAATTCCACTTAGTCAACAGGTATAAGAAAGCTACATAAAACAAGGTTGTTGATATTCTTTATAGGCATAATGTTAGTGAAACTACTTTACTCGAGCATAATTATCTTTTTCATGAAATTTATGTTGAGAAATATGCATTTGATAGTGGCTTTCAATATGTTTATGCAAAATTGAGTCAAGGAAACCAAGTAGAGGAATTGGATCACCATGTACATAATAACTTGTTGTATCATTTGGGAAAGATTTTTATTCCAGAGGGGGAGAGATTGAATGTCATAAAGGAAGCACACACTTCTCTTATGTCGGACACTTTTGTGTAAGAAAAACAATGTCACATCTTCATAGGTATTCTTATTGTGCTTGTATTCTTCAAAGTTTGTCATGTTTCATTAAAGGTTGTTCATTGTGTGCAGTTAGTAAGCCTAGCAATAGGAATTTAGGATTGTACATACCACTTCTCGTACCTTCAAATCCATGGTAGAGTGTTTCTACGGATTTTGTAGGAGGTCTTCCTTTTTCAAAAAGAGGTCATGATTATTTGTATGTATTTTTGGATAAGTTCAGCAAGATGTGTATATTAATGCCATGTAAAAACAAAATCACAACTGAAAAAACAAATCACTTATTCTTTAAGCATGTTTCGGTTCATTTTGGATTTCCACATCCATTTTTAGTGACCGATATTCTTGATTTGTTGGGAATTTTTGGTCATGTTTGTCGGACTTGATGGATACCAAGTTGAAAAAGAGTTAAACCTCTCATCCACAAAAAGATGGTAAAACCGAAGTCATCAATTGAAAAATCATACATCTTCTTCGAGGATACTACAACAATCATCATAAGTTGTGAGACAAATAATTGCATTACATTTAACATGCTTACAACCATGCAAAACACTCTTCTGCACAAACATCGTCATTTGAGGCATGTCTTGGATAATTTCCTAGATCGCCACTGGATTTATTTTTTGGGCAGGATGTTGCTATTGATGGCCATTGTGACATAGAAAAATCCAAGAAGTTCATAGAGAAAATCCAATTGATACATCAAACAGTTCAAGATCGGCTTGAAAAGAGCTAAGGCAAGTACAAAGCAAGGCACGACAAGCATCGTGTAGTTCACAAGTTCCAAGTTGGTGATGAAGTTTGGCTTCAAATTAGTAAAGAGAGGCTTCAACGGGAAGGTAAAAACTGAAACCAATCTGTTATGGTCCTTTCAGAATTTTGGAAAGATTGGTGACAATGCCTTCAATTTATATTTGCCTTCATACAGGGAAATTTACTCTATTGTTAATGTTGATAATTTAAGATTGTATGAGCCTACATTGATTGAATATCAATGAGAACAAGTTCTGATTCCTTCCACTGTGGATTTTTCTCTAGAATACCTTGATGAGCTTCAACAAGACATCATTCTTGATAGAATAATAAGGACATCAAAACGGGGGAGTGTAGACTACCTTCATGTGGGGCTCAAAGGAAAAATCCAAGAAATGCCAAATGGATCAAGATTGGAAAGGTGAGGGAACTGTACCCTCATTTGTTGAAAAACTGAAAGTGATATTTTGGGGTCCAAAGGCTTCCAATGGGGAGGAGCAAGTGCTCAAAATTATGCTAAAAGATGAAATTTTTCATAATGGTCTGGAACCTGAGAAATTGCGTATATCTTGTTGTTTTGAACCCGGCGCAAATCATTTCACACAAAAACGACACCGTATATTCCCATAAATACGTTCTATCCACTTTTTCAAATAGGCAAATTAAAAAAAAAAAATTAAGACAACCTAGTCAGCAGTCTGTATAGATAACTGGGTATGCCTACATGGCAGGGTGACTGTGCATATGATTGTTTTCCTCCATCACATGATATTGTGCCAAGTGGCACATTTTTATTGGTTCAAATGGCGTGTTTTGGTTGGATATTGGCTGGCCAACCACAAGATGCCACATGGCCCAGCCAGGGGTCGCCACATGGCAGCTCGAGCACTACCAAAATTGGGTCAAGGACCTAGTGAATTGGGTGGCGGTTGAACTCGCGACCTCCAAGAAATGAGCAAGAGTCTTTATGACTGCACCATCACCATGAGACTTAACATATAACGAGTTCTGCATTGTTTTATTATGTTATGTTTTTCGCCAAGGGGGAGGGGACCGGGGTCTAGCCCCCGCTGTGGTCACTACCTGTAGGAGGGGCCATCGGTGTGAGGCTAGCCCAGCGCCCCCACAACCAACCATAACCATTAGATTACCATCGTTGATGGTGCCATATGTCCACTTAACATTTAATGCCGGTGGTTAGCAAAAACGACGCGAAATTTTATTATTAAAAAATTATAATAAACCATATCCGATATGGTTTGAAATAAGGTCTTAAAGCCTTATTGGAAAAATTAACACGCCGACAAATTTTCCCAGAATTTAGGCAATTTGGCGCTCATTTAGTGGATTTTGGAACGAAAATGTAGGATGGTGCTAGATTTGGTGGAAATTGTGGAGCGATTAGTGAAAAAACTTGGGGAAGTCTTAAATTACTTAGTTTTTTACCAAATTCATAGTAGAAAGAGGATACACGGATATTTTTGGGCATTCTGGATCCATTGGAATAGGTTTTAGAGATGTTTGAGCATTGTAAGACTATGTAATTGCACTTTTGAGCATAATAGAAGAGGGCCAAGCCATTGGAAGTTGGACCAAGGAGACGTAGCCCAGGCGGGGTGAACTCCTCCATCATGTGCTACTGTGTTATTTTTTATGGTGATTTTCATGTCTATTAGATGCTACTGTTCATTGTTTTTTTTATGTTAATTTTCTCAAGAAATTCATATAAAAACACATAAAAACTCATGGTTAACTTGCAATTTACCTGATAACCCTCAAGCACTTTGTTTATATTCTGAAGAGGAATTTAGCACAACATACACTAATTCTCCCATTGAAATCATCTAGCCCTCCCCTTGTTCATCAAGTGTTTAGGTAGAGAAAATTGGTACCCATTTATCAAAGGAAAAAATATCTAATACCTCTTGTGGTAAAAGTTTTTTGCCTTTCCATTTGAGGAGAAGGGGGACAAAGATCTAATGTTTAGGAGCATACCGTATTTCATGGGTTCTCAGGGACTATAATTGAATAGTTGGAACCCAAATTCTAGCTTGGAGAATGATGTTCCCTGAACAATGCATGTTTGGGTCAAGCTTCCCCTCTTGTCATTGCATTACTGGAATGAGGACGCCATTCGAAGAATTGGAAATGTGTTAGGGAAATTTATTTATTTAGCTAAGTCACATGATGGGATTTTATCCTATGCGTAGATCTATGTGGAGGTTGATCTTGAGAAGGTTTTGTGAGATGCAATAAACTAATCTTGGACAATTGTGCCTTCCTACAACAAGTGGACTATGAGTGGTTTCCTTTTAAGTGTAATGAGTGCCATGAATATGGGAATTTTATACAAAAATACCTCAAGTTTTTATTTGTCTTGGCACTTTAGCTACAAGTCTATGTCTAAAAGCACATTCATAAATGCACTAAAATACCATAAAACTAACACTTTTCACAACATAATACCACTTATTAGTGAATCAACTAGTACATAAGACAATTTCTAACCCAAAACGTGTTATATTACATATATTAATAAAATAAACATAGGGCTCTTGTACTAAGGATCATTACCCTTACAGTCATCCCTTATAAAAGAATGACTAGGGCTTGGAGTCAACAACCTATGACTACTAATCTATCCCTAAACACAGACTTACAATTGACTTACTTACTGATGTAACACTTCCACAGTCCTTTTATTCCACGTACCTTTAACACTTATGGCAGGTCTTTGCCACCTCTTCTGTTGCTCACAAGGTTTCTACAACTTTAGAATGCCAGCATCTTCAACTTCTCAAATTTCCACTATCAATATTCTAGCTACTTCTATAATGATTGAACATAAGCTCATAGACCTTCCCTCTAGCAGCCCTCCTATGCCTCCAAGAATGGCCAACTCTTAGGGTCTTCAACACAGCTACCCTCTGCAACTGATAAGGCTCCTTCAATATCACTTCTCATAGGGAGTTCCAAATTTACCCTCTTATTAGGGATTTGCACCAAAAAATCCCTAAGAAAGGCATCACCAAAATTTTCCTTCTATAAATAGTTTGACTCTTCAAACCTACTAATCCTAAGGAATTCATTAACTAGAAATCACATCCATGATATTCCTCCTACACATGCTTATATTAGAGCTACAAATATTGGACTCTCGGCAGTGACAAGATTTCTTCTTATTCATTATACAGGGCATCCAAAAATAGTTATGAACTTCTTCACTTTAGGACAACCCTCTTAGCTGCACCTTTATTCAAAATCTTAAATATTAGCCTTTGAATAATAAACCATATAAAAACTCATAGACCTTGAGGCATTGCAACCCTAACAAAAACAACAAACCTAGTCTTTTAGGCCCTTCTTTGGATGACTCGACTTCTCTTCCTCCATGCACTGAATAGAGCTAATTAACCAGTCTGTTGTGCAATATTCAATGCCGCTATCTTGCATAGAAGAGGCCCTAACAAGGGCACACCAATTTTTGTCCTAGAACCTTTATGAAATAACTCCTAAATAAATCTTTCCTCCAATAAATATTCCCCATGTCGGCCCTTCCTTTCCTTCACTATATTACCCTTATACTCTTCCCTTTAACTCACACTTCCATACAATACTAAGCACTTTTTTTCAAACCACTTTAGGATAGACATATATATAGGACCTTTGCACAAGATACTCAAAACATGAAGCTTAAATCGCATGCATATGTCTTCTTCTTAGGGTCTCAGCCCTTTATCCCACACACTTTACAAGGGTTGTGTACCACATAAGGGATCCATAACTAGGGCACGAATAAATAACATAAAGTGACCTCCAAACATGTCAAACAAACCTCCAATCTAGGGATAAATTTCATAGGGATAAAATTCCACAAATGTGAGTTAACTTGAACTTCATTCCACACTTGAACTATACCACCGTTGCTCCAAATTCATCCCTCTTTTGGATTTAGGGTTCCTGAGGAATTTTACCTTCACTTGGGAATATTTTTCTTAAGGAAAGATAATAATATGGATGTGATCAAATGACCTTGTCTTACCTATTCTTATAGTATTTTATGAGGTTAACATCTATCCCTAAAGGGGCATCACCTAAGCCCAACTTGACTTCAACTTTCTAGACAAAACCCCATATATCATAAGAAATGTGATTCCTTCCGTTTGAATTAGCCACATCATGATGCCCTAGGTGCCCCTTAGTCCATCAAGGGTGTTCCTCATGCATCCAATAATAAAATATCATTTACTTCACTTGGTTTATTGCCCACAAATTTGGGTACAAAGCCTATTTCTTGG
Source organism: Pinus albicaulis (assembly GCA_034641835.2). Taxonomy (NCBI): domain Eukaryota; kingdom Viridiplantae; phylum Streptophyta; class Pinopsida; order Pinales; family Pinaceae; genus Pinus; species Pinus albicaulis. The sequence goes on along the minus strand of CM076575.1, from coordinate 1,590,387,297 downwards.
GTACAATTCCCACAAACCACTTTTGTCGGTCAACTTCTCCCAAACATAGTACCCTAGGGTTCTGTGAGAACCTCCAAATCTACACAAATCAACACTCCTTAGCGAGGAAGGTAATTCCACCACTCATGATCCAGGTGGATATCGGTGGCCTCCCACCTATTCCATTTGGACCCGCAGCTTCAATTCTTTCAATTTTTCAGCTTCAGCACAACTTACTATTTTTAGCAGGTTTTCGGGTCCTGCACATCCGGAGCCATTTTGGGGCAGTAATAATCTAGGTGGATATTGGTGGCCACCCACCGAGTCCATTTGAACCCCCACCATCAGTTATTTCAGTTTGTAAGTTGCGGCATAACTTACTATTTTTAGCAGTTTTTCGGGTCCTGAACTTTCGGAGTCGTTTTGAGGCCCTAAACGACGTTTTTTGGGAAAATGGGGAGCAACATTGGTCTACACGTTGTAGACCAATGTTGCTCATTCAAAAGTTGTAGTCCTCGGATAGATATTTCTAACGAGCTATTGAGCGCGTCAAACGGAGATTGGATGCCAAAGTTACGTCCCCGGGAAGTTGAAACACCAATTTACCCAAACGGGACCCACAGTTTTGGCGCTTCATCTCCTAGGGTTAGGTTTTTGGATGTTTCGGATTTTAAATTGTTTCTCAACAATAAATAGGCCTTCAAGCCTGATTGTAACATAGTTCAGGGGGTTGGGAGCCGACACATCTCTTCTCAGAGATAAGCGCTACGAGTTCCCGAGCTCGTTTGTTCCCATCATTTCAGTTCTGTAACAAAGTGGGGAGGATTGTAGCCATCACATCTCTTCTCAGGGATATGCTACCAGTGCCCTCGCTCGCTCATTTCTATTATTTCTCATTGTAAGATAGTTCAGGGGGCTGAGAACCGACACATCTCTTCTCAGGGATATGCTACCAGTGCCCTCGCTCGCTCATTTCTATTATTTCTTATTGTAACACAGTTCAGAGGCCTGTAGCCACCACATCTCTTCTCAGAGATACGCCTACCAGTGCCCTAGCTGTTTATTTCAGTCATTTTTTTTATAATAAAATGAAACATTATTTCCACTGCATCTTTGTGCTTATGGTCATATGTGTATTCTGTTGTGTTCCTACATAAAATCCGGATCAGTGGTATCAGAGAAGGTCTGCACTTTCTCTATTTTTCTTTCATGTCCGCAACGTGGCCAAGGTATAAGGTGTTCAACCTCGCAACCCCAACGACCCCCCATGGCGGAAGGGAAGAAAGACGAGGGAGCAGGATATCCTATCAAAATCTTGCTCGAGGAGGCCCTCGAGAAACAGAGGAACGTGATGATGGATAAATTTTCCCAGATCCTTCAACGGCTACCCACCGGCAGCACATCTACATCCAGCACATCTGCCAACAGGTCCGCGACATCCTGGACATATCCAACACCAAGTTCAGCAGAATTTGCCTCCCCCCCCCTCCCCATGGAGGAACTTAACGCAATGGAGACCATTGCTTCCTAAGGAGGGAGGAACTGATCCAGATTTTATGCAGGAACGCAACAGAATACACATATAACCATAAGCACAAAGATGCAACGGAAATAATGCTTCATTTTATTATAAATCAAATGACTGAAATAAACAGCTACGACGTTGGTAAACATATCTCTAAGAAGAGATGTGGTCGCTACATGCCTCTGAACTGTGTTACAATGAGAAATAATAGAAATGAGCGAGCGAGGGCACTGGTAGCATATCCCTGAGAAGAGATATGTCGGTTCCCAGCCCCCTAAACTGTCTTACAATGAGAAATAATAGAAATGAGCGAGCGAGGGCACCGGTAGCATATCCATGAGAAGAGATGTGATGGCTACAGTCCTCCTCACTGTGTTACAGAACTGAAATGATGGGAACAAGTGAGCTAGGGAACTGGTAGCGCTTATCTCTTAAAAGAGATGTGTCGGCTCCCAGCCCCCTGAACTGTGTTACAATGAGGCTTGAAGGCCTATTTATTGTTGAGAAACAATGTAAAATCTGAAACGTCCAAAAACCTAACCCTAGGAGATGAAGCGCCAAAACTGTGGGTCCCATTTGGGTAAATTGGTGTTTCAACTTCCCGGGGACGTAACTTTGGCATCTGATCTCCATTTGACACGCTCAATAGCTTGTTAGAAAGATCTGTCCGAGGAATACAAATTTTGAGTGAGCAACATGGGTCATTTAGGGCCTCAAAATGGCTCCAGAAGTTCAGGACTCGAAAAACTGCTAAAAATAGTAAGTTGTGCCGAAACTTACAAACTGAAATAACTAATGTGGGGGTTCAAATGGACTCAGTGGGTGGCCACCAATATCCACCTGGATTATTAATTCCCCAAAACGGCTCTGGGTGTGCAGGACTCGAAAACCTACTAAAAATAGTAAGTTGTGTTGAAGCTGAAAACCTGAAAGAATTGATGCTACGGGTCCAAATGGAATAGGTGGGAGGCCACCGATATCCACCTGGATCAACTCGAAAGTAACTCGTCATTATTGGTGACACTAGCTTAATATCTAGTATTCACCACTACAACATACGCTATAGAGTGAACCACACTCATCTCAGTAGTGTCTCTGCCTCAATATCGTCAAAAAATAAATATTCAAACTTACATAGTGCATACTCCCTTTGAGTCTACACAAGCTCCACTTCCTCACACTACTACTGAACTTGTGTCCTTCTGAGGTCATTCTAAGTTGTGGTCAAACACTGGGTCTCATCTAGATCATGACAACTCAACTCAGTAAGTGATATCGTCCTCTTAGGTAAAATGCATCACATGCACACAAATTTAATCTTGAATATGCAACAAAACAACCCAATGAAGATACTGGCATGTCATCATCTCAATCTTCACACATATCCAACTCATGCATGCTGAAGAAACCTTGGAGAATTCCCAATGATCTATGAAATTTCAATGGAATTCTGAGATTTTCAACCTACCATACAACAAATTGCTCACCATTTTCTCTTCCAATCCACCAGAGCTCCCAGCCCATCTCACCACCTAGCTAGTTGATACCACACTTCCATGTCCTCAAATGAACCTTCTTCTCCATGCTCTACGAAATCTAAGCAGCTTCATTGTTCACACTTTGATCCATTGTCCCTTCAAAGCAGATATGATTCCATGTTAATTTTTCTTGGCACTTTAGCTACATGTCTATGTCTAAAATAAGAATTATGAACACACTGAAATACCAAAACACTAGCACTTTGCATAGTGAATAACGTACAATATTGAATCAAATAGTATACAAAAAAACTATTAACCAAAAATTTGTTATATTACATATCTTAATGCAACAAACATAGGGCTCATATACCAGGGATCATGGCCCTTACAATCAACCCTGATACAAGAATCACTAGGGATTAGAGTCAATAACCTATGACTAAAAATATGTTCCTGAACATAGTACACTTGACATAATTTTTGTTGTAGTGCTTCCACGGTCCTTTCAAACCATGTACCATGAACACCTCGGTAGGTCCTTTTCCACCTCTTCTAATTCTCACAACACTTCTGAAACTTCAAAATGCTTGGATCTTTAGCTACTCAAACTACCACTATCAATATTCTAGCTAAATATAGAATGATTGAACATAGGTTTACAAATCTATCCTCTAGAAACCCTCCTAATCCTCCAATAATGGCCAATTCTTAGGGTCTTCAACACAAATTCCCTCTAGCACTAATAAGGCTCCTCCAATATCACTTCTCGGAGAGACTTCCAAATATGCACTCTTATATGTTATTTGCATGACTGAAAAATATGCATGACTTCCAAATATTTCCATGACTTCCAAATATGCACTCTTATATGTTATTTGTATCACTAAAATACGCCTTCTGTCAATAGTTTGACTCTTCATAAATATTTATCAGAAGGACATCATTAACTAGCCCTCATATCAAGGATATGCCTCCTACACATGTGTTAATGGTGTTGGATGCCACCAACATCTAGGGGGTCTCCATGATGTGAAGTTCCAATTATACCTCACATCGTTTGGGACACGACCCCCATCTGATATGTGTTTCTAACTTCCACCATGAATATTTCACCCTTGGTTGTCAAATGAAAAATATCAAAGTGAGTGCAAGAATGCAATGCCCAAATAGTATGACAAGATCAACCCAAGATTTAGACACTGTAGAAAGAGTACAAGAAAGTCACAACAACCATAAGAAGAATTCTAAGAGAAGGATTACTGAGTCAAAACTACCGTAAACATACATAAACAAGAACATGTTAGAGGTTGATTGAAAATTAGTTCACAATAGTTCACCAAAATGGTGTGGAATAAGTAAACACATATTCAAAAGAAAACATACATGCAACAACTACAAACTAGTCCATAACATATTTCTTGTATGAAAGCACACTTATAAATACAGTGAAAACACCAGACAATCGATATAACCACTATGAGTAAGCATGGGAATTAGTGCAAAAAATGAGGAACTTGTTATTATTGTTGTTGCAAATACATGTACATGTATTTCAATTCATCAAAGACCAACATTGGAACATGGGCTTCTCATACCATTATTTGATGCAAAACCATAACCTCACCATAGATCACCCTACTAGATGCCAAAAGTTGAGTTCCTCTAGCTCTTTAAGCACATATCAGTTATGTACTCCTAGTCTAAGCTCAAGTGCTCAAAGTCCTTTACAAATGAGGAATGGGGGTATATTTATAGAAATGTGGAGGGTGACCTTTCACGAGGTAGGTGACCATTCACTTTTATAAAATGCTAAAAGTGAGCATATATATTTGTCGCAAGTAATTATCATGATTATAAATTCAACAATGTAATGGAATTTCAACATATAGAATGACGGGGAAAATCACAGGAACCTCAATTTTAATTCTAATATCGTACAATTTTAGTTACAAAATGGATTATAGAGAATTGTTGAGATTAGGAGAGAATGAAAAGCCATAAGGAACCCATTCAAGGTGATAATTGTGTTATTGTAGTAAATACATGGAGAATGTATGAACACGATAATAACCTTTAAAATGGTTTCAATGATGGGAAACTTGGTTCAATTCAAATGTCAAATATATACTTTGGAAGAAAATCGTGTTATTCTCTACATTATAGTTATAAATTTATCCAAAGGGATAATTTAGATACATCCAATTAGTTTCAATCTATTAAATCGCATTATGGGGCTTTAAAGGATGATGAAACTATTCGTGAACTTAAATAAAAATAAGAATTTGTCAAAAAGGACTTAGATTCAACCATTGTAACTTAGAATGAGGTGGCCATGTTTTAGTTAGATTTGCATTTTTTTTTCATAGTAGTTTGCTTTATAGGTTATTACTATAAAATCAATACTAACAAAATCTACTTGAAGCAATTGCTTTTTGCTTTTTATAGGTATAAATATAGGATAGAAAATAGATCTCTTTTTATGTTTTGTTTTGATATTTTAAAGTAGAATTTATTATACTATTGCTATTCTCCAAACTACAACATTTTTCTTAATATAAGTATCATCCAATCATGAATATAAAATATAAAATAAGAGATAAAACATTATGCTTCATTTCAAAGGATTTTTTTTAGATTTCGGTTCACAATGTTGCTAGATGCCAACACAACAGTTGGAAAAAAATAAATTGTAATACTAACGGCCCCAAAGTACTATTGTTTACACCAATGTTCATTTTACTGATTGATTTTAAAAAAAAATTGTTCCAAATAGTACCAGTTGTCTAAGCCACAATTTCGAACCAACTCTAATTTTAACCCAAAAAAAGATGATGCTCAAAGTACCACTATTTTATTAGAAGCAAATTTAAAATTTTTGTTTGCAACTTTATTCCAATTAAAGCCATAAAGTAAAAAAATGTAATTCTAACCCAAAAGAAAAAGATAAATGATTTTAGGAAGGTTTCCTTGAGAATAAATCGATTTAAAATCTAATATAATTGAAAATGTAACCATATTAACTATATTAATTATGTAGTGTTATTATCTCAATATGAAGTAGAAAGTGTTTAGAGATGGAAGTTATGAATACGTTTCATATTTCATGGAAGATAAATCCACTTGAAATCTAATAAAATTGAAAATCTAATATTATAAAATATTTAACAATTTAAGATATGAAAATTAAAAATAATTTTGATAATATTGATCCCTATTAGATAAATTTACTTGAAATCTAATAAAATTGAAAATGCAACATTATAAAATATTTAACATTTTTTAAAATGTAACATTATAAAATATTTAAGATTTGAAAATTAAAAATAATTTTGATAGCACTGAGTTATATATTTTATAAAATTAAATAAAATTTTAATTTTTTTAATGTATTTTTTGTTTAGTTTTATTCATCAAAGTTTATTAAATTTTTGGTAAAATCAAATATTAAACTTTTTTTTTTGAGAAATCCAAAATTAGTTTTTGAATTTTTTAAATTTGAATTTCTAATTTTTGATTGGTGAATGATTAAAAGGAAATAAGATAGTTGTAAAGTGTCCTCATAAATTAATTATCCATTTTATTTTTCCAAAGTTATAGATTTTTGCATAATTAATATTTTTTTTTCAATTTTTTTTTTTAATTATGTTTGGGGCTTTGACTAACCATGGAAATTGATCAATTTAAAAAACAAAAGCAACAACCCTACATATTACATTGATTTCTACCTTGCTTTTTTCCTTCATATTTTTCCCTTGCTGTTTTTTATTATTGAATAGACTTGATTCAATCATTTTTCTCAATAAACCTTAAGTATATTATATCTTTTCACAATACTATTTTAAATCATGATACAATAATAAATAAATAAAACTTAAATCAACACCACAATAAACAAAGGCTACATAGAAGCTAGTACCTGTACCTAGCTTAAATATAACTTAATTAAACTAAAAACAATAAAGACAAAGATATCAACACAAAAATAAAACAACTAATACAATATTGTATTGTTGAATGTCATCACCAAAAATTAAGAAATATGATTAATTAATATTATTTATGTTAACATTTAATATATATATATATATATATATATATATATATATATATATATATATATATATAATTTTTTATAATTAAATCTATTAAAATATGTTTTTAATATAATAATAAGTCATCTTAAATTGAATATATGGACCAAAAACTATAATTCCTAAAATGGAAATAATAGAAAATGAAAAAAAATCAAAACAAAAATGTTCAATACAAAGAAATAAAACAAAAAACAAAAAATTAATAACTAATAGAAATGGAAGTTACTAAACAACCCATAATAACACCTTAACCAATCATCTTACAAATAAATAAATTTAAATAATAATAATAAATAACAAAACTTGAATTCAAAATGTTAAACTATGGATAAGCTGTGCAAATTTTAGGTCAAAGACATTCTAATATGAAGTCAAAATTGAATGCATAATACCATGCAGGATAAAAAATTTCTCTTTTGTCGTTACAATTTTAGTCATAACTTAAAAATATAAGATCTATTTTTTTTTAGGAATGTTTTGCATTCACATTTAAGCGTGTGTGTAGTTAAATTTTTTTTTTTAATATACTAGACATTGTAAATTTTTATATTTGATTTTATTACATACAAATTCTTTTCCACATGTTTAAGGATTAAGAAGACACACATACTTCATATTAATTTGATTTTTTAGACATCAAAATTCTACCATAGATTATTTATTTGTTGTTGAATTAGGATGAATATAAATTTAAAGTTAAATAAATAATTTGTTACAATAATTAAATTTTAAAAAAAATATTTATTTTATTTATATCATATTATTTATACATTATTTAATATAAAGATACTAGACATTGTAATTTTCCTCATTATTTGGTCCCATAAGCTACAGATGGAATAAAATGCGCACAAACACATTTCAATAAACTCTTAAATTTTGTAACAAATGATGATGTTGTGGCTAACGTTTCATATTAAATTATTTATACACCTATTTGTGTTTTCTCCAAGGTTATCCAGTCCATTAATTACTTCTGTTACTTCCCTTCATCCTATTCAAATGTCTTTTATTATTAGATTTATGAATCTGTTCAATTATTCAATAATTGTTATCGACTACTTTTTGCATGAGAGGCACGGGAATTTTTTAGCTATTTTTTAATATATAATATATTAAAAAACAAAATATATTATTATATATTAAGAAATAAAATAAATTAAAAAATAGTTTAAAAACTCAATTTTGCTAAAAAGAAATAAATAAAAATCATAAATTAACTATAAATAAAATTGAAAAGGAAAAGTCCTCGATCGGGATGTGATAAAGGGAATGGATCTTCTCAATATCCTCGTCATGTGTAAAATGGTTGATAGAAGGCCAGGAAGGCAACTCAACCCATGCCCTCGCATGCTTGGTTATGTATGCTAGGTGTGGGAAGTTTTAATGTCGATGCGACGAACTAGTGTGCTCTTAAACTCAAGGTGGTAAGGGCTCGTCACTCTAAGAAATTAATAGTTTCGATTTGGGTTTCGGTTCTTTGTTGTGGGCGAAGGCTCCTGATAAGTATATTCTCCTCTACAAGGAAGGCTAGGCGGGTCTATTTCTTGGATGAAACCGGGTTTCTCAGGTTAATGGCATATTTTGTTGGGTCCTCACAACCCCTGTAAGTACCTTGACTCCAAGCAGACTGTTTGGTCTCGGTTCATGGTTCGTTCTATGTGGTTTCATTAGGGGAATTTTGAGGTCTAAAATGGGCCTCCTAAGGAAATAATAAAATAATAGCTAAACCAATAAAATGGTATTTATGAATTTTCAATTCGTTTTTTGAACCAAAATTCATGTAACCATAGTTAGATTCAATTCAAAAGTTGTACGAAAATAAAATTAATAAAAAAATTGTATTGATGTGACTATAAATAAGAATGAGTTTTTCAAGAAAAGGTCATTATCATTGAGCAACTAATGTATTTGTCCTTTGTACTTAAATAACTTAAAATAAAATATAAATATAAATTTATAAATTCTTAATTATATTATATTTTATTAATTAAAATTTATATTATTTAAATTATATAATAACATGTAATTAATATACTATATAAATATAATATAATATAATATAATATAATAAATGTATAGGGATATGCATTGTTTCTTTCAAGAAATATGAAATTAAAATAATATATTTTTATTCAAAAAGTGTGAAATGACATTTATTATGAGTACTTTACTTTGACTTTAAAAGTACTTAGAGCACTACTATGGTTAACCATGAGTTTTTATCCACCATTGAGAATCTAACAAGTAAGTACCTTTAACTCAAACAATGCCACCTAAATCATTAGGGATGATGTCATCCCCTAAAATGTGATTGGTTCTCATAAAGTGAATTTTGATTGTACATTTTCCTTAGAATGCCCATTTTAGACCTCAAAATTCCCCTAATCATGACTTTTGGCTCTATTTTTTGGTGCAATATCTCTATGACTCTCCCAACCCCTGGTGCCAGTTCTTTGGGTAGAGGTGGTCACGGTTGGGGTGGGCAGTCGGGGAAGCGAGGAGGTAACAACCCATCCTCGGACCGATAGCTGCGAAGATGTGGCCATAAAAAAGACTCTCAAATCATCTTAGAGGCAGCCCAAGCCTATCATACAAGTACTCTGACTCAAGTTAACCAATTGATTTAAAATTAGGAACTTTGAATAGAATCAACAAGCAAAAGTTGAAGTTTAGATGGAATACTGGCATGACTTAGTTCTGGACCCGAGACATTCCATAGGTCACACCACCCAATACAAGGAAAATTTTCACCTCTATTGGTTGATGAAAAGTATTGTAGCTAGGGTTATGATGACCGCTCCAGAAAGCTCTGTCAAAATTGATTCAAGTTTTCAGGAAATTCAGAAATAATTCCAACTTATTCAGTTCCAAATTCAGCAGCAGAATATTCGTCTCAGCCGCATTGAAAAACACATTTTGTGTCTTCCTCAATATGAATTATCGGGCTCTAGTGCTAAGGACCCAACTCCTGTGGAGTCCTCTGATGATTAGTAGCCTGCCTGGATATGGATATACTTTTTTTTTATTTTCTATGATATATATGTCATCTAGGTTTCTATACTATAGATATTTAAGATGTAGGTGGTTTCCACACATTCAGTCCTACAAAGGCACTGTTAGACAGACTTAAATTATTATTTTTTTGGATGGCATATAATGTTGATCGGTGGCCAACAAGTCCAGTTTCCCAATGGGCATGTTGAGGCCACTAAACGACTTGACTCTCATTTTAAGTTGCTTTTTATGAAAATGAATGAATGAAAAAGATCTTGTCAAGCTTACAAAAAAAATGAAAAGGAAAAGAAACATAAATTTATATATATATATATATATATATATATATATATATATATATATATAATCTTTTAATTATGTTTTTATTCTCTCTCATTCTTAATTATTTGTCAATTTATTTTTTTGTTTTCATTTCATTTTTGGATAATTGATTTTCTTTAAATTTCATTTAATTGATTTTTCCCTTTCTTTTATATTCTTGTATTAAGTTTCTTATTCACTACATGGGTGGATTTCCTCCTATACAACTATAATAACTAGGTATACCAAACTACCCCTAATGTAGTCATGGGTTAATCAAATGATTGAACCAAAGACCTAATAATATTTTACATATAACACTTTTCACTACATTCTTTTCCAAGTATACCAGTATCAAGTGTCAAGGAATGGATAAGTGGAGGAGGGCATGACCATCATCCTGCGAAGAATAAATGAGGGAGATGTGACCAACCCTCCCCACATGTCTTTAATACAAGAGATTGTTCACTAGTTGGTGGAGGATTTCAATCTATCTTCAACCCAAGATAATGTGACATTGAGGATTAATGTTGGAGGACTTGGATTTCATTCCAAAGCATGGATTTGAAAGTGGACGGATTCATACAAGGCCGTGGTTATCATTGCAGGTCGAGTGCAAGAAGAAAATTCATCATTCAAGGAAGTAGAGAGTCTATGGCCTTGGAAACTACAAGATATAACATGAGTTAGGTTTGAATTTTTTATTTGATATTTGCTACAACAATCCATCACTAATGTTCATGGGTGTAGGGTCCAATGTTGGAAATTCATTACTAGGTAGCTCAAAATTTTGGTATAAATTACCAACCTAGAGATGCTTTTTTTTGTTAGTTTGTTATTTCTATTTGGATCCAGGCTCCACCCTAGCTAATTCTTATCACTCTCATTTTTTCCCTTTGGTACTAAGATATTTCCTCCTCCTTGGGTTCCTTCTGTCACTATTTTTCTCTCTCTCTCTCTCTCTATTATGATTGGTGCATTTCTTCTATGAGTAATCTTTGCTCTCCCCCTCTCACTCCATGTCTTAATTATAACCTTGACTTAGGATATGTAGTGAATTCTTGTTGTAAATTTAAATTTTTAATCTTGCTACCAAGTCTGCTTATAATCCTAGCCACCTCACTTGCCTCCCCTTCCTTGCACAATATGCAATTGTTTTCCTTTTGGGACTTTTTCCTTGGCCTCCTTAACCTTTTTTTTCTTCCTAGTTTTACCTTTCCTTGGCTTATTTATGATCTTGGAATTCTTAGGCCACCAAACATTCCTTGATAACACTCCAAATCACGCTAAGGTGCAACATAATACTACAAGATGAGATAGAGAGATCAACACCAAGAAAAGGCCCTAGAAATGAGATATAGAGACCATACCCCACCTCAAATTTAAGAAGAAATTCCTAGGGTAGAGTGTAACAACGAAAAGGGAATGATTATATATCATGGAGATTGTAGGTGATTTCGCTTAATGGATTTTGGATGTCATATATACAGGGGGAAGACTCAATTGGTATATGTACACCACTGATATCTATTGACACATGAAAACATAACTTGGGAGATTAGTTATGGACATAAACAAAGATCGAGAGAGATTAGTTATGGGCTAATGAATGGTTCAATGTTTACAAAGGATTGAAGGTGCAGTGCCCTCAATTTCTAAATTTAACTAGGAAGCCGTCAAATTTGGATTTTAACAGGTTTTAAAATACTGATACTCTAATACAATTTCTGAAATTTACAATAAGGAATTTAACAGGTATAATTAACATTTACCTTCATAAACAAACAAATTCATGAAATTAATTCTTAAATACTAACATGGTCTGGTGTTTGAAGATGATTCTTCCCTGCTGTAACTCTTGCTCCACTGTAATTCTCTCTCCTACTCCTATTCTCGTTACCAAATGACCAAAAACCACCCAGCCAACGGAATACAACTTCAATACTCAGTTGCAAAGTACTCAAATTGAGATACTTTGGCCCCTGTTCCCAAAATATTAGAACAATTTAAACTCTATATCTCCTGATCTCTCAACATACAATTCTCCCTTCAATCTCTAAACACAACTCGTCACTCCTTAATTCAGAAATTCTCTTCTCCTTCAATTTCTTGCCCCCGTCTACCTCCTTTGCTTCTCCTTATATCTCCAAAACCCCACTGTCTCAATGTCGTCGCCTCTCTGTTTTCCTTGCACCTGTCTTGTTACGTGGGACCTAAATTATTTTTGGAGGCGGTCACCTTTCATTTAAATAACATTATTCGATCTAATTAAGTTGACTTGATTTATTTCATTTTTAAGAGACAGGTTTTGTCAACTAGTTTAGTCGATACATTATATTTAAGAACTTATTCAACGTTTATGTCATATGCCTTTTCATTATATTATTTAGTTCCTTTTCTTGATATAGTTTATGTATTATATTTATTTTCGTAAAATAAAATGTATATTTATTTTAGTTAATATAAAAATGTTATATATTTTAATTTCACTTTTATATTATAAAACCCTTTGTGTGTGTGTGTGTATATATATATATATATATATATATATATATATATATATATATATATTACTTTAATTTGTTTCATATTATGGGGTGGCATTTCAAGTATCCCACATTACATATTCATTAAGTTCTAGTAAGTAGGTATTTACTTTGTATTTAATAATTGGTTCATTACTCTATATTGGAGATTTTCTAATATAAGCTAGTATGTATACTAGTGCGATAAATGTGATGCATGCATATGTAGCTATCATATGCATGCCTCATATGTATGCTAATGTTCACATTTTGTTTGTAATTATAGGTGGGTCATTACACACACCTCCCCTTCATAAAACTTCTTCACGAAGTTAGGCTTTATATAGTATGTCAGTAATTATTTAGTGATTAGTATAATCACGTAAGAATTGTGTTTTATAATTGAAATATTTATTTATTTTATCATGAGGGCACTTAAAATTAGTGTTCTGAACGTTTAGAATTTTACAACCATAATAGTCATGCCCTGCCCCAGTCAGGTTCCCAAGTTATTCTATAATCATCCTATCCTTCCTAATCTCTTCCGCTCCCATCCTATCCATCCTCTATTGGGATATGCAATGGTGTCATATATACTGACCTAACCATTCATAGACAGTGTCAACTCTATCAACCTGATTTCCCAGTAGGCATCCGACAGTCATCATCACACGTCTAACGGAGCGTGACTCAAATAGTCCTCCCATGACTCTAGGTTTTTGGAGGATAAATGGTGGGAAGTACCTCCACCTCTCCTAGTAGGACCAAGGTTAACACCTTAACATGGAATCTCATTGAGTCTTAATTGTTTTGAAATTTTGACATCACGTGGTCATTTTGGTAATGATCTTATCTACAATTTAAACACTTTTCCATACATTATAACATATGCATCAATGTATTCAAAACAAATTGTATTCATATAACAGTTTTTGTATAATTTATACATGTTGCTATCTATGATATAGCATATTTATCCATTTCATAGTAAAATGTTGTTACTCTGTTATTTCTATTTCTTCAATCATATCGATATGCATAAAAGAAATAAATTTACAGATATCTTTATTTATAACATAATCCATTATCTAGATTTCATATTCCCGCAATGTTTTTTTTTTTTTTTTTTTTTGCTCGTTTAGACTAATCCTAATCTTCCCATTTTTTTCTCCTTCCATTCCACCCATGGGTTTCGAACCGGCGACCTTACAGAACGGAGTGCCTTAACAGTGCACCCCATCACCGACTGTTCTACACCACATGGGCATATTCCCGCAATGTTAATTAAATGACATATTTCATATTGGTATCCATGCACCAGTAAAGTTAAGAAAATAGCATATATCATGTATCAATAGAGTCAAGTAAACATCAAATCTTTACGGGTATCCATGTACCAACAAAGTAAAATTCATTTTTACATGATATTTCAAAATAAAATCTCAAGTATCCAAAATAGGGTAGTTATAAATAAGATTTTCAGTTTCTCAATTATTCAAAATAGAGTAGTTATATATAGCTAAGATTTTCAATTTCTCAAGTGTCCAAAATAGAGTATTTATATACAAATAAGATTTTCAGTTTCTCAAAATTTAGCACAAGTTGGGGTATTTTTGACATATGGCCTCTGTATCTTCCTAGGTAGCCGATCCAGGACTATATTTGTCCCGTTGGACTTTAACTTGGTCTACCAGTCGGTTCATGAGTTTTCGAACCTTACGTTCCAGTATACGTAATGGTTCGACCGTAATGGTTCCCTCATCTAATACCTGCAGTCCCTTTCATTGAAGATTATGAGATTTGTCAGCGATATAGTGTCACAAGACATATACCTGAAATACATTATGAATTTTGTGCAAGTGGGGTGGAAGTGCAAGACGATAGGTGACAGGTCCAATTTTTTCCAAGACTTTGAACGACCCATTAAATTGGGGTGATAATTTTGTCCCTTTTTCAAACTGTATGGTGCTTTTATTTGGCCTGGTCGAAAACCTGATATCCTACTTCATAGATTATATATGTCCTATGAGTATCAACATAACTTTTTTGTCTATCTTGTGCCTCTTTCAATCGTTGCCTAATTTTCTTTACTTGTTCCTCCATCTCTTGGATTAATTCTGGCCCCACTATTACCCGATCCTCTAACCTGTCCCAACTCAACGGTGTTCTCTAGGGTCTTATGTATAATGCTTCAAATGGTGGCATCCCTATTGAACTGTGATAACTATTGTTGTATGAAAATTCAACTAAGGTTAAGTAATTTTTGTTATGCAAAATTATGATCTACGGATAAATAAAATTCCCTAAATGTGGTGCTATGCATTTATAACAACAAATTAAGGACTTTTCTATTACCTTCTCTAAGAGTAAATAGACACATAGAAAGATAGAAGAACCTACTTGTGATCCAAGCACTTCCTATTCTCCTTCTGTCGCTTTTGTTGTAGGGTCCAATCCAAATTAGATCGCCAGATTGATTCCTGCAAGTATAAACATAGAACAGCAAAATATTTGCAATATATAGATGCCTACTTACCTTAATCAGTTAAATCGATTAAACATGAAACATATATATCATTTAAGAGTCCATTACATAAGAAATAGAAACATAAACAGATACATATATGGGAAAATGAACAACAATATTTATTAAAGAGTAGAAGGGGGAGGTTATAACCAATGATTGATTTGATGTCAGCAGCTCCAGCATCATCCTAGCCTCATCACAATCAACATCTCACCAGCATCATACCACTTCTATCACTCTCTCAATTTAGAATCCAAGAACATTTCTTTACCAAAATTTCTCCTTCCCTAGAACTAGGATATGTGCTCAATTTATAAGAAAACTGAAGGTAGTTTCTCAATCAATGACTTTCTAATAATATGCAATACATGTTCCCAAGCTCAGAGGTGTTATATGGACACTTGGATTCGAAGTTTGAAACATATGGAATCTTTTAGAAGGCACTTCCGATGTGGAGATTCTGGAACAATGAGAATTTCGCTCCCATTTGACCAATGCACTCTTGAATGTCGGGAAGTGCATCGCAGTACACCCTTGAATGGAGGGAGCTTCATATGAAACACAGTTAGTCCCTTGAGAGGCAGCGTTGGTGAGCTCATAAGTGATATAACATATACTTCAAACCTTGGAAATCTTGCAATAGAAGTCATGAATGATTTATTCTTATCTTAGGGCATGTAGCAACTGAAATGATAGGGGATGATAGACCCTATTTCAATGGTCATGGGGATGATGTACAGTTTGACCAGGTCATGGGGGATGATGCCTAAATTGACCTATAACATCTGCCCATGAAGTCATAATAATAAAAATATTTTTTGAATGAGATGCTTTACGACATGATGGGTTGGAACTGAAGCAGAGTGGCGACCTACATCAATCTTATAATACAATACATCATGATATTTTCATCTTGATCGTGAATTGTTGAGGGAGGCATTCCCATGCTTAGCACATAAACTATCTAATAACATGTACATAGTGCAAAAATTAGTCTACATTAGAATGTTTCCCAATACAGACATGCCTACAGATATAGGCCCATGTTCAGATGATGATTTGTATGTAAGGTCACCGTACAAATGATGTGTACAAAAATCCTGAAATTGCAGCCCGGATGGCTGAAACTAGATCCCGGGTCTTCTTATCTTGTTTATTCGATCGTTCGGGTACAAGTCTAGCCATGTGAATATATGATTTGTAGTCAAACATGGTAAGACATTGTTTGAATAACAGCCAATGATATGAGTTGTTAAAAAGCCTGAGAGAACCATCATTGATGTTAATGGCTCTTAAGGTACTGCAATACATTTCGTAAGGCGTGATTAGATGATTTGATTTCGAATGCCAAACAAAATCTTTCAGTCAAATGTCTGGAAGCGAGGACCTTGTCAACGCCGTAACAAGCCTCATGGTACGGGAAGATGATTTTTCGATGTAAACTTCATGGATGATGATTTGATGTCAACAGGAAGACACTTTATCACAAAACGTGAGTTACTGATTTCAGAGACAAAATGTGACTTGATATAGAAATTTTTAGGGATGACTGTCATTATAATGAAGGTTTATGAGTACTGCAAAAGGATGAGTATTCACTGGATGACTTCTCTTGAACATGTCGACGACACTGAGATGAGTTGGCAGCATTGACCCAAAACAGACGTGAAGGTATGATGAACCATATGTATGAATGAACCATCAAGAATATTACCCAACCCAAATAGTCACGATGATGGAGTGAAGTGTCATGTTCAAGAGCGACCTGCTACCGTAAAATTTCTGTTCACTTTCGCAAATTTTCCCCAATCATTTGTCGACCAGTACCTCATTATTTTTTAACAAGCTTGAGGAGGATAACATATGCTTGATCTATAATTTAACCCTTCGGGCAAATAATGTATCACTATTTAATAATTTAATGAGTTTAGCGATGAATGAAAATCAATTATTTCCATGATCGACAAGGCCGTCACTATTTTATTTTTTAACGAGCCTAACGACAGTGAAAGCCCGATCCTTTTTCATATTTAGAGAGTTTGAAAAAGAGGACAAAAGAAAAATCCACAAGTACTTTTTCGTAAAATTGTCGCTCAGATCCGAAAAAGTGTAAAATGATATCTGAGAGAACCTCCTAGCCATGTTCGACTAAGGTTTTCCTTTAACGTAAATAATCTATCTCGGTTCGTAAAAGGGTTAAACTTATACTGAGTAGATATAAATTCATTTACTTGTACGAGCTCAAAAAGACAAGTGCTTGGAGTCTGAAAAGAGCTAAAGGAAGACTCCAGGGGTTCCTTTTTCGCTGTTATCGAAGTTCGAAAAAGAGATAAAAGTGTGCTTGAATTCCTTTTTCATTTTTGTCAAAGCTATAAAAATAAGGATAAAATTAGGCTTTGTCGTTAAATCATTCTTGGAATAAATGTGCACAACTAATCTGCTATATCAGTTGCAAACCTGTTCAAAACAACATCAAATGGATTAAAAATACCTGTTTCATGATATAAATTGAATAAAACCATAGTCATAGCAATAAATATGAATTGAAAATAATCAAATGACTAATTAAAATATTTTTATTATTCATTTTTACCATTTGAAAATTACCATTTGCATTTTGGAGCTCAGAACCTGTTTTTGCCCCCTGCAAGAGCAGATGCCCCCAAGGTTCATTTCATTCATCTAAGTAGACTATTGGTTACTAATAGCTAGATGGAATGAAGTTTCATTTAATAAGAGAGGATTTGTTTCATTTTTTAATGAGCTTGACACAGGAAAAGAACTATGCTCATGACCTATTTCATTTTTTAACGAGATTGAAATAGTAAAAGAACTATCCTCAAGGGAACCTATTTCATTTATCAAGGTTGACAGAGGAAAAGAACTATCCTCATCACCTGATTCATTTTTTAACGAGGTTAACACAATAAAAGAACCATCCTCATTGTGCAGTTGGATCCGTGAGTGTGCGTTGGAAAATAGGTAGTCTAACGGAGTCATCATTTAAGGAGTTTGATGAGCACAAAAAATGATAAGTTATAACATGTGTTGACAAGGCTTCTCTAGGGTTTCCATAGAGTTTAGGAATATTCGAGGGTAATTTATGTGGTTTCACCGGCCACCAAGGAGAATAACTGATGGGACCAGCTTGATATTACACTAAAGATGTGAATAAAGGATCAAGCCATTTAGTACTCATAAGAGAGGAACCAGATACGATTCCAGATGATGACATGGGTGAAGTCCAAGTACAATGCATTGAAGATAAATAAATAATAGATTCTGTCATAGCTTAAATAGGTTCAGTCTGGGATGTTGTCTCAGCCATGGTCATATGACCAAATGCATACCCTATTGGATCGATGGGAACTGTAATAGACACAGGATCAACAAAAGTAGAGGAAGGTGATTGAGGAAAAGACTCATACAGGTAAAGATCCACCCAAAAATGAGTTGGTTTTAATGGTGTTTCTTCTTGTGGTATTTCTTCAATCGAAATTAAACCAGGTGGAAGGATTTCGCCGTTAGACCCAAAGTATATTTCACGAGGTTGATTGCGCGATATGGGAGACTCAGTGGCTACAATAGATTGTGGGGAGATCAATGCAGGGACAACTTCAGGTCGTTCGACTTCAGGATACAGATGTTCTGGCAAAAAAGTGACAGGATCTAGATCAACTTTCGATTCAACAACACCACGTTCGGGAGGTATGGTCTCACTGATTGGATGGATCGTGACCACGGGCAGCTGTGAATACTCCATCTTGACAACTGTAGATGAACCAGGATTTGTAGAAACAACTTTTGCCGACTCTGGTATATGTGAGGATGATGTCGCATCAGAAGTACTGATAGTACTAGTTTCAGTAAAGTGATGTCACCTTCACCGACCAAAAGTGGATTCTGGTGGTAAAGGTGGTTTCAGTGCTATTCTACGCGAACGATGGGGAAAGGGATGTTCTTCTTCCACGATGATTGATTTATTTTATGACAAAAAATAAATAAACAAAATAAAAGGGTAATTCTAGGAAAAAAATTTACCAAGTAATTGTGAACTGCAGAATACCTCCTGGCAAACCAAGAAGTACGGGCAGGCAATCTCCCCGAATGTTGTGTTCGGTGTATCACAAGTTACAAGGCGGCCAACTCGGTTCACTATGGATGGATAGCAACCTAAATTTTTCCTCCCAAATATACCCGAAGGTAAATGGAGGCCCAAGTCCATATTAGCATTGTCTAATGTGAAATTGCACAGTGAGAGAACCCCATTATACTTTTCGTACTAGAACATCACCCGATATACCCAAAGGTACATGGATGAGCTTCAATATACTTACGTACGTGGAGTGAGGTATCACACTCGGAATCTATCGCAGACAATTAACGACAATTGCTATGTTTAACGACGCCAAAACACATCTTTAGCCTAGACTTTCTAAATGTTATTATTATGGTTCCAATGCCTTTTTAGGTAAATTGATGTAAATTTTAAGTTGATCTTGTTTATCAATTTTCCTTTTGAGATTCACCGCGTGATTTGATGGAAATTCCTAAAAATGCAAACTAAAATGATAAGAAAACTTTTCAATTTTAGCTTTTTCAATGAAAATCCTAGCTTCTAAGGGAAAGAGAAATCAGTTTTGAGAGCAAACAACAAAGAGCAGAAAATAATATGCAGCTTCCTAACTTGTTCCTATGAAAAACACACAATTCACTATATGCATATGCAAGATTTTCTATTCATTCCCCTTAATGTGAATGCAAGAAATGAAAATATATGCATTAAATCAAAAAATAAAAAAATGTTTTCTTCTTTGAGAAACGAGAAATTTAACAACAATTTCTCTTTTAGGAAAAACAAAGAATAGAACTACAATTTTTCCTACAGGAAACGAAGAATTTAACGACAATTTCCTTTAAAAAAACAAATGTATCTAATGTAGAAATAGAATACTTTGAATTTTCTTTTTCAATGATAAAGAAAAACACTTAAAGAGACATTGAACAAACTTACTTTTCAAAGGAGGAAGAATCAAGCAAGTTCACTAGTCTCTAGGGGGTATCAGACAATTGAAAACACAACAAACAAATGGCTAAGAATGATAGCTATTGTGGCTCATTTGCATTTACCTTTGAAATATTTTTCAAAACACAAAAAAAACATATATGATAGAAAATGTAAAATTTTGTGTGTCATAGAAGAATTTTGATTTATATATTGGTACATTAACATTACGTGATGAGATGTGAAGGTGGGTCGATTCGGGCTCATTCACGTGTAGAACAGTTCAAGAGTCGGACCGACAGGCACACTCAGAACATTGCATGCCGAACAGGGTCGAGTCTAGCTCATTCGCAAGCTCAGGAGGGACCAGCGCAACAGAACAATGGATAAGCTCAGGAGGGTTACACATTGGAGCGAACAAACTAATTTACAAAAGGCGGAGAAAGGGTGCATTTCCATTAAACACTTAAGATTTTTGGAGGAGGCGCAAAGAGAAAAATAGATGGTCGGGATCAAAGCACAAAACTGGAGCGAAGAGATAGACAGCGGAGATTAAATCGCATAGCGCACATCACAAGTTTTAAAAGATAAAAGCTATGAAAAAGTGAAAGACGGCGAAATTCAAAGTGCAATGTTGGCACGGACGCGATGTGGTTCTAAGATGAAATCTAAAGGATTTCAAGTCTGGGCTTATGCGATTATGCACCATTTTATGAAGAAATAGCTAGAACGCAGCAAAAAAACTCGAGTAAGTGACCCAACACAGATCAAAGGAGAAGAGGCAGAGTTGGGTAGCAGGTGATATGATTGACATTGTTTGAAGTACAAGGGCATAGGCAGAGTCGAGCAGAAGAGCATATAGCGGCCCTATTGGGAGCATGATAGCTGGGCCAAGTCAGGCACTGAGGCGTTGTTACAAAGCTGTGCAATCACTGCATCATAACCAAAAATGACACCTCGGAACTTCAGGAGGATGCATCAGCAACATTAGATTCAGCAAAACAAAAAATATTTCCAGTTTTAATTTTTTTTTTTATGTATGATTGCAGAATTAATCATAAAAGTTTAGGTAGTCCAATAGTTTCAAGAAGTTCAGGAGTTACGAACGACTGTGATGTATTTAAGTAGATAGAAATAAAGAAAAGGGGTTCCGAGTTTTGGACCTTTAGAGGATTTTTAACTTGGTACTGAATTTTCTGAGAAATAAATGAAAGAATATCAAGTTTCCTGCAGTTGTTGATGTTGAGGTGTCTTTCTTGTTTTGCTCTGTGTTTATTCCTCTTTGAATGAAGTGAAGTAATGTAGCAGCCGGTCTCTTAATTACATCTGTGAGCAAGAGTTAAACAACCTTAATTTGCGCTCCTTCACCTCATCTCTTCTTTCTTCATAAAATCCTAATGAAACTTTAAAGTAATATATTATGTGTTTGCAGCATATTATTTCGAGTTTCCTCTCTCTCCATGAATCCCCTCTGAAACTTAAAAGTGATAGATTATGTTTCTCAGCATATCACTTCAAGTTTCCTTTACAATTATTCTTTTCATTTCATTCGGATATTAGCAGTTTATGACATTGTGAAGACTTTCATTATATCAGATTATTGAGTGTATTAAATAATTAGATTCCAAAGGTGTTAAGCGGAGGCCATTTGATATTATAATTGTGACATACATTTACAAAATGTATTGAGCATTGATTCCTTACCACAGCCAAGGGATTGTTTCTTGAGATACAACATTTTCTGGAGCCGTTGCCAAGGATGAAGAAATGAAGTTTATTTTCCCTGGGTTTTTCACATTATTTCCTCTGGTTATTCAATGAGGAGGAAATATTCAACTGTGTTTGTTATTTTCAAAAAAAAATCTTTCAAAAGGCCTCACACGAGGTCAGATACCTCACAGCAGATAGTCCCTGCTTTGCCACATCCAGAAAGATTGGTTTCTAAAAAGGCTCAGAAACCCAAAACTCCTTCAATACCTGATCCTGCATTGCCTTCTCATGGCAACAGTTCTCATAACCTTTTGTTTGAAGATATTTCCAAGCTGGCAACAGTTCTCATAACCTTTTGTTTGAAGATATTTCCAAGCAACTCCCTTTCTGGGAACAATATACTCCTTCCACACCCATTTATTTTCAACCACCTCAGATAGAAGAACATTCTTTCGAGTCTGTTTATTTTATCTCCACTCAAGCTCAACCAAATATAGTTGTTGGTCCCTCTACTATTGTCCATCAGCCCACTGTTGGGAAAAATACTGAGAGGGGGGGGTGAATCAGTATTTACAGCATATTCAAAACTTTTAATTTTCCATGCTCTAAAACCCATACGCTACTTTGCTGAAGCCAACTAGCGTATATACGCAGATATCCTTCATAAAACTCGCGTATACACATATATCTAATTATGTTATTTGATCTTCTCTTAAATCATTCCATCATTCATTCATCAGATGTTTAATAAACATTAAACATGAACAGTAAGAGCAGAGTAAACCATCACACAAAGCATCACACATGAACACCAGGATTTTTAGGTGGAAACCCAAGTCGGGAGAAAACCACCGCTGCAGTTGCTCAGCCTTCAATATTTTATTATAGAGAAAATATCTTACAACATATGTGCTGGTGCAGACTCTACCAGCACGCAGGCACCCACCTGCGCTCGTTTACCAGCCTCTCCTGGAAGGGAGCTCCAACCCCCTGACTCGTTTACCAGCCTCTCCTGGAAGGGAGCTACGACCCCCCGATCTCGTTTACTAGCCTCACCTGGAAGGGAGCTACAACCCCCTGACTGAAGGCTACAACCCTCAGCACCACCTTGGACCACGTTTCATCAATTTTCACACCGGATCCAACAACTTCAATAGAACAACACTTGCATGCCACGTTTCATCATATTTTCGAGTGACCCTCTCCATACATTTAAGCACAAAACATACATCACCAATGTATTACTTATCAACACAGATCGATAAAGCAGAAACACAAATATGAATGCATCGATATTTCATACCCTTTTCTTCAGCAAACCCTAGTTTGCATACGCGCTTTCACTTCACTGATGTCGCGTATATACGCGCTTTCGTCCACACAAACCAGCGTATACCTCAGTATCTATTTCATTGCGCATACGCGCTTTCTCTTCGGCGAAGCCGCGTATATACGCGCTTCCTCTGCGGAGAAGTAGAGTATAGATCTTCAATCATTATAGAGCAGCATACTTCTTCAGATCAGATGTTCAGTTCAGATTTACCCTTTCACTTCAGACAGATGTTCGCCTCATCACTCCATAAATAGATCTAGCAAATACAGATACATTTCAAATCTATAAATCCCGCTTCATTATTTCTTCATAGGTGCATCATAGATTCAGATCTATCATCAAACCTTTACCCTTTCCATTCAGATATACTTCATAGAGAAGTATTCATTCAAGCTCAGACATCTTGCTCCACACTCATGATTTGCATAATGAAATTCATCTCTTTATATAGGTTTATCCTTTTTCAATACCATGAGCCCCTTTTTCAATACCATGGGCCAAAACAATACCATGAGCCCAAAACTACCTGGACGGGGTTAATTAGGCGGATCATTACCCAATACAATGGGTCAATACCATGGTGGTTACCCTTGGTTTTGCACTTTTTGAGCGCTTTTTCCCATACGCGACTTGGAACGTTCTTTTCCGCGTGCATACGCGACTTCCCCTAGACGGATCCGCGTATTCCTTGAGACATACTCTTTTTAACATAGATCTAGCTCTTTCTGAATTTCTTTCTTCATTCCCTTCTGTATTCACTGTAGATACATCAAATTTACTTCATCAAGAACATATTCTATCAAGTACAACTTCATCAAGTAAGTTGCCATTATCTTCATCAAGTGGGTTGCCTTTCAAGGACAACACTCAGCATTATATTGTCAACAAACATCATATCACATCAGATTTACATCATTTACTAAGTCCATCAAGTCAAGTATGACTTCATCAGGTGGATTGCCATCAAGGACAACACATGTAAACAGTCGCATGTCTTCATCTTCATTCAGTGGGTTGCTATCAAGGACAACACTCTGCATCATATTTCCAACACCCACCCCCATATCATTTTTTCCTCCACCTTCATTCACTTTCACAGTAGGTTCATCAACCTCAACCAACCAAGGATCATTTAACCAAGTTGTTAATATGGCAACACCATCTTTCTTAATGGATAGATATGTACCACTAAATCTTCCACAACCAATGAGTTCCATGCTTCAAGAATACCTCAAATTACTTCCTCATTTCACCGGAGAAGATGAAGTAACTGTAGAACAACATTTACCCTTGTTTTGCACTTTTGCTAAGAATTTAAATGTAGATTAACTTGATGTTGTGATGAGACTATTTGTGCAGTCTCTAAGTTGAGAGGCTAGGAAATGGTTCAAAGGTTTACCAAATGATTCCATAAATGATTGGGAAGAGTTAGAAACTCAATTCACTCACATATGGGGAGAGAAGAGAGATCATGGTTACTCATTCACATAGTTTAATGCAATTAAATGAAAGCCTAATGAAAACATTTCTAAGTTTGTAAAAAGATTCAACAAATTGTACAATATTTTACCTATAGAGATGAATCCCCCCCGGTAGGACCAAATGTAGTTTTTGCTGGGGCTTTTGAAGTTGATTTTAGCTTTACATTGAGAGAGAGAAGAGCCCCTACTCTTGAGCAGATACAGGCAGATGCTTTAGAGATTGAAGCTAATATGACTGCAACTTGAAAGCCGAAAGGGAAACAACAAGTCCAAGAGAAGGGGAAGGCAAAAGAAGAATCATCACAAGATCTAAGAATTGAAGATATGACAAAGGTGATAAAAAATATTACAAATATGCTAGCTAAGATGGAATTGGAAAACAAAAACTCCCAAAGACAAGTA
The DNA here is from genome assembly GCA_034641835.2 of Pinus albicaulis. Classification (NCBI taxonomy): domain Eukaryota; kingdom Viridiplantae; phylum Streptophyta; class Pinopsida; order Pinales; family Pinaceae; genus Pinus; species Pinus albicaulis. The sequence goes on along the minus strand of CM076575.1, from coordinate 1,590,361,917 downwards.
CAACAAAACTAAGGGGGTTTTAACCCTCAATTCAAAAGACATACCCTGCAAATATTGCAGAGGGAAAGAAGAGATCAAGATTGGGTTCAAGCTCCATTGTATAAATTG